>LR738715.1:757654956-757668386 GCA_902687465.1 Secale cereale | reverse complement strand
GCACCCTCGATTCCCCTACTCAACCGCCGCCGCCGACCCATGATATATTCAAAATAATAAATTTGATGATATTTTTTCATATTCATAAATATTTCCAAATAACAAATTTGATGATATTTAAAAAAAAATTACTTTTTTATAAAAAAATATTACTGTTATGATTTAAACAAGTTTGAACATATTTAAACACAAATAAGTGTCAAATAGCATTTTTTAAAAGCAAAAAAAAATTTGGGGAGGCTGGGAATCGAACCCAGGACCTCCTGGTGGGTGTGCAGAGTGCTGACCAGTCGGGCTACTGTGGGGGTTCTGTTAGGTAGTGGGTTAGGTGAAACATATAGCTTTCTGTCGGGCTAGTGAGTAGAACACAATACTAATGGCGCACCTGGGGGCGGTGCGCCATTAGAGTCCACATACTTATGGCGCACATAGCAGCGGTGCGCCATTAGTAATCCCCCATACTTGGGGCCGGCCGCACCCTCCTCTCTCTCCCTCTCGCCAGATCTCTCCCCCCTCTCTCCCCGACGCCTCTCTCTCCCTCACCGCCGACGACCTCGCCCCCCTCTCCCCGACGCCTCTCTCTCCCTCACCGCCGACGCCCTCGCCCCCTCTCTCCGGCGCCTCTCTCTCCCTCACCGCCGACGCCCTCGCCCCCGACGCCCCGGCCTCGACGCCCGGAGCTACGCCGCCGCCGCCCGCGCCCCCGACGCCCCGGACGCCCGGAGCTACGCCGCCGCCGCCCGCGCCCTCGACAACCCGGCCTCGACGGGCCCCTCACCATCGCCAACACCACGCCAAGGTATCCTCCTCCTACCCATGGCATCCTCTGCTTAGGTTTTTAGATCTTTTAGGTCTGAATCCCCTCGGGTTTGTCTAGATTTAGGGTTTCCGTTGGGTTTTGTTCTGGTTTAGTGTATGACTTGGAGTAGTTTGCTTGCAGTAATCCCCCCAATAATTAACTGAAACCTTCTTGCAGTAGACTCTAATGGTTTCAGTAGTTTGCTTGGAGCAGTAGTTTGCTTGCAGTAGTTTCACTAGTTTAGTGTAGGACTTGGAGTAGTTTGCTTGGAGCAGTAGTTTGCTTGCAGTAGTTTCAGTAGTTTAGTGTAGGACTTGGAGTAGTTTTAGTAGTTTAGTGTAGGACTTGGAGTAGTTTCAGTAGTTAGACTAGTTAGACTAGTTACACTTGAAGGCAAATGACAGCAATTGCATCAAATCAAAATAGCAAGGAATCACTCTAGTGCCCATTTTCAGTTTTTTCAGCAACTTGTACTCTGAAAAACACATGAATCTCAAATCTGAAGCAACTTGTACTCTGAAAAACACATGAATCTCAACTCTGAAACTGTTACTTCAAGCCATACTTTGATGAATGGCTTGAAACTTGTTGCTGTTAATTTTTCTGCTAAGCCATAGTTTAAATTTTTCTACTAGGCAAACTGTTGTTGCTTGGAGTAATTGACATGATGAACTTGTTGTTAATAAAAAAGCACTGTTGTGATATTATATTTAAAAAAACACTGTTGTGATAGTAAAACTCTAGTATGAAAAGCAACCAAGAACAAATGCAGGTCCAGGCCACCAAGCTCTGAGGTTTGTATGGTGCCTCCAGTAAAAAACAGAATATGAGGAAAATTGGCTCCAGTAATAAAAGAATATGAGGTTTGTATGGTGGCTCTAGTAATAAAACTGTAGATATCTAGTGACGATGGTATCTAGCAGAACTAGTGCAAAAGTGTTGACAATGTTAGTCCTACTAGCATTGTCAAGATTCACTAATGTAAAATTCAGTTAAAACTACTGATGCAGTGTAAAATTCAGTTAAACTAGTCTAACTAGAGTAAAATTCAGTTAAACTAGTCTAACTAGAGAAAATGGCTTGTGGTTAGACCATGGCCTAATGAGCCTAGGATGGTGCCACAGCTAGCTTGTCTAGGTTAAGTTAAATATAAGTGCTAAAGAGATGGGTTTGTTGTTCCCTTTTTTTGACTGAAATAACATAGGGGGAAGCCACCCCCCCACTGTGTGATTTTTTATAGATAAAAAATGTTTACATGATTTACATGGCCTCAGGTGAAAAAATAAATAAGATAAGGGGGATTTTAAACAAGGGGGTTCAAACAAAAGGATGAAGCAGCCAGTCTAACATGGGTTGAACAAGAGAAGGCTTCACTCTGAAACTTCTGTAGCTCATATGTGTTTTAAGTTTGCCAACTCTGGCTTACAGCATTTGTTGTATTTGTGTGGCCACACTTTTGTTTCTCTTTCGAGGGAGCTTTTGTGCATATGTGGAATTTGTATTTGTAGAATATAACCCTCGTATAAGTGAGGTATTTTTTTTCTGGTTTAGGTCAATACCCAGAGGCTTCGGCCAGCCAATTGGTTGATGAGCATAAATAATTAATAGGTTCCTGTTTGGACATATGTTGATGTGAGTAACTGAGTATTATCCTTTTAAATTGTTATTATCCCCTGGCAGATCCTGTAGAATTAGAACAACCGGTGTTGTTCAGCAGCTTTTGATTTGTGTGTGACAAGACACATTAAGAACTTGAAATTTTTGTCATATCTCAACTGTATTTACCTATAGTTTACCTAGGAGGCTGAGTTTACTTGAATCGGAGCCTTCTGAGAATTCATTTTTGTACTTGTCCTTCTGTGTTGTTCTTTAGAGTTAATTGTAGTTCAGCTTTCCTGGCTACTCATTCTCAGGGACAATCCGTAGGAACTATCCTGATGCATCCACTTATTCAGAGCTTTTATGTGGACGACCTGCTGTTTGTTTATCTACGATTGCATATTGGATATAGGTTGTTGGAGCTGGGAGACCATGCCAATGTCCCTCCCATGTGTCCAAGATCACTAAGAGATATATAATCTGTCTAGTTTGATTTATACCATGAATTTCAATAGCTAAAACTTTGCGCCCCTAGTTTTGCAAGAAAAAGGATTTTTTTAGCAGTCTTGTGCAACTGTCTGAAAGAGTGTATCACCTGAAAAGGATATTTAGCTCTCTATGCATTTATTTATTGCAGATTTGCTCACAGTGCATTTCTTCTATCATAAATGTATAACTGAGAAATGTTTTTTTGCACTGGAGGAGGTGAAAGCACAACCATATACAGTACTTGCTAAGATGGCAAGGCTGGAGCAACTCTGTATACATCCTCCTAGTTGTATACAGTACTTGCACTGGAGGAGGTGAAAGCACAACCATATACAGTACTTGCACTGGAAAAGATTTTTTGCCACTTATATCCTAGCTGTCTCCCGAAGATTTGTACTGTACTACATCCTCCTAGTTGTCTTCGACCATCGCGTGTCATGATGATTTTGCAGGTACCCCGAGAGGCCCTTGAGTTTGCTGGAATGTCGATTAACTTCCATTCCGGCAAATTCGGGTACTCCATATGTCCTATTTTCAGCAAAGGTCATGCTGAAATTTTCCGTGAATTTTAGCATGACTTTGCTAAAAAAAAGGACATATGGGGTACTTGTGACTAATGCATGGGCCGGGGTATCTTAGTAGTTAATTAAGTAGGATCAAGTGCCCCTTTATTCTAGCTGCATTAAACTATAGGCGGCAATAGAGCCAAGTGATTAGGCCCAACTTAGAATTCTCCTTCCTAGCTTAGATTTTAGGATGCCTCGGTGTCGACAAACCATAAATTATGAAACCTTGGCTTTTAGGGTGCCTCGGTGTCGATAAAAATCGAAATGATGAAAGCTTAGGCTTTTAGGGTGCCTCGGCGTCGAAAAACCCTCAATTATAAAAGCTTAGCTTTTAGGATGCCTCGGTGTCGACAAACCCTAAATGATGAGACCATGATCTTGTTCCTTGACAATAACCAACTTTTTGACCAAACTTTGTTCCTATTTAGAGAGAAACATGGCCAATAACGATGAGCCCGGCGGTTCGGGCGGGAAGGCATTCTGGGAACTGTCCCAGGAGATGGAGGAACAACCTCACTTGTATGAGGACGCCGCCTTCCCCACCGATCCTGACACCACTGATGGTACCGCCGAGGATGACCCCACTGATGCCACCACTGATGGTGCCGCCGAGAATGCCACCACTGATGATGGCGGCGCACGCACAGATGGCAGCCAACCGAAGAGGCAACGGAAGGACCGGCGCCCGACCGTGCTCCGCACCCTCAAGGAGGAAGTTACTGAATTGGACTCCGACGGGAATCCAATGGCGCCCAAATGAATAGTCAAGGGGTACTCGCTTCAGCTCGGGTGCATTCTCCAGAGCACCGTCTCGATCAACACCGAGAACCTGAGGCATCCTGACCACGGGAATTTGCGCAACCTCCTCTTCACGAAGCTGCACGAACGATACAAGTTCCCCGCTCAATTTGATAACACAAGCCTCAAAGGGAATAAAGTGAACAGTGCTGCCCTCACGAAGATGAGCAAGGCCCTGTCTACTTGGAAAACCAATGTGAAGAGAATGATCGAGAAAGGTGAGAGTTATGAGAAGATCAAGGAGAAACATCCTTCGATCACCGAAGATGACTACAACGACTTCAAGATCAATTGCTCGAGCACTGCACACTCCGAATCAAGTCAGTGGGGGAAAGAAATGCGGGAGCCTAACTTAGGGGAACACACACTCGGTCCCGGCGGTTACAGAGTGGCGGAGCCTATATGGGACAAGGAGGAGGCGGACCGTGCCGAGCAAGGCCTACCGCTCCTCTTCGATAAATACGGTGACAAGCAGACCAGGAACTTTGTCAGGGCCCGGTACAAGAAGGACCCGAAAAAAAGGAGCTTACCACGGATCCGAAGACCAGGGCGCTTGAGGCTGTTCTGGTAAGGAATACACCCCCGCGTAATTAGCTCCATATGGTTGCATTCTAATTAATGAAGCCAAATTTCTAAATGATTCACATTCCTTCCGCAGGCGACTGAAAGCAGTAGCGCGGGGTCGACTAAGAGCAGCCCTTGGGACACGACTCTAAATAGGGCGTTGAATGTAATGAAGAACAAGGATAAGCTCGAGAAGCCGACATCAGCTGGTCGTGTGGCCGGCAAAGGCTTGTCGACAAAATGGTCGTCATACTATAACACTGGTGGGCGAAAGGAGAAAAAGACCAGCTCGGAAAGCCAGGCGCGCGAGGTTCAAGAACTCAAGGCACAGGTGGCGCGGATTCCGGAGATTGTCCAAGAGCAAGTGCAACAACAGCTCGGAGCGACGATCACCGCCATTGTGCCTAGCTTGATCGAGGGGTTGCAGGCGTGGATTGCGGGTGGCCAACAGGGGCCGCCCCCGATTCCCAGCTTCACGGCCAGCAACTCGCAGTACGCGATGGCGGGGCCATTGGTGTCTCCGGCGGAGGCGGCATTGGTGTCTCCGACGCCGGCACGGGAGCTTAATGCACCCGGGTGTACGTCGGCCGGCACCTCTGCAGCAAGCGGCCCCTCCGTCAACTGCACGCCCGCCGTTGGCGGTGCCTCGACATTAGCCGAGCTCAACGCCATCATCACGGTAACTAATTAAGCCTCTCTCGGCCGAGGACTTCATCTCCTTGCCTTTGACTGGGCATCCCTGACGCCCTACATGTTTTCGCAGGGCGCCACCGACGTTCCGTGCACTCTCCTGCACTTCGTGAACAACGAGTTGGTCGATGTCGCCAAGGGCAAAATCGTTCAACCGGGCAACCCCTTGTTCCACGGTACCCAGATGCCACCCAACTTGTTTAGGGTTCAACTGGTTCGGGTGCTGCCAGGCTGCGACGAGGTGTTACCTCCGATTCGACCCGTCGGGGCCGACGATGATGACGTGATGACCCTCAGCGCCTGCTTGAGCTGGCCCCTGCTTTGGCCGAAGAGCCAGATTCATTTGGGGGCAGGAGAAACCACCCCAAAGACAACACCGCCAGTCATGCCGGCGCCAAGTCATCCCCATGGCAAGACCGCCGCAACGGTGCCGGAAATCCCTATGCCACTGGATCCAAACATGCATATGGCACAGGATCAGAACGATGACGACGACGATACATTTGCCAACGTCGATCAGTACTTTGCCGATCATGGGTACGGTGACGACTTCATGGGGCCTCCTTCTCAAGAACCCAACCCAACAAAAGACGTGCGCGATCTAGCTGGTACCGCGGAGAAGCCAAGTTGCAACAGGCGTCGTCTGCCGTTCAGCTCTCAGGAGACGCCTCCAGATGCCGACTTCACCGAGCCTCAGATAGGCGAGGTGCGAAATATTATCAGCCCCAACACACTCAAGAAGGCGGTCTCTGAGCAGAACTCGGTCCCAATTCAGGAGATCAAGAAGAAGGCACGCAAAAGAAAAACTAACAAGGGTGCGAGCCAGCCGGCACCGAGTACGATCCGTGCTCAGGACGGGCCACCTTCACCTGAGGATGTAATGAGGAGGGTGCATGTGGCGGGTAGGCCGATGCTACCAAGAAATATGCTCGATGCTGCAACCGGTGCTATGCGGAGTCTGCATGACAGTGTTCTTTCTTTGGAGAAGCGGCGTCTCAGAGAGAAGGATGTGGCATACCCGGTTTTCGCGGCCAAGGTGCCAGAGGGCAAGGGCTTTGTGGATAACTCCATCGGGGGTACGATCGTCCTGCGGTTTGATGACATCCATGCTATGTTGAATCTTCTTCCGCTGCACTACACCTTCGTTCGGCTATTTTCGCTGAGTATGGAGATGCGGATCATTCGCGACAAGACCCCGGACATTGTGATAGTCGACCCCTTCTACTTGCGTGCCAAGATCTTGGGCAGTGCTGGAGACCGGCAAGTCGCGAGTTCTTACCTCGAAGGCGTCATTCCGGCAAACCGAGATAAGGATAACTTCCTGATGGGCCTCTAACCCCTCGTTGGTTACCCCAAGTGGAAGGTGTGAGATGCAGTGTTGTGGAAGTTTTTCCCTTAGCAAAGATGCCAACGATCGAATCCCCAGAGACTCCTAGGTTCAACAAGTAGGTGTCAACTGCTAACGGCGCCAGATATTAGCAATCAACGTGGACCTGCACACAGATACAAATAACTTTGCTCCCAACGAGTACAAAGAGGTTGTCAATCCCTCCGGCCTTGTAGTTCACAAAGGATTAAACGCAAATGATAGTAGTGATATATAATGTTTGCAATAGTAAGTAAAAGCAAAAAGTAAATAGCAGATGTGATCAATGATGGTAATATGGACCGGAGTCTCATGATGTTCACTAGTGATGTCTCTCTCCCAAAAGACGATAAAACAGCTATGTGAGGTAAACGAATTACAGCTGGGCAATTGACAGGACCACGAGCGCAAACCAATGCTGACTACATTGCAAGAAAGGTTGAGGTTCAAAGCATGGGCGGTACGCCAAAGTAAGTAGACCGAAATCCATCAATATCTACTACTAATCATCCACCTTGAGATATCTATCCAGAACATCTCGCTGGTATTAAGTTGCGAGTCCCACCCATAGTGTAAACTCAATGCAACAGACAACTGCATTAAAAGAACTTTGCGTAAAGTAAACAATCCTTGCACCCGCGGGCACAAGCACCGTTGTTTTCCCCCTTGTGGCAACAGCACATCCCCTAGACTCATGTTTCTGTCACTCAAGCTAGTCATCGATGGGCATGAACCCACAATCGAGCATAACGTTCCCTCTTGGAGTCACTACCTATTACTCGGCCAAAGCAATAAATAACAACGGAGAACATGCAAGAATTACTTATCAACTAAAATATAAAAGAGGTGAATCAAATATATTACTCAAGATCAATCTGAACATAATCTCATAATCCATCGGATCCCAGCAAACTCAACATAGCAACAGCATAAGGATTACATAGGTGCCTCGATCATGTAGGGCAGCTCACGAGGACTAATTAGTGAAGCACAAGAACGGGAGGAGAACATCACATAGCTACTGGTCATGGACTCATGGTCCAAGGGAGACTACTCACGAGTCATCCGGGAGGCGTCCATGGTGGTGGAGAAGCTCCCGGTGGTGATCCTCCCCTCCGGCAGGGTGCCGGGAAGAGTTCTCCTGGTGCTCCCGATCTTGGAAGCGGCGGCGGCGGCGGAACAGAGATGGGATCACGAAAAGAAGTCCTGTTCTGAGGGTTTCGGGGAACCCTTTAAATATATGCCAAAGTAGGGCACCGGGGGAGCCTCGGGGGGCCCAGGCGCCCCCCCGGCGCGGCCCAGGGGGGGGGCGCCCACAGGGCGCCTGGAGCCCCTGTGGCCCACACCAGGCTGCCCTTCGGACGCAGTGTTGTTTCCGTATCGCTGATTTTTTATATAATTTTTCTGGATTTTTCTGGGCAGTTCTCGAAACGTGAAAACCTGAAATACAAAAACAGCCGAAAACAGAAACTGGCACTGGGGTGCACTGGATTAGTAAGTTAGTCCAAATATGATCAAAAGTGTATGGAAGTGTATGAATATCATAGCAATATCACCCAAAAGTGGCATGGAGCAAGCAGAAATTATAGATACGTTTTGGACGTATCAACATCCCCAAGCTTAATTCCTGCTCGTCCTCGAGTAGGTAAATGATAACAAGAATAATTTCTGTGGTGACATGCTATTAACCATATAGGACTTTCTCATAGTCATATGACAAAAGCTTACTGAGACAATGATTCTAAAGTAACTAAGTTGTCTCAAGAGAAAATCACAAATGACTGAAAGTTTTACAACATGAAACTAAAATATCAAAAAGATTTGCAATGAACATGATGTGCAAATATGATCAAGTGATATCTAGCTTGCCCCCTTTAGTGATGCAAAACATAAGTGCAGGGGCACCTTCAAGGTTTAAGTGATGACTAGATACAATCATTTCAGAATAAACGATATCACAATCATGCAAAAGACAATGCTACTTTGGGACAATGCACATTACACTCAGAATGACAATAATGCTCTCAGTAGTTGGTGCTTGAAGTGCTAGAGCTTTTTATTTTGAAACATGGAAGCAATTGTGTCAACGGTAGTAGTACTTCATATGTGTCATGCATAAAACATCCTGTAAGTTGCAAGCCTCATGCATCGAATACCAATAGTGCTCGCTCCTTGTCCTAATTAGCTCGGATCCCCATGGGTTATCATTGCATTGCATATGTTTTAACCAAGTGTCACAAAGGGGTACCTCTATGCCACCTGTACAAAGGTCCAAGGAGATAGATCGCATTTGATTTCTCGTTTTTGATAAATCTCAACTTGAGGACATCCATACCGGGACAACATAGAAAATAGATGATGGACTCCTCTTTAATGCATAAGCATATTCTCATGAGAGATTGAGGATTAAGGTCCAAGCTAAAACTTCCACCATGATGCATGGCTTTGGTTGGCGGCCCAATTTCTTCTCTAACAATATGCATATTAATTCAACCCACGGTAAATCACCCTTACTTCAGACAAGACGAACATGCATAGCAACTCACATGATATTCAACAAAAGTGTGACAGTTGATGGCGTCCCCAGAAACATGGTTACCGCTCAGCAAGCAACTCATAAGAAATAAGATACATAGGCAACATATTCTTTACCACAATAGTTCTTAGGCTACTTTCCCATGAGCTATGTATTGCATGGTTAATTTGCTTAGCGCAGGTGGAGGTTAGCAAAAGACTGGGAGCGACCAACTAAGAGAGCAATGACGGTCATAATCATGCAGAGCGACAAAGCAATATTGAATCAGGCATGGTAGTTATATCGCTACTCAGAAACAAAAAATCATCAAGGCTTGACAGACTTTCTTTACAGTCTTGAATATGCGTGAGCATACGCCAAGTCAATCAAAATAAATTCTCGAAGAAAGATATTACTAAACCATACCACATCATAGGCAAACAAACCAAGTTGGTACTCCAATGACACATTGGGAACCCCCCAGCTATTTGAGATTAACCATAAGAAAACCTGAACTACTAAGCACCATCATGAAAGTAGCATCTTTATCATAGACACATTAACCAATGCAACGGAAGCAAACTCTCTTAATACGGTGAGCATGGTAATTAAAGAGAGTTCAAGCAACCAACTAAATAAAAGCTCTTGAAAAGATAAGCATGAATACTAAGAGCAAAGCACGATAGTAGCTATTTAAAAGACAAAGAACACACACAGCATAGATAGACATGAAAATTCTATGTAATGTTCTAGGTAGAGGTGGAGCGTGTTTCTCTCCCACATAAAGGAATGCTGGGTTCCGACTCGTTATGAAAAACTAAAAAGGAAAACTAAAAGCAAGACGCTCCAAGCATAGCACATAACACATGAAGTGATAAAAATATAGCGGAACGAAAGACGAACTGATAATGTTGATGGAGAAGGGGATGCACGGGGGGGCATCCCCAAGCTTAGACGCTTGAGTCTCCTTGAATATTTCTTGGTGGTGCACGGGGGCATCCCCAAGCTTGAGCGCTTGACACTCCTGAATCTTTTTATCATCTTCCCTCGCACACTTGAAAACTCCCTTCATGCACAACTCATCATAATCTGATTAGCGAGGTTAGTACCCTTAATAAAATAATTATACCTTGCTGGAAATAAGGATATTCTTGAAGTTCTACTGTTTCTCAAGATTGCCAAAAGGTTTTTGCAAAGAAAAAGCAAGTTCTTAATTTGCAAAGTGAAGGTAAGGCAAAACAGGACAGAATCTGTGAAAAACAGAACAGCAGGCAGTAATTGATCTGTTCGGGATACTTCTGCAACTCAAATAAAAAAA
The DNA here is from genome assembly GCA_902687465.1 of Secale cereale. NCBI lineage: Eukaryota > Viridiplantae > Streptophyta > Magnoliopsida > Poales > Poaceae > Secale > Secale cereale. Next base: position 757,657,682 of record LR738715.1, on the reverse strand, counting down.
CTCAGAACTGACGCACGAAAGACAATTATATAGAGAACGCTGTCGAAACAATTCAGACCAAAAAGATGAACTGGTGATTTTATACGAATTTTTCTATCCAAGGACAGAATCTGTTTCCTCGACAGCACCTCACAACTTTTGAACTTTCTAGCAATCAGAGGCTATACTTGGCACAAATATGAAAAGCAAAGATACAATGATGATGCAAAAGCAGTAAACAACATCAAGACACAACAAAAGCAAAAAATTTATTCATGTGGGCTGCCTCCCAAAAGCGCTTTCTTTTATGCCTTTAAGCTAGGCATAATGCATAGATCAAGTTTTATCAAACGTAAAAGAATAGCTAGCCCGTACAACGGACTCAAAAGGTAACTTGACCTTCTTACGAGGGAAGTGTTCCATCCCTTTCTTGAGAGGAAACTGAAATTTTATATTAACCTCTTTCATGTCAATGACAGCACCAACGGTGCGCAAAAAGGGACGTCCCAAAATAATTGGACAAGAAGGATCACAGTCAATATCCATAATAGTGAAATCAACGGGCACATAATTATCATTGACAATAATAAGAACATCGTCGATCCTCCCCAAAGGTTTCTTTATGGAGGAATCAACGAGAACATTACCAAAAGAACAAGAATCAAAAGGTTTCAATTTAAGCATATCATATAGTCTTTTGGGCATAATAGAAGTATTAGCTACAATATCACATAAAGCAAAGCATGAGAAATTGTTTATCTTAATTTTAATCATAGAATCCCAACCATCTCCTAGCTTTCTAGGTATGGAGGCTTCTACTCTAAGTTTTTCCTCCCTAGCTTTGATGAGAGCATTAGTGATATGCTCTGTGAAGGCAAGATTAAGCGTGCTAGTGTTGGGATCCTTAGCCATTCCTTGTAGAAATGTGACAACTTCTGAAATACTACAATTATCAAAATCAATTTTATCATTAGTGGGCAGAATTGTAGTGTCATCCTCTTTGTTTAATTCGCTCTCTATTATAAGAGTTTGAACATCTTCCCAAGTTTCGGGAAGCCATGCCATGGGCATAAACTCTCCGTCATAACTAGTGTAATCACAAGGTTTATCTTTTTTATAAACCCCGTCAGAGATAAGTGGGGCAATGGAAGTAGGGGTGTACTCCTCCCATTTAGTGTTTTTGGTAGAACCCATAGTAGCAAGCAAGCAAGATAACTATTTTTGTGATTTTCGATAAAAAGGTACTAAAGCAACTATGAAAGGTAAACTAACAAGACTAAAAAGCAAAGGTAAAAAATAGCATGCAACTCCCCTATCCTGAAGAGTGGAGTCCCCGGCAACGGCGCCAGAAAATACTCCTTGATGGGCCTCGAACCCCTCGTTGGTTACCCCAAGTGGAAGGTGTAAGATGTAGTAAGTAGAAGTGTTTTCCCCTAGCAAAGATGCCAAGGATCGAATCCCCAGAGACTCCTAGGTTCAACAGGTAGGTGTCAACTGCTAACGGCGAAATTAGCAATCAACGTGGACCTGCACACAGATACAAATAACTTTGCTCCCAACGAGTACAGAGAGGTTGTCAATCTCTCCGGCCTTGTAGTTCACAAAGGGTTAAAAGCAATATGATAGTAGTGATAGATAGTGTTTTGCAATAGTAAATAAAATAGCGAAAAGTAAATAGTGGATGTGATCAATGATGGTAATATGGACCGGAGTCTCATGATGTTCACTAGTGATGTCTCTCTCCCAAAAGACGATAAAACAGCTATGCGAGGTAAACAAATTACAGCTGGGCAATTGACAGGACCACGAACGCAAACCAATGCTGACTACATTGCAAGAAAGGTTGAGGTTCAAAGCATGGGCGGTACGCCAAAGTAAGTAGACCGAAATCCATCAATATCTACTACTAATCATCCACCTTGAGATATCTATCCAGAACATCTCGCTGGTATTAAGTTGCGAGTCCCACCCATAGTGTAAACTCAATGCAACAGACACCTGCATTAAAAGAACTTTGCGTAAAGTAAACAATCCTTGCACCCGCGGGCACAAGCACCGTTGTTTTCCCCCTTGTGGCAACAGCACATCCCCTAGACTCATGTTTCTGTCACTCAAGCTAGTCATCGAGGGGCATGAACCCACAATCGAGCATAACGTTCCCTCTTGGAGTCACTACCTATTACTTGGCCAAAGCAATAAATAACAACGGAGAACATGCAAGAATTACTTACGAACATAAATATAAAAGAGGTAGATCAAATATATTACTCAATCACAATCTGAACATAATCTCATAATCCATCGGATCCCAGCAAACTCAACATAGCAACAGCATAAGGATTACATATGTGCCTCGATCATGTAGGGCAGCTCACGAGGACTAATTAGTGAAGCACAAGAATGGGAGGAGAACATCACATTGCTACTGGTCATGGACTCATGGTCCAAGGGAGACTACTCACAACTCATCCGGGAGGCGTCCATGGTGGTGGAGAGGCTCCCGATGGTGACCCTCCCCTCCGGCAGGGTGCCGGGAAGAGTTCTCCTGGTGCTCCCGATCTTGGAAGCGGCGGCGGCGGCGGAACAGGGATGAGATCGCGAAAAAGAGTTCCCGTCCCGAGGGTTTCGAAGGACGCTCTAAAGATATGCCAAAGGGGGGCACCAGACGGGGCTCGGGGGGCCCAGGCGCCCCCCCGGCGCGGCCCAGGGGGGGCGCGCCGCCAGGGCGCCTGGGGCCCTGGTGCCCC
>LR738715.1:757643638-757654874 GCA_902687465.1 Secale cereale | reverse complement strand
CCCCCCGGCTGTCCTTCGGGCGCAAGGTAGGTTCTGGAATGTTGATTTTTTATATAATTTTTCTGGATTTTTCCTGGCAGTTCTCGTAATGTGAAAACCTGAAATACAAAAACAGTCGAAAACAGAAACTAGCACTGGGGTGCACTGGATTAGTAGGTTAGTCCAAATATGATCAAAAGTGTATGGAAGTGTATAAATATCATAGCAATATCACCCAAAAGTGGCATGGAGCAAGCAGAAATTATAGATACGTTTTGGACGTATCAACATCCCCAAGCTTAATTCCTGCTCGTCCTCGAGTAGGTAAATGATAACAAGAATAATTTCTGTGGTGACATGCTATTAACCATATAGGACTTTTTATAGTCATATGACAAAAGCTTACTGAGACAATGAATCTGTAGTAATTAAGTTGCCTCATGAGAAAATCACAAATGACTGAAAGTTTTACAATATGAAACTGAAACATCAAAAAGAGGGATAGTAAACTGAAAATAGTTGGCTTACAATCGCCACGTCACAGAATAACAGTACAAGTCTCAAACATCATACATTAAGAGCACTACAACCCTCTAAGGGCAAAAGCCAAAAGTCAAAGTACCAAACTCAGATAAATAAAACAACCACAGGCGGATCGAAACCTAGTAAGAGACTCCACTACTGATCGTCCGGGTAGAGCACGTAGTAACGACTACGCTCCTCGTCGTACTCCCAATCCAGCTCGGTGCCATCACCTGGATAGCTCACAGCTGGACCTGCATCTGGTGTGTGAAGTAACTGTGAGCCACAGAGGACTCAGCAATCCCGTTCCCGGGTAACAGAACTATCAAAGCCTTTAGGTGAGGGAAAGGCTGAAGAAAGAACAAGTCTGCAGCAGCAACTAGCATCTAGCTTACGCAAGTGAGAGCGAGAAGAGAAGGCATCGGCGAGAAGTGATCACGAAGTGATCCTAGCTACAAGCTCACAATCATAACCCCTCCGTGTTCAACTCCCGAATCCCTATTCGGAAATTGACAGTCACGGAACACACGCTGGTAGTGTATTAACATCATTGTGTCAAGTTATCTACAACCGGAATTAACAAGCTCCCATCTGCCACATAACCGCGGGCACGGCTTTCGAAAGTTCAAACCCTGCAGGGGTGTTCCAACTTGACCCATTACAAGCCCACGATCCGCGGAGTCGCAACTCCAAAGTGGGAAGACCCGAGTATCCTCGGAATCCCGTGCTCAAGATATACCGAGCTAAGGTAAGGCTAATCCAGCAAATCCTCCCGGCGTGCCGACACCCTGATAGTAGCCGCGCGTATCTCGTCTCAGGCCACGACCGGATGAGTCATCCTACAGGTTTTTACCAAACCTCGAGTTTCCTTGAGGTGGCCCCGCAGTCTGCTCGTTTCGGACCAACACTCATGTGGAGCACTGGCCCGGGGTTGTTGATTAAGAAAGAGGGTTAATTACTCCCTATGCATGTTTAGTTTGTTATTAGGCAAATAGTACCAATGTTGGGATTTGCTGGAAAAGACTTAGCACTTAGCGGTTTATCGAGGGGGTCCCATACACCCCAACCGTGTTAGGAACGCATAATCAAGGAACATAAAACCGGCTTATACGGATCCTAACGGCATGAGTGGAACAAAACACCAAGCAAAAGGTTTAGCCTTCCACCCTTGCCAATATATAGATGATTTCAATTAAAGCATTTATATAGTGTGATATAACCCAACCAAACTTCAACATGGAGCAAGCATCTTCACTTCACCTGCAACTAGCAACGCTATAAGAAGGGCTGAGCGAAGCGTACTTAGCCAAGCAATGGTTTGCATAGGTAGGGTGGTTAAACATGGCAATTGGTTACAAGTAGGAGGCTGACAAGAAGAACATGGGCATCGAGGCAAAACTATAGATCGAGACTACTAGCAATAGGCAAAGATAGTAAAGTTATCGGGGTTCGGTCATCTTGCCTGAAGAGAAGACGTTCGGATCGAAAGAAGGGTCCTCGTGCTCAAACTCGTTGGAAACCTCGTGCTCAACCTCGTTGGAAAACTCGTGCTCAACTTCCGGCTCTAAACAAGACAAACACGCCAAGCACCAATCAACACGATGCAATGCGCACTCGAAAAACATGAATGCATGAAGGATGCACTAGGGATGCACATGGAGCACGTAAAACATCACTCAAGCAAAACACCTCAAAACAAGATAACAAGCTGATATTATTAATCTACACAGAAAATCACCCAAGTTTGATATAAGATTCGCTGAAATCGGAGTTACGGGCTAAAAGTTATGCCCGAAACAAGATTTGAGCGAAAACTGCAAATTACAGCAACATAGCATCTTGGGAGCTCAAAATAATTAATCTACAGCACCCAAAAAGCATGGCAAAGGACTTGAACACAAACTAGATATAATGTACAGCAACTAGGTCCAAAGTGCACCCCCAACGGAGTCACGGATCAATAGCAATGATCTTGGACATATTGAACTTTGAAATAAAATTCTGGCAGCAGAATTTTATTGAAAGTTTGGAGCAAAAGATAAACATGCTACAGCCACTCAAATGGACATGTGAGGACATGGATGGAAAGACAACAATATATACTTCAAGGAACAATCAAAATCCACCCCAAAACTATCATGCTTTGTCCTACAACATCACACGAACATGGCATCGGAACGTTACAGATTTCAGACTTGGTGAAATTTCACTAAGTCCTAAAACAGCAATATCATCATAGCACACAAAAGAGCATGTTTAAGACACCTCGAAACTAAACATGGCAAAGGGTAAGCACCTCATCAAAATACATATGAAGGTGATCCCGAAACACACAAGCATGCATCAATGTGGTGAACACACCGATTGCAACGAGCTCAACAAGATGGCATTTCATAACAAGTGAAAACACAACATGTGAACATGGCATCTTGCAACGATGATAACAAGGAAACAATAAATCTACCATGCAACCTATCACACACAACACGTAGTTCGTGGCAAGACGAACACGTGGACATGTCATTTGCATCGTTTGGACAAACGAGCTAAAAGTTATCACAAGTCAAAGGTGGCATGAAAATAACACATAACAGCAGTTTATAACATCATGCACTCTTGCAACAGCAAAACAAGTGTCAAGATGACATCTAACATGCATGACTACAACAGGTAAAACGTAGAGGACAACTCCACGAACATCTGGACATGCTACACGCGCAAAACGGAGCACCAGGCACAAAGTTAGGGCAGGTCAAAGTTAGCATCAGAGATAAACAGATCTGAGGACTTAGTGGGAAAAACAACCTCTGGATCAGATCTGGCGGATGAACAGTACGGATTCGGCCCGGATGAACAGTACGAGGCCCGGTAGGAGGAACAGTGGCGATGCGGCGCTGCGCGGCCCAGTCGGCGGAGAGGGAGGCCCGTGGCGGCGGCGACTCGGTGGCCCGCAGGGGCGCGGCCCAGCCGGGGCGGCGCGGCCGGCTGGCGGTTGGGCCCTTGGGGCGAAGAGGGGCGGCGGCCCAGCTCGGCGCCCTGGAGCAGCGCGGCGGCCCGGAGGCGACCTGTGGCGAAGCGGGGCGACGCGGCCTGGGGGGTCGGGCGAGTGGGCCGAGCCCAGGCGGCGGTTGACGGTGATGTGGGGACCGGGCTGCCTCGCGCTGAACTGGCCGGCCCGACGAGGCGACGCGGGACGATGGTGGCGATGCGGTCGCCCGGGGCCCGGTGCGGTCGATCTGCCGGCGCGGGATCGATGCGCTGCCTCGATGCGGGAGGCTGGCAGCGTTGACCCAGGCGGGAGCGCTGCGTCGATCGAGGGAGCTGGTCGGCGGCGACTGGATCAAAGAATCTGCTCGGGATCCGGGCAGATATTTTGGATCTGAAGAAGAAAAAGAAAAAAAAAGGAAGGGGATCTAGAGGAGGAAGAAGAAGGGGATAGGGATGCCCATAATAGACTAGGGGGGTCTATATGTAGCAGTTTTAGACTAGGGTTTGGAGACTAGGGGTGTTTAGGAGCCCTCCGATCGTGATCCAACGGATCCGATCGCGGGGATAGAATAAAAGGGCCTAGACGGAGATAAAAGAGAGCAGTAGGGGTATTTCCGGGACACGAAGTAAGGGCACTTCGGACCCACACGGACAACGGAGGGAAAAGTCAACGGAGTCCAAACGAGACGAGATTTGAGAGGCGGGTTGCACACAACAAAACAACAACACACAACACAACCTCACGGCACACCGGTAACGAAAAACGCCCGAACAACAAAGTAGGCCTACGGGACGTCACGAACACGTGAGGGAGCTCCGGAACACGAAACGGACAACGGGAAGGAACACACGGAACCGGATGCAACCCACAACACAAATGCAATGCAATGCACATGTCTACATGATATGAATGAATGCCACACACTCACACAACAAAACGACGAAAGCTCGAAAGACAAAGAACCCAAAATGGAAATAGATGAAGCCGGAGATTTATTATATGCCCAAAAGGGAAAGTATTACATCCGGGGCATTACAAACTCTCCTCTACTACAAAAAGATCTCGTCCCGAGATCTAGGACTGGAAAAAGGAAGGGTACTCGGAACGAAGATGATCTTCTCGTTCCCAGGTAGCTTCTCGGTCTGTGTGATGTGACCACTTGACTTTCAGAAACTTGATGGACTTGTTGCGAGTCTTGCGTTCAGTTTCTTCGAGACTTGCAACTGGATGCTCTCGGTAGGAAAGGTCTTGTTGAAGATCAATCTCCTCAAACGGAATCATGCGCTCAGGTGCCTTGAAGCATTTGCGAAGTTGAGACACATGGAAGACATCATGAACATTTGCAAAGTTGGAAGGGAGCTCGAGCTGATAGGCTAGATCGCCTCTTTTGCCAAGAATTTTGAAAGGCCCGACGTATCTAGGAGCAAGTTTTCCTTTGATACCGAACCTTTGGGTTCCTTTCATCGGAGACACTCGGAGATAGACATGATCACCGATGTCGAAAACCAAATCACGATGCTTTCCGTCATAGTAGCTCTTCTGACGCGACTGAGCGGCCTTGAGATTCTCACGTATGACTTTGCACATTTCTTCGGCTTCAGAGATCAAATCATTGCCAAGAAGTTGGCGTTCGCCTGTTTCAGACCAGTTGAGAGGGGTACGGCACTTTCTGCCATAGAGAATTTCAAACGGTGCTTTGCCTGCACTTGCTTGAAAGCTGTTGTTGTAAGAGAACTCGGCAAATGGAAGACAGTCTTCCCATTTCATACCGAAGGAGATGACACAGGCTCTGAGCATATCTTCTAGGATCTGATTCACACGCTCGACTTGACCACTAGTCTGAGGGTGAAAGGCAGTGCTGAACCTGATCTTCGTGCCCATGGCGGACTGAAAGGAGTCCCAGAACCTTGATGTGAACAAGCTGCCACGGTCTGAGGATATCACTTGAGGAATGCCATGAAGGGACACAATTCTGGAAGTGTACAGCTCTGCAAGTTGAGCTGCATTGATTGATTCTTTGACTGGAAGAAAGTGAGCAACTTTGGTAAGCTTGTCAATCACCACAAAGATAGCATCATTGCCTCGCTTGGATTTAGGAAAACCAGTGACGAAGTCCATTTCAATGTGGTCGAACTTCCACTCAGGAATAGGAAGAGGTTGGAGAAGACCGGCTGGACGTTGATGTTCTGCTTTCACTCTTCTGCATACATCACATTCATTCACGAATTGGGCAATTTCCCTTTTCATGCGTGTCCACCAGTAAGACTGCTTGAGGTCTTGGTACATCTTGGAACTGCCAGGATGAATGGAAAGGAGAGAGTCATGAGCTTCTTCCATTATGAGCTTCCTGAGATCACCTTTGGGAACAACGAGTCTGTCCTCGAAGAACAAGGTATCTCTCTCATCAACACGGAAGCACTTGTATTTTGGAGTGCCCTTTGCAATCCCATGTTTCACCTTCTTCACCATGGTATCACTGAGCTGGGCCTCACGGACTTGATCTTCCAAGGTAGGAGCAATTTGGAGATTAGCAAGAAAACCCTGCGGAACAACCTGAAGGTTGAGCTTCCTAAAAGCTTCACAAAGCTCAGGCTGGTGTGGCTTGATAAGAAGGCTGTTGCAATATGCCTTTCTGCTCAAAGCATCTGCAATCACATTCGCCTTGCCTGGAGTGTACTCAATGCTGGGGTTGTACTCTTGGATCATCTCGACCCAACGAGTCTGGCGGAGGTTCAGATGCGGCTGTGTGAAGATGTACTTCAAGCTCTTGTGATCAGTGAAGATGTCGACCTTCCTGCCCAACAACAGATGTCTCCACGTAATCAGAGCATGTACCACAGCTGCTAGCTCGAGATCATGTGTGGGATAGTTCTTCTCAGCTGGCTTTAGCTGACGTGAAGTGTATGCCACAATTCTCTTCTCTTGCATAAGCACACCACCAAGGCCTTGAAGAGAAGCGTCACAGAACACTTCATAGGGCTTGGATTCATCTGGAGGAATCAGAACTGGAGCAGAGACAAGCTTCTCTTTGAGGGTTTTGAAAGCCACTTCACACTCGGGAGACCAAAAGTATTTGACATTCTTCTGAAGGAGGTTGGAAAGGGGCTTGGCAATCTTGGAGAAGTTCTCCACAAACCTTCTGCAATAGCTGGCAAGACCCAGAAAACTGCGGAGCTGCTTGACGTTCTGAGGAGCTTCCCAGTTGACAATTGCTTCAACTTTCTCGGGATTAACCGCAATACCGTCAGCTGAGATAATGTGGCCCAGGTACAAAACCTTATCGAGCCAAAACTCGCACTTTGAGAACTTGGCATAGAATTTATGCTCTCTGAGTCGATCAAGAACCAGACGCAAGTGCTTTTCGTGATCTTCTTCATTCTTGGAAAACACCAGAATATCATCCAGATACACAAGCACAAATTCGCCAGTATAGGGGTTGAAGATGTAATGCATCATCCTTGAAAAGGTAGGACGAGCATTGGCGAGACCGAAGGACATGACGGTATACTCATATGAACCGTAGCTCGTTCTGAAGGCCGTCTTGGGAATGTCTTCCTCGCGAATGCGAATTTGATGATAGCCCATTCTGAGGTCAAGCTTAGAGAATACTTTAGCTCCTTTGAGCTGCTCAAAGAGTTCGTTGATGTTGGGGAGCGGATACTTGTTCTTAATCGTCTTCTTGTTCAGTGGCCAGTAGTCAACACAGAGACGCTCCGTGCCATCTTTCTTCTTGACAAATAAGACACCACAGCCCCACGGAGATGTACTAGGCCGTATGAGACCCATACGCTCCTGTTCATCCAACTGCTTCTTCAATTCCTTCAATTCATCTGAAGAGAGCTTGTATGGACGCCGGCAAACAGGTTCGGTGCCCGGCTCGAGTTCAATGACAAACTCCACCTGACGGTGTGGAGGCATGCCTGGAAGTTCTTCTGGAAAGACGTCTTGATATTCATTCACCACTGGAATTTGCTCTATGGCATTAATTTCACCCTTATCATTAAGAGAGAAAAGCCGAATAGTATTATCCCTGGAGGCGAAGATAATCACATCTTCATCAGAATGAGTCAATTTGACTTCCTTTTGAGCACAATCAATGTGAGCATCATGCTGAGAAAGCCAATCCATTCCGAGAATGAGGTCGATGTCAGAATGACCAAGAATCACCGGAGAGGCCAAAAATCGATAATCGCCCATGCGAATAGAAACATCCGGAGCATAAATACTGGAATGCATTCGTATCCCCGGAGAAATAACTGATAACTCCCTTGGCAAGCTTTTGATGTCCACATTATACTTGGATGCAAAAGGTTGAGACATGAAAGAGCATGATGCACCCGAATCAAATAACACTTTAGCTGGGATAGAGTTCACTGGAAGGTTACCCAGAATGGCATCAGAAGAAGCCTCCGCTTGTGCTGCATTCATCAGATTAACCCTTGCAGACTTTGGATCATGCTTGACAATAGCTGAACTCATAGGTGGTGGAGGAGGAAGACGCTTCGGATTCGGACATCTGTTGGCATAATGACCCTTCTGGCCACACTTGTTGCACACCACTTCAGAGAGAGGACGGAAAAGAGAGCCACTGGACTTGGAGCCTTGAGACTGAAACTGCTTCTTCGACTGGTTGCTTGGGTTGGGTGGGTGGGAGAAACCACGACCACTAGAGTTCTTGTTGTTGGAGTTGTTGAAGTTGCTGGAGTTGTTGTATGGAGCTCGAATCATTGGAGGAGGAGGAAGCCAGAATTTCTGTTGTTTCGCAGCCAACTGAGACGATGAGGTAGAGTGAACAGCATCTCGAATTCTCTTCTTAGAAGCCTCCATCTTAAGCTGAGCTGCTTCTTGTTTCAAAGCCATATTATAGAACTTATCGAATTCGTCTGGCTCGAACAAGGTGAGAGCAAGCTGAAGTTCATCTTTGAGACCTCCACGGAACTGATAGATTTTACTCTTTGCATCAGGAATGTCTTGCTTTGCATAGCGAGCGAGGTTTTGGAACTTGACATTATACTGATAGACTGTCATGGAGCCCTGCTTGAGGTTGTGGAATTGCTCACGCATACCCTCAATAACACTTGTAGGAATGTGATGCGAGCGGAAATCCTTGCAGAAATTCTCCCATGAGATCACTTGACCCGGTCTTGAGTCTTTGTACTGCTGCCACCAATCAGCTGCTTGATCTTTCAGTTGGAAGGCTGCAAACTTCACATAGTCATCTTCTTTCACGTTACTGCACTCAAAATGCTTCTTGATATCGGTTAGCCAATCTTCAGCATCAAGAGGGTCGACACAGTAACTGAAAGCTTTAGGATTGTTGGCCAAGAACTGGTTGAGAGAAGCATGGTGCTGCTGGAAGAAGTTGCCTTGGTTCATTGGAACGCCCTGATTAGCTTGATTAGCTTGATTAGCTTGCATCATCTGCATCATCTGCATCATCAGCTGAGTGTTCTGAGCAGTAGTCTGCATAATTGCTCTCCAAGCCTCAGGCGGAGGAGGAGGGGAAGGAGGACGCTCTGGAACCTCTTCACCATCTGGGTTGGCATTCGGAACCTTTTTCGGAGCCATCCTGTAAGAGATGACCACGAATCAGCAATTGATTGGCAAAAGGAATAAGCTGAATCAATGGAATGAATTGCAACAAGTCTTCACAATAATCATTCGAACAATAAGAACGAATGAAATCATCCGAACAAGAGGAACGAATGATATTTCTTAGTTAATTGATAACATCAGTCTTCACGAGAAGCCACATAGGGATCAAAAGGATAAAATAATAAAACAACAAGGTACGGAAAGGAACAAACACAAGAGAGGAGTTTCGTTCTAACATCTTTGTGCTGAAAGCATATGAACGCGTTACGAAAAGGTTTTGCAATCCCCGGATCAGCATAGCCAAGGACCCTTTAAGATGCAACTCCTGATAGTAACCTCGGTCATATAACTCCTTCACTCAATGTCGAACCCCGAACTCACTAACCTGCATTCGTTGGAAGAATGCCTACGATCTACTGGATAAAACCCACCTATAGCTTTCCGAAAGATTCCAGTTATGCAATCAGGTGTTGGGGATACACGGGAAGCACCACGCAATCAACTCTAACCTACATCCAGGTGTATCCATCCTTCAACACATAACCAGTCTTTCTCGGAAACTGTGTACCTCGGACCTTCGAAAAGCATCCACTATAACAAGCTATGGCAATACTCCCGAACTACCTCCCCAGTACTGGGTGATGTCGGGGTTATCTTGCCACTGGCCGTATAGGGGAGATTTTCGATGTCGGCCGTCTTAAGTATTTAGTACTGTCGCGATATGCTTGTTACAATGATACCCCGAAGCTCAACTCCTCGGTAACAGGAGGCATCGGGAACAATATCCTTGTCACAAGAACATCGAAACAATCCCAGAATACTCGCGGGATTCCTAAAAAAAAAATTTGTGCAAATTTTGAAGATAGGAGAGACAAGAGTAGACGTCAGGAGTCCTCACCAGAGAGAAAGGGATGAGAAGCAAAGAAATCCTACTCTCCGATATAATATAGGACTCAAAAGTTTTCAGTGTGTGCCTAGACTCAACCGTCAACGGTTCGATCAAACAGTGGGGGCTCCTAGGTCGGAGAAGGCTCTGAATACCAACTTGTAATGCCCAGGATGGAGTTATACCTCCTACGTGTCGAGGCACGACTTAAAGGCATAAGTCCATCCTAGAATGATCTCAAGTTTGGTAATCTTTGCACAACTCATGTAAAAGAGGGATAGTAAACTGAAAATAGTTGGCTTACAATCGCCACGTCACAGAATAATAGTACAAGTCTCAAACATCATACATTAAGAGCACTACAACCCTCTAAGGGCAAAAGCCAAAAGTCAAAGTACCAAACTCAGATAAATAAAACAACCACAGGCGGATCGAAACCTAGTAAGAGACTCCACTACTGATCGTCCGGGTAGCGCACGTAGTAACGACTACGCTCCTCGTCGTACTCCCAATCCAGCTCGGTGCCATCACCTGGATAGCTCACAGCTGGACCTGCATCTGGTGTGTGAAGTAACTGTGAGCCACAGAGGACTCAGCAATCCCGTTCCCGGGTAACAGAACTATCAAAGCCTTTAGGTGAGGGAAAGGCTGAAGAAAGAACAAGTCTGCAGCAGCAACTAGCATCTAGCTTACGCAAGTGAGAGCGAGAAGAGAAGGCATCGGCGAGAAGTGATCACGAAGTGATCCTATCTACAAGCTCACAATCATAACCCCTCCGTGTTCAACTCCCGAATCCCTATTCGGAAATTGACAGTCACGGAACACACGCTGGTAGTGTATTAACATCATTGTGTCAAGTTATCTACAACCGGAATTAACAAGCTCCCATCTGCCACATAACCGCGGGCACGGCTTTCGAAAGTTCAAACCCTGCAGGGGTGTTCCAACTTGACCCATTACAAGCCCACGATCCGCGGAGTCGCAACTCCAAAGTGGGAAGACCCGAGTATCCTCGGAATCCCGTGCTCAAGTTAAACCGAACTAAGGTAAGGCTAATCCAGCAAATCCTCCCGGCGTGTCGACACCCTGATCGTAGCCGCGCGTATCTAGGTCTCAGGACACGACCGGATGGGTGATGCTACAGGTGTATGCCAGATACCTCGGGTTGCCCCAAGGCGGCCCTGCAGGACCCCCGTTTCGGACCAACACTCATGTGGAGCACTGGCCCGGGGTTGTTGATTAAGAAAGAGGGTTAATTACTCCCT
>LR738715.1:757616941-757639436 GCA_902687465.1 Secale cereale | reverse complement strand
GCCCTGGTGCCCCCCCCCCCCGGCTGTCCTTCGGGCGCAAGGTAGGTTCTGGAACGCTGATTTTTTATATAATTTTTCTGGATTTTTCCTGGCAGTTCTCGTAATGTGAAAACCTGAAATACAAAAACAGCCGAAAACAGAAACTGGCACTGGGGTGCACTGGATTAGTAGGTTAGTCCAAATATGATCAAAAGTGTATGGAAGTGTATAAATATCATAGCAATATCACCCAAAAGTGGCATGGAGCAAGCAGAAATTATAGATACGTTTTGGACGTATCACTTCCTCGTGCCTTACTTTCCCGAGTAAGTCATCCGCCTCAACCGCCCCGTAACATATGAATTCTTAGATTTCGATCGTTCTTCTTTTAACATTCCGTGTTTTCTGCAGTGACACACAGTGCACGCTCATCCTCCTAAGCCCCAAATATTCCATGTCCACTTATTTCGACCCGGACCGTCAGTCGAAAGTAGACTACACAAATGTCAAGAAGGTTCTTGATGATGTTCTCCCCGGCTACGCCAAATCTGGAGGCACCTTCACCAGGCCTATTCGTAAGTACGGCAAGCACGTGTTCTCCCACAATACGACGTTCTGATGCGTCAAGCAGATGCCTGGCGGTCAGAAGGGTGCCTACTACGCCATCCATCAAATGCGGGCGATCGTACGGGACCATCACCAACTTCTGCTACCGAGTAAACTCAAAGATTGGGCCGCGAGCGTGTCGGCAATCCAGGACGCGGACATCAGACAAGAATTCTTTTGCATCCAGTCGGAGTTTGCGGAAATCATCCATCAAGATGTCCTTCGTACCTCGGGGCAGTTCTATCTCAGAAATCAACCATCAAACAGTGACATCGACACACTGCTACAAATGCAGGCTGACAACGCCCGTGATTTCATGACTCCCATGATAGACGGCGGCTTCATCCACGCTCCGTTCCCTTGAGTCTAGTCGAAAGCAGTGATGCTGTGTCTAGTTCTGAAACATCGATTGGCTCATGTTGTAATTAAACTTTAATGAACTTGTAGTATGTCTATTTGGTTTCGAGAGTCGTTCAACTTAGATGTAATCGATGCTATTAATGTCTTGCTTTTCTCTTTCGATCGTTCTGTTGCATACTTATATATTGCTTATGAATTGTCTGTGAATTGGTACTAACGTTTCGTTTGGCTAGTGCATATATAGCGATGCCGTCGTATGTCGTGTACAAGGGTAAGGTTCCCGGAGTCTACGACGACTAGGAGGAGTGTCGGAGACAGGTTCACCGATTCAGTGGTGACAGTTACAAAGGGTACACCACTAGGGCCGAGGCCGAATCTAGATACGCCCGCTATCTAGCGGGAGAGGGGAGGGAGCGTTGGAGGAACCGGATGAAGACGGGTTTCATCGTGATGATGCTCATCGTGATGACCGCAGCTCTCTTCTATGTGATGGTAGTTTAGATGATCGATATCGACTTGTAATGTGAAGACAAACTCGCTACTCGCGGTCTCGAGACTTGTAATATATTGTTCTATCTTTGTTTGGTCTTTTCGATTCGGAGACTAATATGATGAATTATATTCGGAGACTAACATGATGAATTGTATTCAGAGACTAATATGATGAATTGTATTCGAAGACTAATATGATGAATTGTATTCAGAGACTAATATGATGAATTGTATTCAGAGACTAATCTTCTATTGTATTCGATGAATTTGTTGTTGATGTTGTTGGGGAACGTAGCATAATTCAAAAAAATTCTACGCCTTCACCAAGATCCAACTATGGAGACATCTAGCAACGAGCAAGTAAGAGTGCATCTACATACCGTTATGGAGATTGCGAGCGGAAGCTTTCAACGAAGCGTGGATGAAGTAGTCGTACTCTTCACGTTCTTCGTCACCGATGATCTAGCGCCGAACGGACGGCACCTCCGCGTTCAACACACATACGGTGCAGCAACGTCACCTCCTTCTGGATCCAGCAAGCGGGGAGGAGAAGTCGTCAGAGATCCGGCAGCACGACGGCGTGATGACGAATGCAGTGGAGATCCCAGCAGGGCTTCGCCGGGCGCCCTGCGTGGGAGTATGGAGGTGTGACGGGAGGGGGAGAGGCGCCAGGGCTTGGGTGCGGCTGCCCTCTCCCCCCCCCCCCACATATATATAGGGGGCCAGGGGGGCGCCAGCCCCCTGCAGATCCAATCTGCAAGGGGGGGCGGCGGCCAGGGGGGAGTCCTTGCCCCCCAAGGCAAGTGGTGGCCCCCCTCCCCTTAGGGTTTTAACCCTAGGCGCATGGGGAGGTGGGCCCCCTAGTGGTGCGCCAGCCAGGAGGGCTGGACACTTCCCCTCGCGGCCTAGGGGCCCCACCGGGATGGGTGGCCCCACCCGGTGGACCCCCGGGGCCCCTCCGGTGGTCCCGGGACGCTCCCGGTGACCCCCGAAGATCACCCGTTGGCCGAAACTGGACTTCCTATATATCAATCTTTACCTACGGACCATTCCGGAACTCCTCGTGACGTCCGGGATCTCATCCCGGACTTCGAACAACTTTCGGGTTTCCACGTGCATTTATCTCTACGACCCTAGCGTTACCGAACCTTAAGTGTGTAGACCCTACGGGTTCGGGAGACACGTAGACATGACCGAGACGACTCTCCGGTCAATAACCAACAGCGGGATCTGGATACCCATGTTGGTTCCCACGTGTTCCTCGATGATCTTCATCGGATGAACCACCGTGTCAAGGATTCACTCAATCCCGTATGTTATTCCCTTTGTCCATCGGTACGGTACTTGCCCGAGATTCGACCGTCGGTATTCCCGATACCTTGTTCAATATCGTCATGGAAAGTCTCTTTACTCGATCTGTAATCCATCATCCCGTGACTAACTACTTAGTCACATTGAGCTCATAATGATGATGTCTTACCGAGTGGGCCCAGAGGTACCTCTCCGTCATACGGAGTGACAACATCCCAGTCTCGGTTCGTACCAACTCAACAGACACTTTCGGAGATACCCGATGTGTACCTTTATAGCCACCCAGTTACGTTGTGACGGTTGGCACACCCAAAGTACTCCTACGGTATCCGGGAGTTGTACAACCTCATGGTCTAAGGAATAAATACTTGACACCGAAAAGCTTATGCATTACGAACTATACGATCTCGTGTTATGCTCAAGTTTGGGTCTTGTCCATCACATCATTCTCCTAATGATGTGATCCCGTTATCACTGACATCTCATGTCCATGGCCAGGAAACCGTGACCATCTGTTGATCAACGAGCTGGTAACTAGAGGCCTACCAGGGACTCATTGTGATCTGTGTATTCACACATGTATCGCTGTTTCCGTACAATACAATTCAAGCATGAATAACAGACAATTATCATGAACAAGGAGATATAATAATAATGCTTTTATTATTGCCTCTAGGGCATATCTCCAACAGTCTCCCACTTGCACTAGAGTCAATAATCTAGTTACATTGTGATGAATCGAACACCCATAGAGTTCTGGTGTTGATCATGTTTTGCTCGTGAAAGAGGTTTAGTCAACGGGTCTGCGACATTCAGATCCGTATGCACTTTACAAATATCTATGTCTCCATCCTGAACATAATTCCGGATGGAGTTGAAACGGCGCTTGATGTGCTTGGTCTTCTTGTGAAACCTGGGCTCCTTGGTAATAGCAATAGCACCAGTGTTGTCACAGAAGAGAGTCATCGGGCTTGACGCACTTGGAATGACTCCTAGGTCGGTGATGAACTCCTTCATCCAGACTCCTTCCTGCGCTGCTTCAGAAGCAGCTATATACTCCGCTTCACATGTAGACGCTGCCACCACGCTCTGTTTGCAACTGCACCAGCTGACTGCCCCTCCATTCAAAATATACACGTATCCGGTTTGTGACTTAGAGTCATCCAGATCTGTGTCGAAGCTAGCATCGACGTAACCCTTTACGACGAGCTCTTCGTCACCTCCATAAACGAGAAACATATCCTTAGTCCTTTTCAGGTACTTCGGGATGTTCTTGACCGCTGTCCAGTGTTCCGTACCGGGATCACTTTGGTACCTCCCTACCAAACTTATGGCAAGGTTCACATCAGGTCTGGTACACAGCATGGCATACATGATAGAACCTATGGCCGAGGCATAGGGAATGACACTCATCTTTTCTCTATCTTCTGCCGTGGTCGGCGACTAAGCCTTGCTCAATCTCATACCTTGATAAACAGGCAAGAACCCTTTCTTTGACTGATCCATATTGAACTTCTTCAATATTTTGTCAAGGTATGTACTTTGTGAAAGACCAATGAGGCGTCTCGATCTATCTCTATAGATTTTGATGCCTAATATGTAAGCAGCTTCTCCAAGGTCCTTCATTGAAAAACTTTTATTCAAGTAGGCCTTTACATTTTCCAAGAATTCTATATCATTTCCCATCAGCAATATGTCATCCACATATAATATGAGAAATGCCACAGAGCTCCCACTCACTTTCTTGTAAATACAGGCTTCTCCATAAGTCTGTATAAATCCAAACGCTTTGATCACCTCATCAAAGCGAATATTCCAACTCCGAGATGCTTGCACCAGCCCGTAAATCGAGCGCTGGAGCTTGCATACCTTGTTAGTGTTCTCTGGATCGACAAAACCTTCCGGTTGCATCATATACAACTCTTCCTTGAGGAAGCCATTAAGGAATGCTGTTTTGACGTCCATTTGCCATATCTCATAATCATAGAATGCGGCAATAGCTAACATGATTCTGACTGACTTCAGCATCGCTACGGGAGAGAAAGTCTCATCGTAGTCAATCCCTTGAACTTGTCGATAACCCTTAGCGACAAGCCGAGCCTTATAGATGGTCACATTACCATCCGCGTCTGTCTTCTTCTTAAATATCCATTTGTTTTCTATGGCGTGCCTATCATCAGGCAAGTCCACCAAAGTCCATACTTTGTTTTCATACATGGATTCTATCTCGGATTTCATGGCTCCAAGCCATTTATTGGAATCTAGGCCCGCCATCGCTTCTTCATAGTTCGAAGGTTCACCGTTGTCTAACAACATGATTTCCAGGACAGGGTTGCCGTACCACTCTGGTGCGGAACGTGCCCTTGTGGACCTTCGAAGTTCAGTAGTAACTTGATCTGTTTCTTCATGATCATTATCATCAACTTCCTCCCTAGTCGGTGCAGGCACCTCAGGAATAGTTTCCTGTGCTGCGCTACTTTCCGTTCCAGGAGGGGTGACTTTCACCTCATCAAGTTCTACTTTCCTCCCACTCACTTCTTTCGTGAGAAACTCTTTCTCCAGAAAGCATCCATTCTTGGCAACAAAGACTTTGCCTTCGGATCTATGGTAGAAGGTGTACCCAATTGTTTCCTTTGGGTATCCTATGAAGACGCATTTTTCCGATTTGGGTTCGAGCTTTTCAGGTTGAAGTTTCTTGACATAAGCATCGCAACCCCAAACTTTCAGAAACGACAGCTTCGGTTTCTTGCCAAACCAAAGTTCATACGGAGTCGTCTCAACGGATTTTGACGGAGCCCTATTTAAAGTGAATGCGGCAGTCTCTAAAGCATAACCCCAAAAAGATAGCGGTAAATCGGTGAGGGACTGTGGGGACCCCGACTCATAAGTCGTGATCACCGAATGCACGTGTACAGTGATCCCAGAGATCAATGCTCACTGAACACACAGAAGCTGAATAACAAGAGTCTTACATCCATACATACCGTATTACACAAATAGGACCATAATGGTCAAGTCTTGAGTATATCATTGCAGCGGAAATCTTCAAAGACAACTGGGACCCATGCCATCTGCCTTAACCCTACAGGCATTCTGACTGGGAAGCGTCCTAGCTCGCATGCTCGTCACCAAGAAATCTTCATCATAACATGTTCTCTCATGCCTGGCCAATAAAATAACCAGTGGCAAGCCAATGAGTACATTGAATGTACTCGCAAGCAACCCAAGTGTGATAACATAATAATTATGCAAGGCTCTACTGCTAAGTTGGCAGCTTTTCGGAAAGCTAGTTTTTCATATGCAATTATGATCAACATATGACAAGGGCATGCATGTGTCTGTAACAAGTATCAGGAGGACACAGACATCAATATCGAGAAAGAGTTGTAATCAACACATACACAAGCTCATTGTGACTTCCTCACAATCACATCATCAATAACTCTGAATCGTGTTGTTTCCCAGAAACTTATGGACATAGTCTAAGTAGCACCACCCAACTGTCCATGACCATGGACACGGCTATTCGAATAGTTTTACACTCTGCAGAGGTTGTACACTTTACCCACAAGATCCGGGGAACTTCCGTGTCATCCACGACCCGCGGTACCTCAAGTACCCGGGGTAAGCACCCGGTCATTACCTTTCCTTAGACGACACTAACATAGAGTCCACTCGTTGGTACACGGCCCTCGGGTACAAACAATAGATCACGGGACTTGCCCTAATTTCAATGTCACGCGTACCCGAAGGGACCAACGGTGTGTCCGGTGCCCTGTGAAAACAGTCATGGTCATCTATCCAAGCACGACCCCGTCCCGGGAAAGACCTCAAGTCTTCCCGTCACTAGTAATGCGGGCACCATGCTAGTATCGACCTAAGTAATCAATAAAGCCCCGTCCCATAAGGGGTAGTGTGGTTGCACATGTTTGGTTGGGACGGTAGTCACACATAAATCTAATCCATCTCTGTAAACAACACTTTCGTCGAGCCTCGGCACACTACTTCTTCACCAAGTAGTGCCCTAGCTCCTCATCAACTCCCAGGGGCATTAGTGGCACCCACTGGGTCATTTGCAAGTATGTCAGACCACACTTGTTTCACTCAATGCATAACCCCGGCCCATCTTGCGTAGCCAACTACTATAGCATGCAACTATCAATTCCCACCCACATAACCCTCATAGGAAGGTAGGGTCATGTTTGATGCAAGTTTCAACAGTAAAGTAACAGGGGTAGCAACTAAAGTGGTCTCCACCTCAACATGATTCCGATGCATTGAACAATAAGGTGCTATGAGACATGCATAAAAAGGTTTCTTGAACATGGTCAAAGGGCTGCTTGCCTTATTCTTCAGAGTCTTCAAATCTTCTGGTCCATCTCCGAGTACTCCGTTTATTACGTCAACTAATGATGGAAACAATCATAATAAGCAACACAATCAAAGCAACAATAAAAGTGCTCTAAAAAATAGGAGTTGGACTTTTCTAGGATACCTCTGGTCATATTAGAAATGACCAAGGTGGTTTCATAGGTATTGGATCAATGGGTGATTTGGAACATTCCAATATGATGGAACCAAAGGGTTTATGGATTTGGAAGAAGTATACAGAAATATTTCCTTGAATGATGAGCAAAGGTACCCATCATCAAGTCATGATTTTAGAAGCATTTAGGAGTTGGTTTCAATGGATTTGGAATTCAAATGAATTTCCTAGGATTTTCCAAAGCTGATAAATAGGAAGAAATGGCTCATTATTTGGTGGGGTACAGAAAGTATTAATAAAAATGTTCCAAAATTAAGTTTGGACATGACAAGCATCTAGGAATTTGAATCACTGCATTTGGATCAATATTGAGTTCTCTGTGATTTTCTAAAGTTCATCACAGAAAATGAAATATGGGTATTTGATAAATATTTGTGTGGGGAAAGTTTCTGGAATAATGTGCATGTAGCACCAACAGATAGAGCATGATTTATGGAGTCATAGGAAATTTGAATCATCAAGTTTGGAGTTCATTTGAATATTTGGGCATTTTTGGAAGTTGACAGAATAAGGAAAAAGAAAAAAGGAATAAGGGTTCAACCTTATACAGTGCTCTGGGCGAGGCCCAGCTAACCAACGCCTACTGGGCTCAGCCCAGTGGCTCAGCGGCGGAATGGAGGTGGTGACGCCGAAGGCGTAGTTATGCGGGGCGCCACCACCACAGGAAAGCGCAGCCACCGAAGTGCGCTTCCACTTATCGGGGGGGCCACCCGTCAGCTTCTCCCACCGGGCCTGTGGCGCTTACAGGCGGGGCCCGCCTGTCGGGTTCGTCGTCCTCCCCCCGCCCGACGCAGAGGAGGAGGCAGGGGCGATGCCGGCGCCGTTCCCCGGCGGCTCCGGCCGTCCCCGGTGGTGCCCGGCGCACCGGAGGCCCCAGCGGAGCAAGCCGCGCCCATCCCTCGCCTTCAAACTGGCCGGGAGGAGCAGGAGCGACGGCGGCCGAGGCATCGGCGGCGGCTTCGGGTCGAGATGGGGCGGCGCCAGAGATGCTAGGGGGAAGGAAGGGTGGAGTGGGAGGTAGCTCCATGGTCCTGGGGTTCTCCTCCTGGCGGCCAACAGAGAAGGGGGAGGAGAGAACGGCCGTGGTGCCTGATGCCGAGCGGTGGCTGGCGGCGGCACTTCGGCCGTGGAGAGAGGAAGAGCGCCGGAGAGGGAGAGGGGGCGTGTCTAGGAGGTGCACGGGGGAGAGGAGAGTCCAGAAGAGGCAAGAGGTGCTCGGGGGGAGGCCTTTTATAGCTGCAACCGCGGTGCACCGTGAGCGACGCAAATGGACGTGCTCGGGCGAGCTCATGGAGAGAGGAGGAGGACCGGGGAGGATAAGGCCGACCGTCCTGCAGGTCGTGGACGTCGAGGACACCTCGGGGGACACGAGGAGGAGGCCCGAGGTGGTCGGTGGCTCCTGGTTGGGCGAGGCTACAGTGCGCCAGAGCACTGTAGCGTGCTCCAGAGCACCCGTTTGGCTGGCATGGCCACGTCCCCGTCGCTCTGGTCGTGTCCAACCTGCCCAAAGTTGTCTAGAAGATCAGGGGGAGTAAAGAAGTGCTCTGTGGTCTTGGATGCTCTGGTGAGCCACTGGAAAGAGGAGGGAGGTGAAGAAGAGGGTGAAAACTGTTGTCCAGCAGTGTAACTTGGGGTTTTACCCCCTCCAATAAATGAGCTGAGGCCATAGAGAGTTACTGGGGGGTAGAGGATGATCAGGGGAAGGTGTGGTAAGAAATTGAGGTAAGGGGAAATAGTAAAAGAGGTTCAAACACTGGTTTTGGTAAATGACCAGAAGGTGGTTGATCAGGTTCTGGGGAGGCAAATGACTTCCAATTGGCATGGGACTTAACAGGATCAAATGTCACATATAATTAGGCCCCTACACCAAATTTGAGCTCATTTGGGCAAAGTGGCCAATGTAACTTTGGTGAACCCTAGAAATGAACAAAAATGGTTTCACCATGTTGGAGTTAAGCAAATCATCTCCCCTTGATGCACCACTTGGTGTAGCATCATCATTTGGGGTTATGAACATGCCCACAAAGTTTGAGGCTCCAGATAAAAAGTTGACAATGTAAAGTTGTTCAAATTTGCATTTGAACAGAAAGGGTTTTGGGGTGATCTGATCAAGTTGCTCTATTCCAAATCTTGTGCCATTTGGTCTAGATGCCTTATTAGGCCATTCTAGCATGTGCACCAAATTTGAGAGCATTTGGACAAGTTTGGCAATGTAGAGTTGCTCAAACTTCAAATATGGACAGAATGGTTTTGAAGGGGTTTGAGGATGTTTCCTTGATCTTCAACGCATGAGGCTTTGCAAGATCATCAAATATGTCATATATGACATGATAGAATTTCCCTGGAATTTGTGGAGAATAATTCCTTTGTAAATATTTCAAAAGCTTGAAATATCCAGAAAGGGTTTTGGAAGGATTTGTCCAAAATTTTGAACATGACCATGTGCTGAAACTCTTATATATGGACAATATATGTCCTATGAGTCTCCCTGAATTTTGGCAAATATTTTTGAAATGATTAAATAATTTTTCCCTATTAAAGACCATTTCTGGCCTTAAGAAAAAGCTTTTAAATAAAATATAAAAATAACTTTTAAAATTATACTTTTGTGGTTTCTGGGAGTCCTATACCTAATAGGATTCAAATATACTTTTTGAAAGATTTTTCACACCCTAAATAAGGTACTTGCAGTGCAAACCTCAATTCAGGGGTTTTTGGAAAACTAATTTTTGAAAATACCATTTGGCCAAAATATTTTTATAAGAAAATTCTATACTGGTCTATACACATGGCTTGATCATTGGGAAAAGGTTTTGGGTCAAGGAGATGAAGTATAAGAGTTGGAGGATTTATTTGATTTTTAGAGCACTAGCAAACAACAGACAAAAGTCAAATCAAGCAAAGTCAAAAACACTCAAAAGTTTTTGCAAATCCACATTTTTAACATGAAAATTAGCTTAAGCAATGTGATATGAAAATCAGGGTGTGACAGACCTACCCCCCTTACAAGAATCTCGTCCCCGAGATTCCCAGACTAGGCGTGGAAAGAAAAGCGGAGTCTTGGATATGGGGTAGTCTTCACTTCTCCTTGTGGGTTCTGCTTCCGAGCGGTGCTCCTTGGAATCCTGAAGCGCTTGATGGTATGGCTTCTTGCTTGATACCTTCCTTGATGGAGGTTGCTGAGGGGTCTCTTGCATAGGTTAGGTTGGGTTAGCTGTCAAAGGCTCGGTGATCGATGTCCTTGCGGGCATCGGGCTAGCTAGGAGGTAAGAAGTACTTCCAGAGTGGGGGCTCGTGGAAGATTTGGTGCACGGAGGGTATCTCAGGTGGTAGATCTAGCTGGGAAGCCGTCTACTACATGACTTGCAGTGATCTCAAAGGGTCCAATGAACCTTAGTGCGAGCTTCCCCTTGACGTGGAAACGCTTGTTTCCCTTCAGAGGAGTTACCCACAGGTACACGTGGACCCCGATATGGAAACTCGTGTTCCGACGGTGAGTGTCAGCATAGCTCTCTCGCCTTGACTTGGCTGCCTTCAAACGTTCTCTGACTAGTTGGACTTGCTCTTCCGCTGCGCAGAGAATATCCGGTCCAAGGACTAGTCCTACTCCAGCCTCTGACCAGTTGAGGGGTGTGCGACCTCAGCGTCCGTACAACACCTCAAATGGTGCCATCTGAAGGCTCGACTGGTAACTGTTGTTATAGGAGAACTCGGTAAAAAGGAGACATTCCTCCTACTTGGCTCCATATGCCAAGACACAGGCTCGGAGTCATGACTTCGAGAGTCTGATTGACTCGTTCAGTCTGACCTCCGGTCTATGGGTGGAAAGCCGGGCTGAAAGATATCTTGGTTCCCAAGGCTTCTCGGAACTTCTTCCAGAACCTAGAGGTGAACTGGGTTCCTCGATCTGACACAATTTCCTTGGGAACGCCGTGAAGACTTACGATTCGGTCGATGTAGAGAGCTGCCAGCCGGTTGCCATCATAAGTGGTCTTGACAGGAATGAAATAGACCACCTTGGTCAAATGATCGACTATGACCCAGATAGAGCCATGTCCTCTTATCCGACCTTGGTAATCCAGTGACGAAGTTCATTCCGTCTTTATCCCACTTCCACTCAGGAGCCTTGAGTGGTTGAAGCAATCCGGGGGTCGCTGATATTTAGCTTGACCCTTTGGCACACATCACACTTTGCAACATAGGTTGCAAATCTCTCTTTCCATCTCGTGCCACCAGAATCGTGCCTTCAAGTCTTGATACAACTTGGTGTGAGCGTTCCTTCGACACGGAAAAGCTCGGGCCCATAGAGAGGAGTGGTTTGCAGATACAGCCGGTCTTCAACACGGAAATTTACTTCTTGATGACGGTGGTCGGTGTAGATCTTCCTTCTTGACAGGGCGGTCTTCAAATGTCTTCTATCCAGCTGTCCGTCTCTTCTTTGTCTCCGGGCAGACAAGTAGGCCATCAAATACTGATGTTACCCAACTTGTTCAATTACTCCATGAGGTTTAAGGGGTACTCAAGGTAAGCTGAGGTATTGGTGGTGGTCTCGGTTGAGTATTGCAGAGGCCTTCCTGACTCTGAGTCAAGGCCCGTGGTCAGAATTTGACCAGGTGGTGGCTCGGTGGGGCTTAAGGGTTTCAAGGATTCTAGTGAGTGAATGAACTTATATCATCTTATCCTTAAGTACAGTTTCTGAGATGCCAATAGCTCTATCTAGTACTCCGAATGGAAAAGCGGCCTCTCGCATAGACCAACTTTAATCGCCACTCATGCCATGCATATCCTCATGACTCTCAAGAGACGGTCTAACAAAACTATACTGTCTAAGATCCCCAAATCCATATGTACGTCTACCTCTAAAATCCAAAGGTAGATCATACATGCTGCTAAGCTTAAATTAAACTCCACAATCCAAGCACTCAACCTAATCTTGCAAGGCTCAAGATAATGCATCACCAATCTAAGGAAACACGTCATATGCCACTCCAAGATTTGTTTCCTTCCTATAGATCAACTCCAATAGCCTGTTCATCCCATCAATCACCATATAATCCAACAATCCTACAAATCCGTGTCTATGGTGCTCCACAAGATCTCAAGTCTCTATAATACCCAAATACTTGGAAGGATTATGCATCACGATAGTATGTCCACCAAATTCTCATCATCCGGGTCAAGTAAACTCCAAGATCACGACTAAATAGATCCCCAAATCAACTCCGACAATTAATCCAATCTCCTAGGTTATTGTCCACCGAGAAGCATGGTATCACGATCAAGATCATCAGTCTAAATCCAGTTTACTCCGAACCATGCAGACATATCCATCATTATACCAACCAGAATCACCTACATAAATCCAAATCTCATGTCCAACGGGCACTCCTACATACTTCCCCAAAGTCATGATCCTACCAACATGAAAACCTCACAACCCATCAAGGTCTCAGATAGTTCCTCGAAGTCTCTGATACAAACCACCAAGTCATCTGTCCAATATCCTCGAACTGGTCTATCTATGGCATCGTCAGACCTCGTGCTATATCAGGATGAAAATGTGCTCACTCATCGTGTCCACTAGCTCCTTTACAAACCCAGTGATGTGCAAGGTTACAAAGGCTTAACAGGTTCTCTCGCTTTACCATGGGTGAGGCACATGGTTAAGGATTCGTGCTGGAGTGTCTCGGGAAGTCTCAAAGGGTCTAGGAATGGGGTTACTGGTCTGGAGGGTTAAACATAACTCTACGAGGTTGCAATTGATCGTGGAGGTTGTAGCAGAAGTCTTCAGTGCCAGTTGGCTGTCGAGGTAGAATCCTTGGTGCATCTTGTCTTGCGGGTCTTCAATTGGGGAGAGAGAGAATAGAGGGAAGAAGCAGCGTAGAGGAGGGAAATGCCAAAAGGGGGTTCTATAGTGCAGGTGCAACAAACAGGTGCAAAAAGGCCGAAACAAAAGAAACAAAGCAAGGAAGGTGATATAGCCATGCACTTGTTGCCTGGGGCAAAAGCGCAACTTATATCAAAACACAAGCAAATAAAAGCAAACAACACACAATCATGGTTCTATTCGAACCATCATATGGACTCGACTGCGCATAGGGGGCACACGACTCATCCTACCCTAGGGGTTCTCGGACTCAGTGTCGTGACTTGTGCCTCGTGCAGTCTTCTGAGCTTCCTCGGGTGTTGCTATGTCCCTTGTAGTTGCTTGATGAATGATCCGGGTTGAGCTTGAAGAATCTTCAACAACTTCTCGCCTGATGAGGTGATGTGGTGAAGGTGCCTCCTTGTAGCTGGCGTTGACTTGGTCTTCTCTTGTCTCTTTAATCATGACGAGATCTTGTGCCTTCTGGGGCGTCGAGGGTACCAGGTACGCAATCCATATGTAATGACAAGGCGTAATAGAGGTCCAACATGTCGACTTCGTTGATGAAAACATCGACACCAAGAGCGGGGGATGAAGAGAACCGTTTTCCTGCTCACTATAGTGAGGCGGACCAAATGGCAAGGTTCTCATCCGCCGGTGGTTGTCGATACAACAACGGTAGTGACAGGATTACTCTATTAGCGATGCATATCATGATTTTGCACAACTCATGCCATGGTCATCGTAGGCTAGGGTTGCACCATCTTCTGGGTCTTCCTGTCCTTACTCATCGAGGATGGATTTTCTGTTGGTACCGTCTTGTCGTGGTGTCACCAATCTTGCGTGCAAAAAGTGGTGGGTGAGTGTTCGGGAAGGTGCACTCCACGAGGATTACAGAAAATCCAGTGGTCAGGGGCATAAGCGTTTTAGCGTCCAAGGTTTTGAAGGGGGAGAGATCAAGTATGGCCTAGTTTTCGAAAAACTGAGAAGGGAAGAGAAGTGTAGATAGTTTTGAAAACTAGTAATAGTTTTGGAAATAGTTTTACCCTAACTAACGACCATGCTAACTAAGGCTTCCTACAGTCAGGATGGCTCTGATACCAGCTCTGTGGGGACCCCGACTCATAAGTCGTGATCACCGAATGCACGTGTACAGTGATCCCAGAGATCAATGCTCACTGAACACACAGAAGCTGAATAACAAGAGTCTTACATCCATACATACCGTATTACACAAATAGGACCATAATGGTCAAGTCTTGAGTATATCATTGCAGCGGAAATCTTCAAAGACAACTGGGACCCATGCCATCTGCCTTAACCCTACAGGCATTCTAACTGGGAAGCGTCCTAGCTCGCATGCTCTTCACCAAGAAATCTTCATCATAACCTGTACACTCATGCCTGGCCAATAAAATAACCAGTGGCAAGCCAATGAGTACATTGAATGTACTCGCAAGCAACCCAAGTGTGATAACAGAATAATTATGCAAGGCTCTACTGCTAAGTTGGCAGCTTTTCGGAAAGCTAGTTTTTCATATGCAATTATGATCAACATATAACAAGGGCATGCATGTGTCTGTAACAAGTATCAGGAGGTCACAGACATCAATATCGAGAAAGAGTTGTAATCAACACATACACAAGCTCATTGTGACTTCCTCACAATCACATCATCAATAACTCTGAATCGTGTTGTTTCCCAGAAACTTATGGACATAGTCTAAGTAGCACCACCCAACTGTCCATGACCGTGGACACGGCTATTCGAATAGTTTTACACTCTGCAGAGGTTGTACACTTTACCCACAAGATTCGGGGAACTTCCGTGTCATCCACGACCCGCGGTACCTCAAGTACCCGGGGTAAGCACCCGGTCATTACCTTTCCTTAGACGACACTAACATAGAGTCCACTCGTTGGTACACGGCCCTCGGGTACAAACAATAGATCACGGGACTTGCCCTAATTTCAATGTCACGCGTACCCGAAGGGACCAACGGTGTGTCCGGTGCCCTGTGAAAACAGTCATGGTCGTCTATCCAAGCACGACCCCGTCCCGGGAAAGACCTCAAGTCTTCCCGTCACTAGTAATGCGGGCACCATGCTAGTATCGACCTAAGTAATCAATAAAGCCCCGTCCCATAAGGGGTAGTGTGGTTGCACATGTTTGGTTGGGACGGTAGTCACACATAAATCTAATCCATCTCTGTAAACAACACTTTCGTCGAGCCTCGGCACACTACTTCTTCACCAAGTAGTGCCCTAGCTCCTCATCAACTCCCAGGGGCATTAGTGGCACCCACTGGGTCATTTGCAAGTATGTCAGACCACACTTGTTTCACTCAATGCATAACCCCGACCCATCTTGCGTAGCCAACTACTATAGCATGCAACTATCAATTCCCACCCACATAACCCTCATAGGAAGGTAGGGTCATGTTTGATGCAAGTTTCAACAGTAAAGTAACAGGGGTAGCAACTAAAGTGGTCTCCACCTCAACATGATTCCGATGCATTGAACAATAAGGTGCTATGAGACATGCATAAAAAGGTTTCTTGAACATGGTCAAAGGGCTGCTTGCCTTATTCTTCAGAGTCTTCAAATCTTCTGGTCCATCTCCGAGTACTCCGTTTATTACATCAACTAATGATGGAAACAATCATAATAAGCAACACAATCAAAGCAACAATAAAAGTGCTCTAAAAAATAGGAGTTGGACTTTTCTAGGATACCTCTGGTCATATTAGAAATGACCAAGGTGGTTTCATAGGTATTGGATCAATGGGTGATTTGGAACATTCCAATATGATGGAACCAAAGGGTTTACGGATTTGGAAGAAGTATACAGAAATATTTCCTTTAATGATGAGCAAAGGTACCCATCATCAAGTCATGATTTTAGAAGCATTTAGGGGTTGGTTTCAATGGATTTGGAATTCAAATGAATTTCCTAGGATTTTCCAAAGCTGATAAATAGGAAGAAATGGCTCATTATTTGGTGGGGTACAGAAAGTATTAATAAAAATGTTCCAAAACTAAGTTTGGACATGACAAGCATCTAGGAATTTGAATCACTGCATTTGGATCAATATTGAGTTCTCTGTGATTTTCTAAAGTTCATCACAGAAAATGAAATATGGGTATTTGATAAATATTTGTGTGGGGAAAGTTTCTGGAATAATGTGCATGTAGCACCAACAGATAGAGCATGATTTATGGAGTCATAGGAAATTTGAATCATCAAGTTTGGAGTTCATTTGAATATTTGGGCATTTTTGGAAGTTGACAGAATAAGGAAAAAGAAAAAAGGAATAAGGGTTCAACCTTATACAGTGCTCTGGGCGAGGCCCAGCTAACCAACGCCTACTGGGCTCAGCCCAGTGGCTCAGCGGCGGAATGGAGGTGGTGACGCCGAAGGCGTAGTTACGCGGGGCGCCACCACCACAGGAAAGCGCAGCCACCGAAGTGCGCTTCCACTTATCGGGGGGGCACCCGTCAGCTTCTCCCATCGGGCCTGTGGCGCTTACAGGCGGGGCCCGCCTGTCGGGTTCGTCGTCCTCCCCCCGCCCGACGCAGAGGAGGAGGCAGGGGCGATGCCGGCGCCGTTCCCCGGCGGCTCCGGCCGTCCCCGGTGGTGCCCGGCGCACCGGAGGGCCCAGCGGAGCAAGCCGCGCCCATCCCTCGCCTTCAAGCTGGCCGGGAGGAGCAGGAGCGACGGCGGCCGAGGCATCGGCGGCGGCTTCGGGTCGAGACGGGGTGGCGCCAGAGATGCTAGGGGGAAGGAAGGGTGGAGTGGGAGGTAGCTCCATGGTCCTGGGGTTCTCCTCCTGGCGGCCAACAGAGAAGGGGGAGGAGAGAACGGCCGTGGTGCCCGATGCCGAGCGATGGCTGGCGGCGGCACTTCGGTCGTGGAGAGAGGAAGAGCGCCGGAGAGGGAGAGGGGGCGTGTCTAGGAGGTGCACGGGGGAGAGGAGAGTCCAGAAGAGGCAAGAGGTGCTCGGGGGGAGGCCTTTTATAGCTGCAACAGCGGTGCACCGTGAGCGACGCCCATGGACGTGCTCAGGCGAGCTCATGGAGAGAGGAGGAGGACCGGGGAGGATTAGGCCGACCGTCCTGCAGGTCGTGGACATCGAGGACACCTCGGGGGACACGAGGAGGAGGCCCGAGGTGGTTGGGGGCTCCTGGTTGGGCGAGGCTACAGTGCGCCAGAGCACTGTAGCGTGCTCCAGAGCACCCGTTTGG
Organism: Secale cereale; assembly: GCA_902687465.1. Taxonomy (NCBI): domain Eukaryota; kingdom Viridiplantae; phylum Streptophyta; class Magnoliopsida; order Poales; family Poaceae; genus Secale; species Secale cereale. Next base: position 757,622,030 of record LR738715.1, on the reverse strand, counting down.
CTGGCATGGCCACGTCCCCGTCGCTCTGGTCGTGTCCAACCTGCCCAAAGTTGTCTAGAAGGTCAGGGGGGAGTAAAGAAGTGCTCTGTGGTCTTGGATGCTCTGGTGAGCCACTGGAAAGAGGAGGGCGGTGAAGAAGAGGGTGAAAACTGCTGTCCAGCAGTGTAACTTGGGGTTTTACCCCCTCCAATAATTGAGCTGAGGCCATAGAGAGTTACTGGGGGGTAGAGGATGATCAGGGGAAGGTGTGGTAAGAAATTGAGGTAAGGGGAAATAGTAAAAGAGGTTCAAACACTGGTTTTGGTAAATGACCAGAAGGTGTTTGATCAGGTTCTGGGGAGGCAAATGACTTCCAATTGGCATGGGACTTAACAGGATCAAATGTCACATATAATTAGGCCCCTACACCAAATTTGAGCTCATTTGGGCAAAGTGGCCAATGTAACTTTGGTGAACCCTAGAAATGAACAGAAATGGTTTCACCATGTTGGAGTTAAGCAAATCATCTCCCCTTGATGCACCACTTGGTGTAGCATCATCATTTGGGGTTATGAACATGCCCACAAAGTTTGAGGCTCTAGATAAAAAGTTGACAATGTAAAGTTGTTCAAATTTGCATTTGAACAGAAAGGGTTTTGGGGTGATCTGATCAAGTTGCTCTATTCCAAATCTTGTGCCATTTGGTCTAGATGCCTTATTAGGCCATTCTAGCATGTGCACCAAATTTGAGAGCATTTGGACAAGTTTGGCAATGTAGAGTTGCTCAAACTTCAAATATGGACAGAATGGTTTTGAAGGGGTTTGAGGATGTTTCCTTGATCTTCAAGGCATGAGGCTTTGCAAGATCATCAAATATGTCATATATGACATGATAGAATTTCCCTGGAATTTTTGGAGAATATTTCCTTTGTAAATATTTCAAAAGCTTGAAATATCCAGAAAGGGTTTTGGAAGGATTTGTCCAAACTTTTGAACATGACCATGTGCTGAAACTCTTATATATGGACAATATATGTCCTATGAGTCTCCCTGAATTTTGGCAAATATTTTTGAAATGATTAAATAATTTTTCCCTATTAAAGACCATTTCTGGCCTTAAGAAAAAGCTTTTAAATAAAATATAAAATTAACTTTTAAAATTATACTTTTGTGGTTTCTGGGAGTCCTATACCTAATAGGATTCAAATATACTTTTTGAAAGATTTTTCACACCCTAAATAAGGTACTTGCAGTGCAAACCTCAATTTAGGGGTTTTTGGAAAACTAATTTTTGAAAATACCATTTGGCCAAAATATTTTTATAAGAAAATTCTATACTGGTCTATACACATGGCTTGATCATTGGGAAAAGGTTTTGGGTCAAGGAGATGAAGTATAAGAGTTGGAGGATTTATTTGATTTTTAGAGCACTAGCAAACAGCAGACAAAAGTCAAATCAAGCAAAGTCAAAAACACTCAAAAGTTTTTGCAAATCCACATTTTTAACATGAAAATTAGCTTAAGCAATGTGATATGAAAATCAGGGTGTGACAGGGACATCATAGATCGCGCCATGTCCAACAGAGTACGATTTCGACGTTCGGACACACCGTTACGTTGAGGTGTTCCGGGCGGTGTCAATTGTGAAACAATTCCACAGCTCCTAAGGTGTGTGCCAAATTCATGACTTAAATATTCACCCCCACGATCCGATCGCAAGAACTTTATTTTTCTGTCACGTTGATTCTCAACCTCATTCTGAAATTCCTTGAACTTTTCAAAGGTCTCAGACTTGTGTTTCATCAAATAGATATACCCGTATCTACTCAAGTCATCCGTGAGGGTGAGAACATAACGGTAGCCTCCGCGAGCCTCAACACTCATTGGACCGCACACATCGGTATGTATGATTTCCAACAAGTTGGTTGCTCGCTCCATTGTTCCGGAGAACGGAGTCTTGGTCATCTTGCCCAAGAGGCACGGTTCGCACGTGTCAAATGATTCATAATCAAGAGACTCTAGAGGTCCATCCGAATGGAGCTTCTTCATACGTTTGACACCGATATGACCAAGGCGGCAATGCCACAAGTATGTGGGGCTATCATTATCAACTTTACATCTTTTGGCATCTACACTATGAATATGTGTATCACTATGTTCGAGATCCATCAAAAATAAACCATTGACCAGCGGGGCATGACCATAAAACATATCTCTCAAATAAATAGAACAACCATTATTCTCCGATTTGAAAGAGTAGCCATCTCGCATGAGACGAGATCCAGAAACAATGTTCATGCTCAAAGCTGGTACTAAATAACAATTATTGAGGTTTAAAACTAATCCCGAGGGTAGATGTAGAGGTAGCGTGCCGACGGCGATCACATCGACCTTGGAACCATTCCCGACGCGCATCGTCACCTCATCCTTTGCCAGTCTCCGTTTATTCCGTAGCTCCTGTTTTGAGTTACAAATGTGAGCAACTGCACCGGTATCGAATACCCAGGAGCTACTACGAGTGCTGGTAAGGTACACATCAATAACATGTATATCATATATACCTTTGACGTTGTCGTCCTTCTTGTCTGCTAAGTATTTGGGGCAGTTCCGCTTCCAGTGACCCATTCCCTTGCAATAAAAGCACTCTGTCTCAGGCTTGGGTCCATACTTTGGCTTCTTCCCGGCAACAGGCTTGCCAGGCGCGGCAACTCCCTTGCCGTCCTTCTTGAAGTTCTTCTTACCCTTGCCTTTCTTGAACTTAGTGGTTTTATTGACCATCAACACTTGATGTTCTTTCTTGATGTCCACCTCTGCTGATTTCAGCATCGAATACACCTCGGGAATGGACTTCTCCATCCCCTGCATATTGAAGTTCAACACGGAGCTCTTGAAGCTTGGTGGGAGCGACTGGAGGATTCTGTCAACGACCGCTTCATCTGGGAGATTCATTCCCAGCTGAGACAAGCGATTGTGCAATCCTGAAATCTTGAGGATGTGCTCACTGACAGAACTGTTCTCCTCCATCTTACAGCTGTAGAATGCATCGGAGACATCATATCTCTCGACTCGGGCATGAGCTTGAAAAACCATTTTCAGCTCTTCGAACATCTCATATGCTCCGTGGTGCTCAAAACGTTTTTGGAGCCCCGACTCTAAGCTGTAAAGCATGCCGCACTGAACCAGGGAGTAATCATCACTACGCGACTGCCAGACGTTCAAAACATCTTGGGCCGCATCGAGAGCAGGTGCATCACCTAGCGGTGCTTCTAGGACATATGATCTCTTGGCAGCTATGAGGATAATCCTCAGGTTACGGACCCAATCCGTATAGTTGCTACCATCGTCTTTCAGCTTGGTTTTCTCTAGGAACGCGTTGAAGTTGAGGGAAACTGGAGCGTGGGCCATTTGATCTACAAGAGATATTGTAAAGAATTTAGACTAAATTCATGATAATTAAGTTCATCTTAATCAAATTTTAATGAACTCCCACTCAGAATGACATCTCTCTAGTCATCTAAGTGATACACGATCCGAATCGAGTAGTCTGTGTCCGATCATCACGTGAGACGGACTAGTCATCAACGGTGAACATCTTCATGTTGATCGTATCTTCTATACGACTCGTGTTCGACCTTTCGGTCTTCCGTGTTCCGAGGCCATGTCTGTACATGCTAGGCTCGTCAAGTGAACCCTAAGTGTATCGCGTGTGTAAATCTGTCTTACACCCGTTGTATGCGAACGTTAGAACCTATCACACCCGATCATCACGTGGTGCTTCGGAGCAACGAGCTTTAGCAACGGTGCACAGTTAGGGGAAACACAATACTTGAAATTTTAGTGAGAGATCATCTTATTTACTACCGTCGTTCTAAGTAAACAAGATGCATAAACATGATAAACATCACATGCAATCAATTAAAGTGACATGATATGGCCAATATCATCTTGCTCCTTGGATCTCCATCTTCGGGGCACCATGATCATCTTGTCACTGGCTCGACACCATGATCTTCATCATCATGATCTTCATCATCGTGTCTTGAAGAAGTCGTCACGCCAACTATTACTTCTACTACTATAGCTAACGTTTAGCAACGAAGTAAAGTAATTACATGGCGTAATTCAGTGACACGCAGGTCATACAATAATTAAGACAACTCCTATGGCTCCTGCCGGTTGTCAAGTTCATCAACATGCAAGTCGTGATTCCCTATTACAAAAACATGATCAATCTCATACATCACATATATCATTCATCACATCTTCGTTTTGGCCATACCACGTCACATAGCACATGCTGCAAAAACAAGTTAGACGTCCTCTAATTGTTGTTGCAAGTTTTACGTGGCTTCTATAGGATTTCTAGCAAGAACGTTTCTTACCTACGCCAAAACCACAACGTGATTTGTCAACTTCTATTTACCCTTCATAAGGACCCTTTTCATCGAATCCGATCCGACTAAAGTAGGAGACACAGACACCCGCCAGCCACCTTATGCATCTAGTGCATGTCTGTCGGTGGAACCAGTCTCACGTAAGCGTACGTGTAAAGTCGGTCCGGGCCGCTTCATCCCACAATACCGCCGAATCAAGATTGACTAGTAACGGTAAGAAAGTTGAACAAAAACAAACGCCCACAACTGTTTGTGTTCTACTCGTGCAAAATGCTACGCATAAAACCTAGGCTCAGATGCCACTGTTGGGGAACGTAGCATAATTCAAAAAATTTCTACGCCTTCACCAAGATCCAACTATGGAGACATCTAGCAACGAGCAAGTAAGAGTGCATCTACATACCGTTATGGAGATTGCGAGCGGAAGCTTTCAACGAAGCGTGGATGAAGTAGTCGTACTCTTCACGTTCTTCGTCACCGATGATCTAGCGCCGAACGGACGGCACCTCCGCGTTCAACACACGTACGGTGCAGCAACGTCACCTCCTTCTGGATCCAGCAAGCGGGGAGGAGAAGTCGTCAGAGATCCGGCAGCACGACGGCGTGATGACGGATGCAGTGGAGATCCCAGCAGGGCTTCGTCGGGCGCCCTGCGTGGGAGTATGGAGGTGTGACGGGAGGGGGAGAGGCGCCAGGGCTTGGGTGCGGCTGCCCTC
>LR738715.1:757558988-757616705 GCA_902687465.1 Secale cereale | reverse complement strand
AGATCCAATCTGCAAGGGGGGGCGGCGGCCAGGGGGGAGTCCTTGCCCCCCAAGGCAAGTGGTGGCCCCCCTCCCCTTAGGGTTTTAACCCTAGGCGCATGGGGAGGTGGGCCCCCTAGTGGTGCGCCAGCCCAGAGGGCTGGACACTTCCCCTCGCGGCCTAGGGGCCCCACCGGGATGGGTGGCCCCACCCGGTGGACCCCCGGGGCCCCTCCGGTGGTCCCGGGACGCTCCCGGTGACCCCCGGAGATCACCCGTTGGCCGAAACTGGACTTCCTATATATCAATCTTTACCTCCGGATCATTCCGGAACTCCTCGTGACGTCCGGGATCTCATCCGGGACTCCGAACAACTTTCGGGTTTCCACATGCATTTATCTCTACGACCCTAGCGTTACCGAACCTTAAGTGTGTAGACCCTACGGGTTCGGGAGACACGTAGACATGACCGAGACGACTCTCCGGTCAATAACCAACAGCGGGATCTGGATACCCATGTTGGTTCCCACGTGTTCCTCGATGATCTTCATCAGATGAACCACCGTGTCAAGGATTCACTCAATCCCGTATGTTATTCCCTTTGTCCATCGGTACGGTACTTGCCCGAGATTCGATCGTCGGTATTCCCGATACCTTGTTCAATCTCGTCATGGCAAGTCTCTTTACTCGATCCGTAATCCATCATCCCGTGACTAACTACTTAGTCACACTGAGCTCATAATGATGATGTCTTACCGAGTGGGCCCAGAGGTACCTCTCTGTCATACGGAGTGACAACATCCCAGTCTCGGTTCGTACCAACTCAACAGACACTTTCGGAGATACCCGATGCGTACCTTTATAGCCACCCAGTTACGTTGTGACGGTTGGCACACCCAAAGTACTCCTACGGTATCCGGGAGTTGTACAACCTCATGGTCTAAGGAATAAATACTTGACACCGAAAAGCTTATGCATTACGAACTATACGATCTCGTGTTATGCTCAAGTTTGGGTCTTGTCCATCACATCATTCTCCTAATGATGTGATCCCGTTATCACTGACATCTCATGTCCATGGCCAGGAAACCGTGACCATCTGTTGATCAACGAGCTGGTAACTAGAGGCCTACCAGGGACTCATTGTGATCTGTGTATTCACACATGTATCGCTGTTTCCGTACAATACAATTCAAGCATGAATAACAGACAATTATCATGAACAAGGAGATATAATAATAATGCTTTTATTATTGCCTCTAGGGCATATCTCCAACAGATGTGTGCTGTCTATATTCTGTGCAATTATACATTTTGTAATCTGTGAAAAAAAACAGAAAATTAATATTAAAAAAACCTAATATTCATACTAATGGCGCATCACAACACAGTGCGCCATTAGTATGCCAAAGGATACTAATGACGTATCACCAGCCAGTGCGCCATTACTATGCGTACATTACTAATGGCGCATCCTGCTGGAGTGCGCCATTAGTATGCCAAAGCACCTGGGTACACATGGCCCCTGAGAGGCATACTAATGGCGCACTACTGTGCATACTAATGGCGCATCTGCGGTGCGCCATTAGTATACCAGATACTAATGGCACACCAGAGGTGCGCCATTAGTAAAATATACTAATGGCGTGCTAGTAATGGCGCACCACTAATGCGCCATTAATGGCCAAATTAGATGCGCCATTAGTAGGCCTTTTCCTAGTAGTGTCCCTAATACCGCCACACTCTCGTGCAATGACAAGTGAATAAACACTCATCTTGATAATAATCTACTTAGCATGGAAAATATCAGCCAACTCTCAACGCTTCATAAGCGGTACGGGCATACAAAAGAGAAGTTTATTTTGAAAATTAGAGTTTGCACATACAAATTTACTTTGAACGACATGAAAATACCACATATAGGTAGGTATAGTAGACTCATTTGGCACAACTTGGATTTAAGGAATTGGATGCACAAGCAGCATTCTCGCTTAGTACAAGTGAATGCTAGCAAATAGATTGAGAAGCCACCAACCAGGGAACAAAAACTATCACAAATGAACATTAAACATAACTAACACCGAATAATGCAACACAAGTAGGATATAACTTCATTGCATAACTATTGACTTAATGTGCATGCATAGGAAATCACAAACCTTAACACCAAATTTCTTACTAAAGCATAATTACTCACCAACATAACTCATCTATCACTATCGTCATATCGCAAAACTATTGAAGGGAATCAAGTTTAATATCCAGCGATCTTCATGAAAGTTTTTATTATATCCTCCCTGAATATCTATCACTTTGGGGCCAAGTTCTTTTAAAGCAAATTTCCATTGCTAATAACAATGGTAACTTTCTAGGACCATGGTAAATTTTGACCACCATGTTAACTTTGACTTCGAGGAAAAAAGGTTGAAATATAACTCCTATGGTAACGATTAGGTAGAAACTAGTTGTCCGCACATGTCGCCAACTTCCAGTTGACTGGAAGTTAGTCGCGTCTTTTTTTATTTGCGGAGGCTGCATTTTCACAACATCGATGCATTTTCCACGGATTCTATTCATTTTGTGAGGAGAAAAAAGATGAGATTATTTAGAATGTAAATTGGAATCGGCACTGTTTTTACTCTTCTGGACTTGTTTTTATACTTAAGCTCTTATATTAATATTTTTATTGCTTCAACGAACACAAGATCAAGAATTTGTTGCACATCACTCATTGACCTTTTGTTTCCACCCTATGGACATTCATCCAATGGACGTTTATGGCGAACACTACATGACACTCTCTCATGTCGGGCAACACTCACTAATAGACACATGAAGGTCTCGCCCTCTTGTCCTACCTGCTCCCAGGGTGTAGAAGATACGAAGCACTTGCTTTTCCTATGTAGAAAAACGAAGGAGATTTGGATAAGGCTAGGGTTGGATATGATTATTGAGAGAGCTTGTGAGATTGATCGTGCTGGAGAGGCAACATCGGAATACCTATTACTCCTTCTAGATCAAGATCTGCGCATTATGGGGTACGAAAATGTTAGAGAAATGATAGCTATCTCAGCTTGGTATCGATGGTGGGAAAGACGGAAATTAGTGCACACGGGGTTAACTCAAAATGCGTCTTAGATCTCAATGGGGATCATAGCTCTTACATATAATTTTATAAATGCATCATCTTCAAAGGCGTCCATGAAAAGGGGGGGTTGGCAATGTCCTCCTAGAAGCTTTGTGAAACTCAATGTTGACGCCTCTTTTGACCATGACTTGCCGGAGGGTATGATGGGGGAAGTATTGAGAGACGACAAAGGTAGGTTTATTGCAGGAGGAAATGAAAAGATAGACTACTACGCGGACGTTCTCATGGCGGAGGCCTTAGCTCTCAAATTTGGCCTAAATTTAGCGCAAAGGGCGGGATGTAATCGCCTAATCATCAACTCTGACATTCTGGAAGTGATTGAGACCATGCATGACGGAGGACAGTCAGCGGGAGCGGCGGCAGCAATTTTCGATGACTCTTATCACTATGCTTGTGATTTTATCATGACTAAATTCCAACATTGTAATAGAGAGGCAAATAAAGTAGAACATGAACTTGCTAGATTAGCTAGATTTTTTTCGACTTCGGATTGGTTTGAGGAGCCTATTAGTGAAATTGTAACGTTTCTCACAAACAATGTATTGGTTATTGCTAATGAATAAAATTTCATTTTAACCAATACATTGTTTGTGAGATGGTTAGGTGGCCAGTGGTATCCCCAACCCACCAGGGTTCAGTGATCGGTCACAGAAAAGTGATCCAGACGGGCGCCTCAAATAGGCCTCAAACATTCGGACTGACCGACACCTCCCATATCTAGCCTAAATCTAGGGCGGATATGTGGCGCCTGGACGTGTCCGCACGTTGGACCCGGCCCACGTTGACCCACCCGGCCCCACATATATTCATCCACATCCACTGCCCGGACCAAACCTAACCACTTCACTCCAGTCCCCTCCAGTCCCCTCCGCCACCCAAGCTCCCGTCCCGCGATCTCCGGCCTTCTCCGGCATGGCGGGGAGTGGATCCGACGACGAGCAGCACTGATCCGTCGACTGTGGTGTCCTCCCATGCGGTTTGGAGGAGGAAATGGCCATCACATTGCACTCCGCCGCTCCCGGGATGACAGCGCCCGACTGACGACGGGATCTATCCGGCGCGAGTCCATTGCGTCAGCACATCGAGCGCTCAGATCCTCCGGCGCTGGATCATCCCGGTCCTCTCGGGAGCCTTCCGATCTCTCTTTCCCCATCACAGGTCCGTCGGAGTATGAGTCCTACAGGGACTGGTGTGCCCGCCGTGGGAAGGAGAGGATGAGGGCGGTCGAGGCCCGCCTTGCTGTCGACACGGCGGCAGCGGAGGTGACTGATGCAGCGGCACGGGCGGCCGCAGAGGAGGAAGCCATTTGTGCCCGCATTGTAAAGAAGCGGCAACGGAGGAGCACGTGCTCCCTCACCCGAGAGAAGAATCGTGCGGTTCGTGCCATGGCCGGACTGCCCCACAAGGAGCAGAAGGATGACAATGACGGGTCGTACAGCTCTGGCAATGAGCAGATCCGGCTCGATCTGTATTACGTCTTCGACCGGTACTTCCGCGAGAAGGACGGCAAGGGCGCCGGGAAGGGCAAAGGTAGCCATGGATGATCTTCTCCATAGCTAGCATGTTGGTTAAACATGCCAATTTTGGGTAGTCCGATGACATGTTCTGATGTAGTAGCCAGACAATGTGTGTACTGCATCGTTTACGTAGTTCGGTAGTTGCATGAGTTTCTATGGATTTGAGGTATGTTAATTGAGGTGTCGGTTGTGAGAAGGGAAATTTGAGGCGTGGCGGACGCGTCCCCGGGCGTTTGAGGGGTCGGATTTGCCAAGTCCGGTTGTAGATGCTCTTAGGTTGTATTGTCATGCCTGGAAATTAATGGGATTAACCCTAGCCGCCATTCCGTCTCATTCCCCTCTCACCTCCGCAAGGGTGCGCCGCTTGCGGCGGCGGGGAGGCTGCTGATCGTGGGGGCCTAATATGGAGGGTTCGGTGGACTATTGTGGGTTGGCAACCGGGATGTGTGACCGAGTTGCGGTCTCCAGCAAGCAATGTTTGATGACGACGTTGGTGTTCCAGCGCAGCGATCTTCAACGAAGGTATGGCCTAGCTAGGCATCGAAGAAGAGGAGGTCGGTGCATGGTCCTAGACGGCGAGCTCGGCATCAATCTCAGACCTGGCGTGCAGAGGCATGGGTGTTTTTTTTCTTGCTTTCTTTATGGAGTCGTGTTTGGTTTGGGGAAGCGAGACGATGGCGTTGCCCCAGTGTATGAATAATGTTCTCCCCATGCTTTCCATCTGTCCCGTTGGTGTGCTTATCGCCTGCGGAGGGCGTGTGGAGTTGTGTTTCCAGTAGGTATTTCGAGATCCATGTGATTTAGGTTTTCGGTGGATCCACATGAATTCGAATGGCTTTCGTGGTCTTCAAAGTTTCTACCCGCCCTTATTGGTGTATTCTTCTCCATGACGACAATTTGATGTGCAAATGCAGTCGATGGCGTCTTCCCGACTGCCGCTTCTACGTGTTTCTGGGTTCAAACAAGATTGCTCTGTCGAGGCAGAGGCCTGGTGGCAGCATCAAGCCATGCGCACGGCGCGCCGTCGGTGGATGCAGGCGGAAGAAGACTTTGACACTCTCAAGGATTTGAATGTAATTTTATTTTTGTGTATGCGTGTGTAAGCACCTGTGTTACTTAATTTATGGCTTTGGGCCCTTTTGCAAAAAAATAAATGCATATACGAAATGTTAGAATTGGTCGGTCCGGGGTCCAAGTTGGTGCAACAGTTTAGACAGCGCCGTATACGGAAGTGCAGACATATGTCGCCATGGAAACGAGCGAGGGATCGGGAAAGTGTTATCAATTCTCATGTCTATAGCATCTAAAAAAAAAACTCATGTACATGGATCTTTTCGCCTGGTCCAACTAAAGGAGGGAACATCAATAACCAAAGCCCATTAGAAATTGACACAGCTCTTGCTTGTCCATTCCGAGGTGAGGATCTCGACTCGTGGAACATGATGTTAGCCTTGATTCCATCGTCCCACCACACCAAGATGCCCCCCTCCCTGCCGTTTGGGCTTTTCCTCCTCCTCCTCCTTTCTCTCCCATACAAGTCAAATCATAAGCTTAGTGATTAACATCCTACAAATACAGCTTCAACTCTTCATCTTCTCCCACTCTACAAATATAACCCCTCCCTCCCTCTCTTTCTCTCTCTCACACACTCATAGCTAGACAGACCAGAAACATGGAGGCCACCGCACTTGTGCTCCTCCCTCACAGTCACAGTGGCCTCACGGCCAGAGCACCCCCATGCGTGGGCGGAAGAGGTGTCTCCTGCGTGACGAAGAAGAGCTACGTGAGGAGGATCAAGCGGAGCTCCACGGTGCGAGGGGTCATGGCGAGGCCACAAGAGGCGACGCTAGCTCGGGTCCCGGCACCGGCGCCGACGCCAACAAGGCCGGTGAGAGAGACGGCCGCGGCCACGACGACGATGACGGTGTACCACGACACCTGGTTCGACAACCTGGCCATTGGCTACCTCTCCAGGAAACTTCAAGAAGCTTCTGGTTCGTGCTCGTACACATATTTGCCAGCTTTGGAATGATCCTCCATCCTTCATGTTGTTTCACCCATGTGAGTTTCTGCTGCATGTGAAGAGACATAATTTTATTAGTGAATAAAACCAATGTTACTTTTAGCTTCCGTTAGCCCGCCCTCACGATCTTTGCCTCGACTAGGAAGATGGCCGTGTGGCTCTGGCTCATACATTTGTGTCCCACACGGCCACACGTCTTGGAAGGTCTTTTTCTTTTTCAGATGGGAGATGGTCGGATCTAGTCTACGAGTATATAAAAAGTCGCTACGGCGACAAATAAAAGTTCGTGGTTAAGTTGGGGGAAAATATGGTCGTAAAAAAAGTAGGATTAAAAATGAGTAGTTTGAGGTGTAGATGCTTCGCAAGAATAAAATGGACATTTCCCAGATGCTTCTTTTCGTCGTTAGTTGCTCGCCTTGCCACCTGACACCCAGACGGGTGCTACTATGTAGGCCATTTTTGTCAGTATTGGCCAATTAATTTAACTTATACCCCGTAGTTAAATTAACCAACGTTGATCACGTAATGCTATGCTTGGCTTGATGCTTTCGTCCGTACGTGGTACGACACTTTTTTTTACTATATATATACATACAGTTGATTACGGTTGCTGTCTGTACTATATCTGTATATGCGATCATAAATATTAACGGGATGGCTTACTTTTTTTCTGCCAAGAAGCCATATGCAGTGGTCGGTTTATGTCGCCCGGCTGAGTAGGACTTAGGCCCCACATGCATGTATATATAGTGTGAGAGAACAAAATTCACTCGAGATTAGTGATGGCAGAATAAAAGGAAAAATATCAGACGATCAAACCAATTTGATAACATGTTGAAGAGCTAGCTACGCGAGCTAGTAGCATATACTCCTTGCAAAACAAGCGCAAGTGCGTGCGTATCAGCATATATAGCCAGGCAACTACGAGTGGCCATAACTTGCCGGCCGTACAAGAATGTGAGGTGCACAGTCCAGGAATCTTTCAGTGCTGAGTCTGTCCTTTTTGTTCTTCATCTTCTTCACACGATGCTACCTAATGGTAATGGAGAGGTCAAACATCATGTAGCAAAATGGTTTCTAGGGTATGTACTAGCCACTTACTTAGTGTGTCTACTATGTGTCAGCTGTAAATTCCTCCTGACACTGATCAGATTCTTCGAGGTCTGACTAGACACGCGAATTAGCTATGAGTGACGTACCCCTGTTTAATTTTTGCGCACTTCATCGATGATGCCCAAGAAAATGTAGATTTTTTTAGAGGAAAGCGTCGGTATTAGTGTGCTATTGTTCACTATGGGTTTCTACAGTAATGCAGTTTTAGTTAGATGCGGCCCAAATTAAGGATGGTCGACACTTGCTGACTGACCTTCATCGCGTATGTATGACAGGGATAAAGAACGGAAAACATGGCTACCAAGGACTAATAGAGGCCGCTGTGACAATCTCCAGAATCTTCAGGCTCGACACACAGTGCGAGATTGTGGCCAGCGCTCTCGAACGAGCAATGCCAAGCTACATCGTCACAATGGCAAGTACACGCCCCAGCCCCATGCGTAATTAACTTTATAACAGTATTCAGCAGGCTATGTTATCCCACCAGTGATTTTCTCAACAAAAACAAAATTACAAAAAATGTCTCTACTTTTTACCTGGATTTTGTTTGACAGAACTCTGTTTGGGCAGATAAAGGTGATGATGCCGCCTTCAAGATTTTCCAGGGAGTACTTTGCTGCCTTCACCACCATATTCTTCCCTTGGCTGGTTGGACCATGTGAGGTACTATATCAACAGATATTCTCTCCTTGGCATGTTCTTGCTCCATGTAGTAAATATGTAATATCAGTTCATAATATAAGTAGCCTGCCCTCAATGAGGGCATCATCATTCAAAGAAAGACTCCATGCTAGTGCTTCTGGTGAGCCCTGCCCAAAATGAACCGATATAAAGCCACATGCCAAGTTGATAAATATTGCAAGAGTGGTTTTGCTAAACAATTATAGGATGAGACTTGGATGTAGCAATATACTCCCTCCGTCCGGAAATACTTGTCATCAAAATGAATAAAAGAGAATGTATCTAGATGTATTTTAATTCTAGATACACCTCTTTTTGTTCATTTTGATGACAAGTATTTTCAGACGGAGGGAGTACAAGATATTTCTAGCACATATATTAATATTGAATGCAGTCACACATGGAATACACTCTCCACTTTGGATAAGTCTTCTGAGTGATCATTATGTCATTGAACAAGGTCAGGGAATCTGAAGTCAATGGAACGAGAGAGAAGAATGTGGTGTACATCCCCAAATGCAGGTAATTCAGTCATAACCGAGGAACTGTTCCGCTGACTAGCTAATGCTAAGGAAACTAAATGCAAGAAAACAAATTGTCGAATGAGTTTAACTAGGTTGAATATAAGGTGTCCCAAACATACTGGTCCAAACGGTTGCTCTGAGCATTCATAGGTGCAAAAACAATTAACTTATTTTGAAATTAACAGCGCATGATTCTGCAACCATTGATTGAATGAATTTATTGCAGTATGTCATCTTATACTCAAGTAAATCCACTTGAAAGAAAAGGCAAGAAAGTACTAAGGCTGACATGCCACTTGTACTGTCCATGTCGCAATTGTGGCAAACTGATGTTCCTACTCACACGCCACAAGATGAAAAATATCTTCTGAAAATAAGAAGAAATGAAAATTAAGAGGCCAATGCAACATACCAGTACTACCCATGTTTGAGACACTATCCCAATTAACACCGACATAAGGAATTCTCACAAAAGAAAAAAAAAACGACATAAGGAATATTTACTAAGCTGCAGAGTGCAGACATACCAACAAATCTTGATGTAAGTGGAGCTTATCTTTCTTAATTTGTTATCTTACTCGACGACAGGTTTCTGGAAAGCACCAACTGTGTCGGTATGTGCACAAACCTTTGCAAGATCCCATCCCAGAAGTTTATGCAAGATTCGCTCGGAGTTTCTGTGTACATGTCACCCAGTAAGCTTCCTTTGCTCTGATCCATGAGAGGCTATCCTGAATAGTGATATATCAGTGGGTACGAAACAACTGAAATATAATCGGTTTGAATACAAGTGAAATGATAAAATTAATATTCCGGCCCGCTGAATAATAAATTCAGCAAGAGATTAATGGATCATCACTTAAGATATTGAAACCTGAAAGTGTATCTTAACTACACTGGTCAGTGACCAAATTATAATGCAAGTGTAACATTATACTAATGTTGACTTCAGTGAACTTAGGGTACCATTTTCCACTTTAAGTAGTGCTATAATAGGCCCCTAGCCACCCAAAGTTTAGACTAGCCCTTGAAGGGAAATGTTAACTCAAAGCATCCACGATATCATGATTCTCATATGAATAATACAGAACTTGATACTTAAATAAGACCTTGCCATCTATACCTAGGTTCTTTACCTTTATTTTGGTTATGGGAACCACAGGCCACCATTTGGGGAACAAAAAGGCATGGAGTGGGACCAATGTGTTTGCAGGTCACACATTAATTGCAAGTGTTGGACAGAAATAGGGCTAGAGGAAGGGGGGCTGGCAGACAAGTTGTACTGTCTATTCCAACTGTTCCACAATCCAGGACTAGACAAACACAGTATAGGCACCTTCGGTGCAGGGCATCATGTTTCAAATATCAGAGCAATATGGTTCAGTCTCACTTATGAGAAGCACTTGCGAGTGTTGGTTCTTCCAGGGTGATTCCCTGTATATTTCAGCTGCAACAATCATTGTTTCTTGGTCATATGATGTTGATATTTTATGACGGCAGTCCACCCAACTAGGATCAACTTGAGTTGGGATATGCAAGGCATGATTCTCCTTTTGTGCTTTCAAGTACATAGCTCCGGGGGCAGCCAATGAATGTTGCTTACTGCCACTACAAAAGTGCTAATTGTCTTACCCCTTGGGGCTTCACTCCTGTAAATTGCAGTGGAGTGTTTCCAACTCCATGTCTGATGCCCACAAAACCAAATAATCTATTATTTCTTTATCTACTTTCTTTTATTTGGAAAAATAATAACAAAAGAGGGGGGGCATATCAGGTTAGGTTCAGACAAGCCCTTAAGGCCGTTACTGGTTAATTATGTATGAGAGGAAATAGATTATTATGTACTTATGCCAATCATATTGTTACTGTTCAGATTTTGAAGACATGAGCTGCGAGATGATCTTTGGACAGCAACCTCCTGAAGATGACCCAGCACTGAAGCAGCCCTGCTTCAGCACGAAATGTATGGAAGTCCCCAAATGAGACATTCAACATACTCAAAAAATATTCTTCTTAAGTTCTTATGCTTTTTGACTTTTATGCAGGTATCGCGAAGCAGGACTACGGTGTGAATTGCTAGCATACTTGATCAGATACAAATCATTAATGATTAAACACTCCTGAAATATCAATGAAATGCCTACAGCTCCATAGTTGTATTTTTCTTGAGAAACTTGCAGAAGGCATTTTTAATACATTCAACTATTACGTCAAATTGTTACCCAGAGCGGTCTAAGATGAAATGAAGAGCAGCGAAAATCATCATATCACTCAGAGCAAGAAATATGTAACATCACTTGGTGGATCATGTTGTATACTTATATGATGCATATAGCTGTTCGGTAAACACTTACCCGGTTACCACCGATGTGCTTCCACATCAAGTCCGGACCGGTAACAGAAGAAATTAGTTCAGATCGTTGGTTCAATCTTTGTAAGACCAAGACAAAGTCTGCTCGGACTGTGAAGGTTAAAAGAGTATAATCATCAATGTGCTCTGGCAATTGTTGAAGTAGCAAAATAGGCGGGCATTGAAACATGATTTTCGGCAACATCAGGAACACCTACTAGCAATCCGAGACGAGACAATCCAGGACGAGGCTACAATTTGGTAGATGGCAAGAGCAAAATGATCGAGGGAGTTGTGTGCATCACTGAAAGCGCAAGTTTCAACATGAAGGCCTTTAATACTAGTCCATGTTGCTGTTTTTTAGTTTCTTGTAGTTTACTAACTTGTCTCGCCTATCTGGCACAAAGTCTCTTGTTCACAACCTTGTAAAATTCCAAACCATCTAATAGGAAACCATTGCAATTCTCAGCTAAGGTTGGTCTTTCAAAATAGGTTATTTGCTTTATCTTTTAGTTTCATATATTATTTAATCTCTGTTTTGAAGAGCAGCATATCTCATCTCTTACATAATCGAGTTTGTTAGAGTCTTAGAGAGGCTTTATGTGAAGACGGGACCTCATAAATTTAGGTCCAGCAAGAAATAAATAGAAAAGTGCGCCCAAACCTTGCAGGACTCAGAGCCTTGCATTATGGCCATGAAAGAGCCTAGTCGCGTGATCGATTGAGGACGAGCTCTCCAACTACCCTCTTGTGTGTGTACACACAGTCACACACACACACACACACACCCCATTCTAAGGTATAGCAAATGTGCACCAACACAAAAAGAAGGGCAACGCAGAAAGCAAGCTTTATTTCGGGGATGAGAAGGTTATCTATCTTACTTGATACAACTCCGTTATTATTCAGAAATTCTTGTTTCTGTCTTAGTCTGGAGTTAATATCGTTTTTTACACTGTTCACCCACTCATACACAGGCTCAGACCAAGTAGCTAGAGGCAAAAAATAACATGAGGGCATCACTTTGCGCTTATGAATTGTGATACATTTTAGCCCAGAGTTTCTGACAGTACATTATGCAATAACATAAAATCTTTTACCAGTTAATTACATACTACCTCCGTCCGGGTTTATTAGTCCCCTTGGTATTTTGTGTCAAAGTTTGACCATAATTTTACTAATGAAATATAAGTTATATTAGCAAAAATAGTATCATTGGAAAGTACTTTCAAATATGAATCTAACAATATAACTTTTATGACATATCACTTATTTTTGCTAGTCAAATATACGGTCAAAGTATGACCCTAAATACAATGGGGACTAATAAACCCGGACGGAGGTAGTACTAGGGATATTACGTCTACTTGGCAGAAAGTGCACAACATTTTTTGAATATACGAAGTTGGCAGTGGCATATATCTAATTAATACATCAATCTCATACTTCTAAGTATCTTCTGGTATTTTGTAAAAGAATCCGCCAAAAACTGGATCACACTTACTAACACTAATATCTATTAAGGGAAATAAGTGTCTCAGAAAGGAGGGAAAATAGTTCAGCACCTTGCTAGATTGTGGGATATATCTCCAGAGAAGTTGTTCTTGGTCCGAGAAAAAGGAAAAAGGGTTTCCACATCCTGATACTGGAAACATTGGTAAGTAAATCATGACTGACTTGACTAAAAAAGTAAAAAGTATCACAGCTTCAACATTATTACAGAAAAGAATAGTTAGGATCTACCAGCCTGAAGATGCCACTTTCTGGGACCTAGAGCACTTAGAATATATTCACATAAAGAATTCATACAACACAACAAAGTCAAGACAAGGATAATCATCATTCAGCACTACCGACATGGCATGCACTATTACCATGTTTTGGCTGCTGAGTGATCTAAACGCTCTTATATTTCTTTATAGTGATCTAAACGCTCTTATATTTCTTTACAGCGGGAGTATTTTTTAGAATAACTACCAAATGAAAAACATTCTCTCTTTCCCTGACACTTATTTTCCATCAAAAGCATATAAACTTGTATGGTTACATAGTACTAGTATCGCAAATGGTGCACAGCGAAATTTAACATTAAGGAGATGTACACTCATGTTTCTACTAATTATTAATATTGAATGTCATTAGAGATGCAAATCAATAATGTTAGCATCAAACAAGGTTCCCGGTTTCCTAATTTAAATAGTCCGCAAAAGACAGAACATCTAGCAACTCACATAGAGACGTGTGTTCCAGTTACTTAAAGGGACAGACCCAGTGCTAGAAGCTCCCACACCCAGGGCGGGGGGGGGGGGGGGGGGGAGGTCTGGGGAAGGAATATACGAGGCAAGCCTTACCCCTGTACACTGCAATGGAGAGAGGCCGCGTCGAAACCAGGACCTCTTGGCACAAGTGGGGAGTACTTCACCACTGCGCCAGGCCTGTCCTTCATGCATTCCAGTTACTTGAGAAATAAAAATAGAACAGGAAATGTCGAAGTGCAAATAAACAATAATCCCCCCATAAACCATTATTCCTATAAAGACGTCAATAGGTGGTGACGGTTCATCACCTTCTGGCTCCTTTCTGCTGTGAGCCGTTAATCTATTGCAAACGTCTGAGATGGTGGTCGTGCTTGCCACCAAAGTTGGAATAAAAGCAACATGTTGGGTCTTCTAACTTGATTCATCCATAGCAACGCACAGTTATTTACCTAGTATTGAAAATATTCAATCTTGAGATTTTAGCATTACGACCAATCCCCCTCTTGAGTTTTTTTCCCTTCGAACTACTTTTCACACTGAGTACCTTAAAAATATCACATCTGGACTAACTATTAACACTCAACACATGGTCTAGTCATGCATTTGATGTTGTTTTTCGAGAAAATGCAAAGACTTTTGCGTTACCTTTCATTGAAAAGGAAGGTTAATCTTATGTCACACTCCAAGGTTTTGTTGGGTTCACGACTTATAGTTCTATCAGTGGATGTACTCCCTCCGTCCCAAAATAAGTGTCTCGAGTACAACTTTGTACTTAAGTTAGTACAAAGTTGAGACACTTATTTTGGGACGGAGGGAGTATTTGTGAATTGTAAATTTGTAATTAAAATATAATTGAAAATCTCATGCTCAAATAGCAGTTCCAGAGTGTTGAAGCAAAGGTGCATGCCCTAACAGGTGTCACATCAGTAGTATTTTCCACATGTACAAATAACTGTGCTTAAGATCGGTGGTTTGAACACGAAAGTAAAACTAATTTCAACAAGGCAAAGAGCTGTAAGTTGGATGACTTGAGTATTGGTTATGCTAAAAGAACTATGAAACGTTATCATTAAATGGTAAGAATATGATACATCTAGACAATAATATCAGAGCCTGCTTTAGAACTGAGAACATGATAGATGAAATATAAACAGAGGTGAGAAAAAAGGACGATTTAACCATATTTGAGCCATACCATGTAGCATGTATTTGCAACATTTAGCCACCTTCAGTCCAGCTGCAGCCTGGTTTCGAGTCTAGCCCTCTTGACAATGATAGTCTAAGGATATTATCAGCAGTATCCCTTCTCCCAAGCGAGACATAAATATCAGCAAGCATTTTATAGTTGGCTCGATTTTCTGGATCCAGAGACAAGAGATGTCTGGCAGCTGCTTCTCCAATCACCAAATCCCCAGATAAACGGGAAGCACTTAGCACTATCCCCCATAATATATGATTGTCTACACGTTCAGAAATTGTACTTTTTATCAGGTTATATGCATCAGCCAAGCGTCCAGTACGACAGAGCATATCAACAACACATGAAATATGCTCAACATCCGGCTCAAGACCATATTGCTCTTCCATGAACTTGAGCAAGTCCATTCCCTCTTCGACAAGACCTGTGTTCTTACATGCAGACAGCACAGCAAGAAAGGTGTAGCGGTTCGGTTTCACTTCTGTTTTCTTCATCAGCTCAAAAAGCTGGACAACTTCAGCAGCATGTCCATTCCAGGCATATACCTGAATCATAGAAGTCCAAGAGATTACGTCCTTGTCCACAATCCCACTAAAGGTGTCAAATGAATGTCTAAGATCCCCGCATCGACCATACATGGTGATGAGTGAATTGGCAATTGTCCTTTCACTCTGGAAACCTCTTTTAACGATCTGACCATGTGCTTCCATCCCCTTCTTCAGTGATGGAATTGAAGAAATCATAGGTAGGATCTCCAAGAATGTGACAGCATCTGGATCAATGCCTACCCTCTGCATTTCCACTGCAAATCCTATTGCCTTTCCCACTTGCCCGAGAACTCCACAGCCTTTGATCATGGCATTCCATGCAACTATGTCATCTCTAATTGCTGCGACTCCATGTAGAAGAGCAATTGAAGAATCTAACTGTCCACACCTTGCGTACATATATATCAGTGCAGTTACCAAAGATGGATCTCTATTAAATTCACTAGAATCAGCCAGCACATAGCTTTGTTCAATCCATCTTCCTTGTTCCCACTCCCCCAGCTCAGCGCAAGCCGCAATGACATTAAGCAAGATGGACCTAGTGGCCGACACAGCCGAATTTGACAACATCCAGTGGAAAAGGTTAAGAGCAGAATTCGGTCGTCCGTTCCGAACAAGCCCACCAATCATCGTACTCCAAGTGATGGAATCTTTCACCTCCATCTGACGAAACAACATCACAGCCTCCCTCAAACAGCCGGAGTAAAGATAAAGCTCCAGGAGAGCATTGCAAACACAGACGTTAAGATGGAAACCAGACCTAATCACAACAGCATGCATCATATAGCAGACCTTCGAAGAACCATAGCTTGCAAACCCGGAAACCAAGCTCACCAGTGTCGCCTCAGTCGGAGACACTCCATCCACCATCCTCATCCTTGCAAATAACCTGAGAGCCTCTCCCATGCGATTCGCACGGGCGTAGCCAGCAATGAGGGCATTCCACACCACATCATCGCGGTGCAGCATTTCATCAAACACCGTGAGAGCAGCCCCCATGTCACCTGCTTCGGAGTACATGACGACCAGCGCCGTCCCGACCAGGAGGTCGGTCGAAAGCCCTCTGGAGCATGCTTCGCTGCCGATACGCCGGCCGAGCTCAAACTCCGACGCGCGAGCGCACGCCGTCACGGCGAGGTGGTACGTGTGGCGGTCGGGCGGGCACGCCATCTCGCGGAAGATACCGACCGCCAGGCCGGGGAGGCCAAGAGCGAGGTACCCGCGGATCATGGCGTTGTAGAGGAGGGGCTTAGGCGGCGCCGGGACGGGGAGCGATGCTGCCCGGGGCCGGGGAACAGCGTCGAACGCCCTGCGCGCGGCATTGGCGGCGCCGAGGCGGAAGTAGCGGGATACGAGGAGGGAGACGACGTAGCCGTTGCCGGCGAGACCCGACAGTACGGCGAGGGCGTGGGGGCGGCGCACGTCGCCGGCGGTGGAGATGGAAGCGGCGAGGGCCTCTTTGAGCGCTTGGTAATGGTAAGTCGCGACGGGCATGTCTCGGCAGGGAGAATACTTTCTTAGTGTAAGGGGAATACTTATACTTTCTTAATATTTTATTTTATTGAGAAGATCATATTTCTTCCAGGAGAATACTTATACATTTTTTTAGTGTAATTGTTGGAAATACGAGCAATTTATCATATGATTTTATTAACAGAAATACTAGGTTAAACATGACTAATATAGTAGAGATGAAACGTGTCGACGTGAATTTTTGGGACATGGTGCCACGCGAGGATGAAATCTGGTCGGTCCATGCATGCTTTGAGATTGGCACTTAATATAGCGAATTAATGAATACCAAAATGATATTGTGGGTTAATTTGGCAAATACACGTATGTGATAGGCATCTTAAATGAGATGGTGGGCTAGCCACGGGTCGGCTTTAAATGTGTCTGGCTCGACCTGTTCGTTTTGAATGGCACTTAACAAATGTGGGTCTGTCATTTTGTTGTGGTTTGTTTTGCCCGAGCTCATTTTATGTATAATCCCGGCGTACTAGTGTATCAATTAATTAGATCCATGATTTCATATTAATGATGCATTATTACCCATGCGTTCATCTAGGATATCATGTAGAGAAGTAGAAGATGGGAAAAATGTCTTCAACAAACATAAAATTATAGAGGTTGAGATTTAAAATTCAATTGGATCATGTGGTTTTTTTGGTATGGACGTACTTGCTTGACTCAATTAGTTTTATGTTTTTTGTTTGCTCTTTGTTATTAGCATGTCCAGGGTTTGGGTAGAGACCGACAGCTCCTCTCTTGAGCAGCATGGAGTGATGAAATAAGTTTTGATTCTCCTGGGTGGCTTGAATGCATGCATTCTCATTTAATACAATGACCCTGGCGACCAATTAATAGTAGTAGAATGGTGGCAGCATGTGGATGATTTATGGCTGTTGTTTTGTGTTGGACACCGATCATTTACACCGTGCTTGTTGTTTGGTGTGAGAAGAATGCTCTTTATCATGAGATTCGCATGGTTTCCAGTTGGGACAAACACAATATTAACACTAATGCTGACGGATAATAGCAACACATCAATCTTAATTATTGTTACATGCTATGTGTGAACCATAACACCACGTACCAGAAGATGACTTGAGATGGAAGTGGTGTAGAGCTGCCTAGGACATGGACTGACAAAAAATAGTCGATTTTACACATTCTTAACAACCATGGCCTTCTCCCTCTCCCATCACATGGCCATGCAGGGGCTCTACTGTTCTTAACGCCACCACACTCATCATCCGCAGCATGTTTGGGCAGCAGATTAGTGGGAGAAGAGCGACCCCCTTGGGCTGTCCATAGGATATATAGGAGCTAATTAACAGTAAGGTAAGGAGGTGGAGCGCATGAACAGATTGCAACTTGCAACTTGCAAGAAATATGCAAGGAACTGAGGGAGAGGGGGAGCTGTTGGATGAAGAGTGGATGGGAGAAGGATTAGTAATTGATGAGCTACGGGATGAGATGGGTTTGGAGAGGAAATGCAGAGTGGTGGTGCAGGTTGCCGTTGGACATATGCTCCAAATAAATGAGAGATTAATTGTTACTGTCAGCCTAGTGGGTCTGGTGCACTTATTGCTTCATGAGATACGCAGCTAATACCATATTTCAAGGTTGCAGGTAGAAATTATACATAATTTATGGTATGCATACTGCACGAATCTCTAAGTTATTAACGTCCTAGATTTCATCCTCGCATGGCTGCATGTCCACTCGTGATTTATCGTGAAACGTGTCATGTAATCTAACAGAGATATGGCAAATAGCATCCGTGCATATGAACTACTCCCTCCGTTCCTAAATATTTGTCTTTCTAGACATTTTAAATGGACTACAACATACGGATGTATGTAGACATATCTTAGAGTGTAGATTCACTCATTTTACTTTGTATGTAGTCACTTGTTGAAATTTTTAGAAAGCCAAATATTTAGGAACATATCTAGAATAGATAGTAGAAGAAGAAACTATGGCGGGATTCCGAACAAGAAGAACATGAACATGTACGGAACAGCGGCAAAAGCATTGGTCTTGAGGTCGACATCCTCGACGGCCATGTCGTCGAAAAGTTTGTCGACGTTGGGAAAGTGGTTGTCGGTGTTTGGAGCGTCCGTGATGAACCGGTCAGTAGTCGCGCAGAGCGCTCCCCAATAACCTTATCACCCTTCTCATGTACATGATTCAAAGAGGTGGTGTTTCGGAGGCCTACCGTCCCGACCTGCATTGCACGCTGTGTGTCGGGGTGGAGAAGATCGTAGTAGCGGCTCAGAGATTGGAACTCGGTGGCGAGAGGTTCTGGTGTGTCTCTCTGGAGAGGAGCGACCTTTTTTATAGACACTGAAGAAGCAGACGAACGGGCAGCGATGGGAGGTGAAAGGAAGAGAGGGAGACGAAGTGAACAGCCAACAACGAAGGCATGGCAGTCAAAAAAAGGGAAGCAACTGGTCAAAGACTCGTAGATATCTCTTAGTACCACCATGTAGAGGTCACTTTGGTGAAGCGCAGGGACGCACGAGAGCGCACCGAAAATCCTAGACACACGGGCAGTTTACTTAGCAATACAGACTCTTTCCAAACTACTCTTCTCTCCCCCCCCTGATTTTTAGGGCGGGTGGGCCCATGAGTTTATATTTAACTAGTCAAAATCAGCCAGCTAAGCCACTCCGTAATACCCAGTAAAAATATTCCGTGCATGTAGCATTGCTCAACATCATGTGTCGTTTTCTAGTGCGGTCCCGTGGCACAACACAGATGTGCTTCACACGAAACGCAGGTGCAGGTGGAGCATAGGCAGAGGTGTTCTGCCTCGGGTGAAGCGGGAATGTGCTTCAAAAGAGAGAAAAAGTGAAGCATAGATGTGCTAGGCGATGGAGCACATTTGCGCTCCGGCAAGTGGGGCATAGGTATGGTTCACCGCGAGCGCAAAGTGTGCTTCCCAGTGAAGCATGAGCTTCATTACGAAGCACAATTAGGGCATGGCCAACGGTTAGCCCCAGAGGTGCTGCTCCGCAGGCCAGCTAGGCTCGGATGCCATCGTGGCAATAAAGCTATAGCTTGCAGAGAGGAGGTGACTCCTGCAGAGGAGGCTGCTGCTTCGCTGAAGAAAGGTAAGGAAAGGAAGGGGAGAGAAGGGAAAGAGGAAAAGTGTGTGGTAAGCTAGAGAAGAAAACAGCCAAGGCTGGCGTATATGAGGCAGCATGTGCGTTGGGCACTAATCAGTATTGGGGGTGATCCTAGCACTCCAAACCTACATGGATGTATGGGAGCATCACCTTGCTATTGCTTTCACTGTACATGCCCTTATGCTCCTAAGCATATCGGACTGAAAAGGCAAAAAAAACAATGTAATCCTTTCTTGTTCCACCACATGTCAAACGCGGAGCGCCTTGAAGATCGGTCTCGATGCGTGGTGTTTGTCACTTGTTGCGCATGGAAGCAACACATAGTGGACCTATAAAGGTGTAACGCCCGGATAATTAAGCTACAGTAATACTCTGCTAATGATGCCACGTCATC
Source organism: Secale cereale (assembly GCA_902687465.1). Taxonomy (NCBI): domain Eukaryota; kingdom Viridiplantae; phylum Streptophyta; class Magnoliopsida; order Poales; family Poaceae; genus Secale; species Secale cereale. The sequence continues at coordinate 757,596,335 of LR738715.1, read as the reverse complement.
GTTTTACTGTTGGCTGTTGCTGGAAATCACTTTGGTTCAAACCGGTTCAAATTCAAATTTAAAATAAGTCAAACAAATAAAGTTCTCAAAGTGTCAAATCTAAAATGTTCAAAGTGTGGCAAATAATCTTTGGATATTTGTGATGTTGAAACCTATATCTTATAAAGTGTTTTAATGCCCTTTGATAATTAAAACAGTGGCTTAGGTAATTGATTAAATGACTTTTATGGTTAATAAAATATTAAGCTGTTTTAAGTAGGTGCCCAAACCTTTGTGGCAATGGCATAATTAGATATGCAAATTTAGGAACTAGTTTGGACTTTAATTAAAATAAAATATGGTGGCAGTTAATTAAAACATAAAAAGGTGAATAGGTAAAAGAAGCAAAAAAAAGGGAAACCCCCCTCCCCCGGGCCAGATGGCCCAGCTGACCCCACTAACTGAGCTGGACTAGCCCAGCTCCCCCGTCCCCCCCATCTCCCTGTTCCCCTCCCCCCCGTGGCAACAGCCGATGGCTGCCACGGCCCCGGCCATCGCCGTGGCAGCCATCCACCGGCGCTACCCCGACTATATAGTCGGCGCCCCTCCCCCTGGAACCCTAGCTGGCCCTCTTTTTTCCCCCTCGGCCACTCCTCTTCCCACTTGCCTCCGCTCCTGGTTCTGGACGTCGACGTCGGCGCCACCGCACTGAAGGCCGCTCCCGTGGTCGCCGGAGTGCATCACCGCGGCGACCGGCTCCCTCGCGCTCCTCCGTCGAGTCCACCTGCTTCGCCGGATCGCCTCCTCGCCCCCTCCCCATCGGTCGCCATCACGCCTCGACGCCCCCTTCTCTCCAACGGACGGTGAGGACCCCGGTCCTCCTCCTTCCTGCGCGGCGCGCCTCACCATGGCGGCCCTCGCCTCGCCCTCCCTGGTCACCCGCCGTGCGTAGCCGCCGTCCGTCCCGCCGCGCCGCTCGCTGCTCCGCTCACCGCGTCCCGTTTTCCCCCGCACCACCGCGTCGCCGTTGCCCTGCGCTGGGCCAGGGCCGCGCCGACCCCTTCTGCTGCTACCGCCGGCCACCTCCCCTCCGGCCGGTGCCCGTGCGGCCTCTGGCCGCCGGCGCTCGTGCCCGACGCCCCCACTCTCCCTCCACTCGCCGCGCTGCCCCGAGCCGCCGGCCTCTGCCGGCGCGAGCGCTCGCGGCTCCGCTGCCTCCCCCTCGCCCCGCAGATGCGTGCTGCGGGTGGCGCCGCTCGCGGCCCCGCGACCTGGGCCCCTCCGCCCGCTGCCGCCGGCAGCTATGGCCAGCTCCGGCCGGCGGTGCTCGCTGCCGCTGCCTCCCACCGGCGCCCCGCCATGGCCTCAGGTGTGAGCGCGCGCCCACACCCGCACCCGCGCTCCAACGCCCGTTAAGCCGCCCGCCCCACAAGGCCTTGAGGGCCGCTGACCAGAAGGGCCCAGCCCCTTTTTTTTAAAAAAAAAAGAAGAAAAAAAAGATTAAAAAAATATATATTATAAAAATAATTAATTAACTAACCTAATTAAAATGTTTTAGTTAAACTAATTTACTGGTTAAACTAACTAATCTTAATTTAGTTAGATGTCTCTATGACAGGGGGGCCCCACCCCCTGTTGACCAGTCAAACGTTGACTGGTCAACTGGGACCCCCTGGCCCACCTGTCAGCCTCTGGTACACTTCTGTGTACACAGAGCTGGGTACCCGTAGCAATTTATTATTTAATTTCGAATTAATAATAATTTCAGAATATTAGTAAAACTTTGAAAAATCATATAAAATAATCCGTAACTCGGATGAAAAAGATTTATATATGAAAGTCGCTCATAATTTCGAGACGAATCCGAATACGTGGTCCGTTTATCCACCACACATCCCTAACGTACCAAACATGGAACTTTTCCCCTCCGGTTCGCGTGTCCGAAAATGCCTAACTCCGGGAAAACATTCCCGGATGTTATCCCCCTTCGCGCGGTATCGTGTAGTACTGTGTTAGAGCACCCCTAACGTTGCGTGTTGTCATGTCATGCATCTGTATTGCATCTGTATACTATGTATTTATTGTTTCTTCCCCCTCTTCTTCTCCGGTAGACCTCGAGACTCCTGTTGATGCCCTGGTGATCGACTACGTCGACGACGACATTCCTTCCGTTTCAGCAGAGCTTCCAGGCAAGCCCCCCCCCCTTTGATCATCCCGATATCACCCATTCCATTCTCTCTTATGCTTGCATTAGATTTTGCTACTGTTATTGTTTGATCCTATTCTGATGCATAGCCTGCTTTTATACCTGCTATTGTTACCTACCATGCTATGCTAAACTGCTTAGTATAGATTGGATAGTGAACCATCAGTGACCCCCACCCTGTCCTTGATGCCGCTGCTTCATCAACGACGACTCGAGCAACGTGATCGAAGACCGGAGCCCGACTATCCTTGTTGCCCCTGCTTCATCATCGACGACTCAAGCAACGTGATCAAAGATCGTAGACCGACACTTTACATCACATCACACCCCCTTTGTTGCTCGACTCTGCAGAGGTACTATCGGGTGCCGAGGGTGAAACCTCGTAACGCACTCATGATGATAACCCTGTAGTGTAGCTATTCGGTCATGGTCATCGATGGTGATTCCTCTTTCTCCATTCCCGATACGACTCTGTCGTGCAACCCCTCAAGTGTGAACCTCGGGGGTGATTCCTCATAGTTTGCCTTGATGGACACATCGAGTGGAATTCGTCGGAGGTGATTCCTCGGGTTTTCCACCTTGATGTTTTGGACACACGGTTACATGGACTTTACTTGAGACCTTTGTGAAAGGCGGGCGGGCCCGGAGAGCACTCGCGAGAGATGTTATGGTGGCGGCTGGCTGTTTAGCGGTATCACCCAGGAGGGGTGATAGCTCCGGACTTGTCTCGACAACCGTCACTTCTGTCAATAATGCACTAACAGATTTGGGTATTTGTTCTGAGTTGGCCTCTGGCCTTTACGCACTAACCACCACGCGAGAATAATTATGGGCCTCGGCGTCGTGGTATCAGCTGAAGCTTTGCCAGACGTCCAGTTCAGCATTGCGGCATGGCTGGGCCGGCGCCATCCAGTATAGAGGTGGTGCCTGGTCCGCCCTGCTCGCAACGACCCGGAGTGCAACGGGCGATGGCCCATGACCCCGGAGTGCTTAGGATGTAGACCGGCGGGGACCTCTCTGCTGAGCCTAGGTAGGGCTGCGACGTGTTGATCTCCCGAGGCCGGGCATTGACCCAGAAAGGTGTGTCCAGCCAGAGATGATCGAGCGTGAGGGTAACGTGGTGCACCCCTGCAAGGAAGTTATCTATTCGAATAGCCGTGTCCATGGTAACGGACGTTCAGTCTTATATCCTGATCTATTATAACTAGAAATGGATACTTGAGATATGTGATGGATATGTGGCTGCGAGATTACTTTCTCGCAGGGAGTTGAGGAAGGATCTCTAGGCCGTTAATGCTACAACATGCTTGTTAATTATAAAATGCTATTCTGTATTTCCTTCTACTGCTTCAATATGGTGTTTCCAGAAGATGCTTGAAGATACTAGTCTTCAATAGGCTAGGCTTTCCCCTCCTCTTCTGGCATTTTGCAGTTCAGTCCACATATACAGCTTTTCCTTTGATACTGATGCATACTTAGTATAGATCTGATGCTTGCGGGTACTTTGGATGAGTACTCACGGTTGCTTTGCTCCCCCTTTTCCCCTTTCTTCTTCTTTCTAGTTGTTGCAACCAGATGGCGGATCCCAGGAGCCAGATGCCACCCCAGTCGACTACTACTACTACCCCGACGGAGCCTACTACTACGTGGAGATAGCTGACGACCAGGAGTAGTTAGGAGGTCCCAGGCAGGAGGCCTTGCCTCTTCGATCGTTGATGTTTGTGCTAGCCTTCTTAAGGCAAAACTTGTTTAACTTATATCTGTACTCAGATATTGTTGCTTCCGCTAACTCTATTGCTTTCGAGCTTCTATATTCGAGCCCTCGAGGCCCCTGGCTTGTAATATGAAGCTTGTATTATTTTATTTGTGTCTAGAGTTGTGTTGTGATATCTTCCCGTGAGTCCCTGATCTTGGTCGTACACATTTGCGTGCATGATTAGTGTACGGACAAATCGGGGGCGTCACAAGTTGGTATCAGAGCCGACTGCCTGTAGGATCCCCCTTTCCAACTCCTTGGCCGAAGTTGAGTCTAGTCTTTGAAAAACTGTTTTACTAACATGGCTGTGTGGCTTACGGGCCCACGTCGCCAATTGGGTGGTATTTAGGATCTTTTACTCCTCAATCTTTACTCCGGGACTCTGAACTCTCTTCTATTCGGGTTAAACGAATTTACTAACTCAAACATTAGGATCCCGTGACCACATTCACCCCAAAGATGGATATAGCCATAGTTTTCCTTAGTAGTAGTTTTGAATAGTGCACAGTATGTTTTGTTGACTACAATGATGCATTCATAGTGTTTCCTTCACTATGCAAGTTTCATCATGAACGGTCACTAGTCTTAGCAAATGCTCAATGCTAAACTACTCCCTGTTACATTTTAACAGGATGGCTGACGATCCACCACCTCCACCCTATATTGCCGCAATGATGCAGCTGTTTGAACTGAATCGTCAGTTTATGACTGGAGTAATGGCTCATCTTCCAAACCAGAATGCTCATCAACAGCTTGCCCCAATAACACTGCCAGAATTTGTGCACCTCAACCCGTCCATTTTCCGCAACTCCACCAATCCTATAGATGCCGATGATTGGCTTCGTGACATCCAGTTTGAGATGAAGTCAGCTAATGTTGCCCCTGCCAGTTACGTCACCTTTGCGACATTTCACTTGAAAGGTCCAGCTGCCCAATGGTGGGAAAGCCACAGGGGTATGCTGCCTGCAGAAACTATAACCACTTGGCAGGAATTTCAGTTAGCCTTCCGTGCACGGCACATTCCTCAAGGTCTGATGGACCAGAAGAAGAAGGAGTTCCGTAAACTCTCACAGGGCACAATGACTATGGACGAATATCAAAGGAAATTCCTTGAATTATCCCGCTATGCTGAGGATGACGTCGACACTGACGCTCGTAAGCAGGAGAAATTCCGTGAAGGATTGCGTCCCGATATAAAGCTCGCACTTGTTGCTCATGATTGCGTAGACTTTGCGACGCTTGTCAGCCAAGCTTTTCAAACTGAAACTGGTCTGACCGAGTACCAGGAGTCGCTTAAGCGTACTAGAGATGTAGGCCCATCCTCGGGCCAGCCTTCTCAGAAACGTCGAGTCTGGATCCCACACAATGTTCATCACCGACCTGCTCCGACACCAAGGCCGTCTTATGTTACACCTCGTCTACCTCCGCCGCCGAGTCAACTAACTATTCAGGGTGGACAGTCCAATACTATGGCTCCTCCCCACAATGATCGTTTATGCCGCAAGTGTGGACAACTAGGGCACCGTACCCTGAACTGTCGCCTGGGTCAGCCGCAAAATACTTCAAATCCTCCTGTTGGTCGTCGAAAGGGCCGTCGCAACCATCCTAGCAGAAATCGTAGTGCCAGGCCACCTGGTATGAGTGGTGGTCAGGTCACCCATGTCAAGATCGAAGAAGCTCGTGACTCCCCAAAAATCGTGATGGGTACCCTTCGCGTTAATTCGGTGCCAGCTTTTGTTCTCTTTGATTTAGGAGCATCGCATGCCTTTGTGTCCCAACAATTCGCTCAGTTGCATGGGCTAGGCATGGAAGAATTACCAACTCCATTAGCGGTTCAATCTCCGGGATCCAGGTGGCAAACCACAATGGTAAGCCCTCGCAACCATATCGAAATTGGAGGCTTACTTTTTCCGGCTTCTCTCATTGTGCTCGGACCTTCCAACATTGACATCATTCTTGGTATGGATTGGTTTACAACCCATAATGCTTTGATTGACTGTGCTGCCAAGACAGTCCAGCTCACTCACCCTTCTGGCCAGACAATCCAATACTCAACCCAAGCAGCACAGGATGCCGAGAATCAGATATATGTTCTGAATGCATTGAATGCTTCACCTCTTGAAGGAATAGAGAACATTCCAGTCATTCGTGATTTCGAAGATGTCTTTCCAGAAGAACTACCAGGAATACCCCTTGCTAGAGCTGTTGAATTCATCATAGACTTGAAGCCGGGTACTACTCCTATTGCCAAGCGGCCATACAAGATGCCACCGCATGAACTCCTTGAGCTTAAGGAGGAAATCGACACTTCACTTCGTCAGGGTTTTATCCGTCCAAGTTCATCTGCTTGGGGAGCACCTTCTCTCTTTGTCAAGAAGAAGGATGGTACAAATCGTTTGGTCCAAGATTACCGACCTATCAACCAGGCAACAATTCAAAACAAGTATCCGCTTCCCAGAATCAACGACCTGTATGATCAACTTGCTGGTTCCTCAGTATTCTCTAAACTTGATTTGAGGTTGGGTTACCACCAGATACGGGTTCGTGAAGAGGATATTCCCAAGACCGCGTTCGTTACTCGCTATGGTTCATACGAGTACACCGTCATGTCTTTCGGCTTGACCAATGCTCCAGCAACATTCTCCCGATTAATGAACTATATATTCATGGAATACCTCGATAAGTTTGTCGTGGTTTATCTGGATGATATCCTTGTATATTCCAAGAACAAAGAAGAACATGATGAACATCTTCGTCTTGTTCTGGAAAAGCTTCGAGAGCATCAATTATATGCTAAGTATTCCAAGTGTGAATTCTGGCTTCCCGAAGTGACCTATCTTGGGTATGTTATCTCCAAGGATGGTATAGCTGTCAACCCCAAGCGAGTTCAGGCTATTCTCGATTGGACCCATCTGAAGAATGTCAAACAAGTCAGAAGTTTTCTCGGACTCGCCAGCTATTGCCGTCGATTTGTCGAGAACTTCTCCAAGGTTGCCAAACTCCTGACTGGTCTGCTTCACAAAGGTGTCAAGTTCGAATGCACAGAAAAGTGTCAGGAAAGTTTCCAGGCACTCAAAGACAAGCTGACTTCTGCCCCAGTGCTTGCTCCTCCAGATGCTAAGAAGGATTTCTTCATTTATTGCGATGCTTCACGTCAAGGATTGGGTTGTGTCCTAATGCAAGAGCGCAAGGTGATTGCTTATGGCTCTCGTCAGTTGCGCCCTCATGAAGAGAACTATCCAGTTCATGACCTCGAGCTTGCTGCTGTCATATATGCTCTTAAACAGTGGCGACATTACCTTCTCGGTAATCGTTGCGAGATATTCACCGACCACCAAAGTCTGAAGCATCTGTTTACTCAGCCAGACCTAAACCTCCGTCAGCAGAGATGGATGGAGACTGTAGCTGATTTTGACTTGGGTATTTCTTATACACCGGGTAAGGCTAATGTAATGGCTGATGCCTTGAGTCGCAAGTCTTATTGCAACCACCTCCAGGTTCGTAAAGTTCAGCCCTCGCTTGTTGAAGAATTCAGGAAGCTGAACCTCCATATTGTTCCTCCTGGTGCACTCACACCCCCTCATCCAGAATTTCAGAAGATGAATCTTCGTGTTGTTTCCCAGGGTTCCCTTAATACCCTGGCTGTCGTACCCGATCTCGTGAGCAGTATCAAGACTATTCAACATTATGACTCTGAAGTCGAGAAGATTAAACGCTATCTCGCAGAAGGAAAGCCCTCATTCTTCACCATTGCCGATGATGGCGCCTTGTACTTCAAAGGACGCCTATTGGTGCCATGTGCAAGGAAACACCTGGATCAGACTCCAAAGGTTATGAAAGAAGCTCATGATACACCTATGTCTATTCATCGTGGTAGTACCAAGATGTACCAAGACATTCGTCAGAGATTCTGGTGGTCTAATATGAAGCAAGACATTGCTCGTTATGTTGCTGAGTGTGACATTTGCCGTCGTATCAAAGCAGAACATCAAAGGTCTGCTGGAACTCTACAACCTATCTCTATTCCTGAATGGAAATGGGACCATGTCGAAATGGACTTTGTCACTGGTTTTCCCAAATCGCAGAAAGGTAATGATGCTATTCTTGTCGTCATTGACCGGCTTTCTAAAGTTGCACACTTCCTGGCCGTCAAAGAAACGATCACTGCTAGTCAGCTGGAAACTCTCTATATGTCCAGGATTGTCTCACTCCACGGTATTCCATTGGTTATCAGCTCAGACCGTGGCAGCTTATTCACTTCAATATTCTGGGCAAGTTTCCAAGAAGCAATGGGAACTCATCTATCTTTCAGCACTGCATTTCACCCTCAGTCGCAGGGACAAGTTGAACGCGTCAATCAAGTTCTCGAAGACATGCTTCGAGCTTGTGTTATTTCCTTCGGCAAGAAATGGGAGGAATCTCTCCCGTATTGTCAGGGATATTACTAGCAGGTATAAACCGGCTAGGGAGATCCGGATTATGGTAATGTAGCTGTGTAGTTAAAAACTCAGTAGAGGTTACGGCCCATGAAGGCTTAGGGCCCATGTGTAAAGTTTACGGTTTGTAAACCGTCCTATCATGTAACTTGAGACACAAGGAAGAAAGAGTAGAGACCGAGGCGGACACAATTATGAGCCGGCCTCGGGACTCTGTAAACCGGACCGGGCGTTGCCTCCTATATAAAGGGACGACCCGGCGATGGTTCAAGGGCAAGCAACAACCCGACGAGAGACAGGCAAGCGATCTGCTCCATGTTCATCAACGCCCAAGCAATACCAAACCAAACTAGACGTAGGCTTTTACCTTCATCGAAGGGGCCGAACTAGTATAAACCCTCTGTGTCCTTTGTGTGCTTTTAACCTCTTCAAGCTAACCCGTGCAATGGTTCCATTACTAAGTCCGTTAAACCGGACATCTGTCGTGCTAATTCCACGACAGTTGGCTTGGTATGGTTGGACCTTTTAAACGATCCCAAGATCAAAAAACTCATCTGCTGGTTGTTGTGGACAAGTTTACAAAGTGGATTGAGGCAGAGCCTGTAAGCAAGTGTGATGCGGCAACAACAGTTAAATTCATCAAAAAGGTAATTTTCCGGTTTGGCTTTCCACACAGCATCATCACTGACAACGGCACCAATTTATCTAAGGGGGAGATGGAAGAGTTTTGTCAAAGGGAGCATATTCGCCTAGATGTATCTTTTGTAGCTCACCCTCAATCCAATGGTCAAGCTGAAAGGGCCAATCAAGAGATTTTGCGAGGTATCAAGCCCCGGCTTATGACTCCCTTGCAAAGAACACTAGGGTGCTGGGTTGAGGAGATACCTTCTGTCCTTTGGAGCATCAATACTACGCCGAACCGGTCCACGGGTTATACACCTTTCTTCATGGTGTACGGTGCTGAAGCGGTCCTTCCAAGCGATATCCGCCATGATTCACCATGAGTGACAGCTTATGTTGAAGCAGCCAATGAGCAGGCAAGACAGGACAGTTTGGACCGGCTAGATGAAGAGCGTGACATAGCAGCAGCACGATCCGCGATTTATCAGCAGGACTTGCGCAGATATCACAGCCGCCGGGTCAAAACCAGGACGTTCCAGGAAGGGGATTTGGTACTCCGTCTCATCCAAGACCAAACAAATATGCACAAGCTATCCCCGCCTTGGGAAGGGCCCTTTGTGGTCAGTAAGAATCTACACAACGGTTCATATTACCTGGTGGACGTTCGAGAGCACAAAGACTCACGGACATCAGAAGAAGAGACAAAGAGGCCGTGGAACATCGCTCTCCTGCGTCCCTACTACACCTGAGCCATGAGCTCTGCTGTATCCTATGTATATATTATGATTAATGAATAAACCGGCACCCTCAGTAAACCGGGGGATCAACCTTTTTTCTTCTAAGTATATGTCTTGTGAAATCATTACAGATATTTTGAACAAACTATCTTATGCAGAAGGGACCAAACTAGCGAGCTACGAATCACATATGAATCCTCGATAAAGTCTTTTCTGGTCCGGTCTACATAATGTTCTTGTCCTTAGGGATCCACCTTTGATGGCAGATGTAATATTCCTGTCCCTTGGTGGACCAAATCCCTTTGATGGCAAAAGAAAAGTTTTTGTCCTTAGGGATCCACCTTTGATGGCAGATGTAATATTCCTGTCCCTTGGTGGACCAAATCCCTTTGATGGCAAAAGAAAAGTTCTTGTCCCTAGGGAACCTTCCTTTGATGGCAGATGTAATATTCCTGTCCCTTGGTTGATCATTCCCTTTGATGGCAAAAGAAAAAAAATCTGTTCTTGTCCCTAGGGAACCTTCCTTTGATGGCAGATGTAACATTCATGTCCCTTGGTTGATCATTCCCTTTGATGGCAAAATAAAAAAACCATGTTCTTGTCCCTAGGTAACCTTCCTTTGATGGCAGATGTAATATTCCTGTCCCTTGGTTGATCATTCCCTTTGATGGCAAAAGAAAATCTGTTTTTGTCCCTAGGGTACTTCCTTTGATGGCAGATGTAATATTCCTGTCCCTTGAAAGATACATACCCTTTGATGGCAAAAGAAAAATTCTTGTCCCTAGGAGTACCTCCTTTGATGGCAGATGCAATATTTCATGTCCCTTGGAGTACATCCTTTGACGGCAAAAGAGTACATCCTTTGATGGCAAAGTTCTTGTCCCTAGGAGTACTGATAGTCATAGCCCTTTGGGTCGCACCCTTTGATTGGCACATAGGGAGCCTGGCAGCTCGCAAAAAGCCTTGACTACATGGTCTTATTTGCAAATCTGTGTTTTTGTATTTGTGATTTTTTTTCATGTGTTTTATATGGTTTTTTAATCCGGAGCTGGCCAACTTCAAAGTTGACCACATATTTTCAAAAGTCTGGACACAGAGCTCTAGCATTATTTAAACCGGTAGTTCTTATAAATCCGGAATAATTATTGGGTACACCCCAACAGAGCCAAGAGCTTCCTTAGAAACAACAATGTTCGCCGGATTAAGGATATCAAGCATACTTAATCACAGGTATGAAGTTATTTTCGGTATAAAACAGACACTTGTTTGATGTATATATGAGAGCGCTTTAATCGGTCCGGCGGTAAACCGCTAGGACATCTTTTTAGTGTTATCTATGCAGATACAGATAATATAAAGATCAGCCATAGCAGACAAGAGATTAAGATTAGCAAAATGTTTCATCAAACATCTAAAACATCCGGATCAAGACGGACAATATTTCAAGCTGTCCTATTACAAGGCACGGCAAGTCTGAACGGGTTAAAGTTTTTCTCGACAAAATAGTACAGCAGTTAAAAGATAAACTGAGCGGCTTATGCTTCTTCCTGCTGCGAAGGCTGAGGATCAACTTGTTCTGGAGCTTCTTCATCCTCTTGAAGCGGCTGAAAATCAGGAGCACGCCAATCGATCTTGGATAAGGCACGGAAGTACATCTCTTCAGTAATGAGATCTGACGGATCAACATCTGGGGCGAAAGTATGGGGGCGCACTGGTGGGATTAGATTTTCGGTTTCATAAACCGGCCGATCCACCCACTCATTCTTTAAGTCGTATGCCGGATGTGAAGGAAATATGCCCTAGAGGCAATAATAAAGATGTTATTTGTATTTACTTATATCATGATAAATGTCTTTTATTCATGCTAGAATTGTATTAACCGAAAACTTAGTACATGTGTGGATACATAGACAAAACAATATGTCCCTAGTATGCCTCTACTAGACTAGCTCATTGATCAAAGATGGTTATGTTTCCTAGCCATAGACATGAGTTGTCATTTGATCAACGGGATCACATCATTAGGAGAATGATGTGATGGACAAGACCCATCCGTTAGCATAGCACTATGATCGTTTAGTTTTACTGCTATTGCTTTCTTCATGACTTATACATGTTCCTATGACTATGAGATTATGCAACTCCCGAATACCGTAGGAACACCTTGTGTGCTATCAAACGTCACAACGTAACTGGGTGATCATAAAGATGCTCTACAGGTGTCTCCGAAAGTATTCGTGGTGTTGGCATAGATCAAGATTAGGATTTGTCACTCCGAGTGTCGGAGAGGTATCTCTGGGCCCTCTCGGTAACACACATCACAATAAGCCTTGCAAGCAAAAGACTAATGAGTTAGTCACGAGATGATGTGTTACAGAACGAGTAAAGAGACTTGCCGGTAACGAGATTGAACTGGGTATGGAGATACCGACGATCGAATCTCGGGCAAGTAACATACCGTTGACAAAAGGAACAACGTATGTTGTTATGCGGTTTTGACCGATAAAAGATCTTCGTAGAATATGTAGGAGCCAATATGAACATCCAGGTTCCGCTATTGGTTATTGACCGGAGATGAGTCTCGGTCATGTCTACATAGTTCTCGAACCCGTAGGGTCCGCACGCTTAACGTTTGATGACGATCGGTATTATGAGTTTATGAGTTTAATGTATCGAAGGTAGTTCGGAGTCCCGGATGAGATCACGGACATGACGAGGAGTCTCGGAATGTCCGAGACATAAAGATTGATATATTGGACGACTATATTCGGACACCGGAAGTGTTCCGGAAAAGTTTCGGATTTAACGGGATTGCCGGAGGGGGTTACCGGAACCCCCTACGAAGGGGGATGGTCCATAGTGGGCCTTATGGAAAAGAGAGAGGCAGCCCATAGGGGCTGGCCGGCGCCCCACCTAGGGTTCCTAGTTGGACTAGGATTGGGGGGCGCCACCTCTCCTTCTTTTCCTTTCCCTCTCTTCCTTCTTTGGTAGTTCCTACTAGGAATAGGATTGCAATCCTATTCCTAGTAGGATTGCACTCCTAGCCGCACCATAGAAGGGCCGGCCGGCCTCCCACCTTGCTCCTTTATATACGGGGGCAGGGGGGCACCCAAAGACACACAAGTTGAATTGTTCCAGCCGTGTGCGGTGCCCCCCCTCCACAGAAACACACCTCGGTCATACCGTCGCGGGACTTAGGCGAAGCCCTGCGCCGGTGAATACATCATATCCGTCACCACGCCGTCGTGCTGACGAAACTCTCCCGTGAAGCTCAACTGGATCAAGAGCTCGTGGGACGTCATCAAGCTGAACGTGTGCTGAACGCGGAGGTGCCGTACGTTCGGTGCTTGATCGGTTGAATCGCGAAGAAGTTCGACTACATCAACCGCGTCACTTGACGCTTCCGCTTCCGGTCTACGAGGGTACATAGACACACTCTTCCCTCTCATTGCTATGCATCTGGTAGATAGATCTTGCGTGATCGTAGGAAAATTTTAAAATAGTACGTTCCCCAACAGTGGCATCATGAGCCAGGTCTATGCGTAGATGATATGCACGAGTAGAACACAATGAGTTGTGGGCGATACTAGTCATACTGCTTATCAGCATGTCATACTTTGCTTCGGCGGTATTGTGAGATGAAGCGGCCCGGACCGACATTACGTGTACGCTTACGCGAGACTGGTTTCACCGTTACGAGCACTCGTTGCTTAAAGGTGACTGGCGGGTGTCTGTCTCTATCACTTTAGCTGAATCAAGTGTGGCTACGCCCGGTCCTTGTGAAGGTTAAAACAGCACATACTTGACGAAACATCGTTGTGGTTTTGTATGCGTAGGTAAGAACGGTTCTTGCTAAGCCCGCAGCAGCCACGTAAAACTTGCAACAACAAAGTAGAGGACGTCTAACTTGTTTTTGCAGGGCATGTCGTGATGTGATATGGTCAAGACATGATGAGTTATACGGTTTTGTATGAGATGATCATGTTTTGTAATGTTATCGGCAACTGGCAGGAGCCATATGGTTGTCGCTTTATTGTATGAAATGCAATCGCATGTAATTGCTTTACTTTATCACTAAGCGGTAGCGATAGTCGTAGAAGCAATAGTTGGCGAGACGACAACGATGCTACGATGGAGATCAAGGTGTTGCGCCGGTGACGAAGGTGATCATGAAGGTGCTTTGGAGATGGAGATCAAAAGCACAATATGATGATGGCCATATCATGTCACATATTTTGATTGCATGTGATGTTTATCTTATTATGCTTCTTATTTTGCTTAGAACGACGGTAGCATTATAAGATGATCCCTTACTAAATTTCAAGGTATAAGTGTTCTCCCTGAGTATGCATCGTTGCGAAAGTTCGTCGTGCCGAGACACCACGTGATGATCGGGTGTGATAAGCTCTACGTTCAAATACAACGGGTGTAAGCCAGTTTTTGCACATGCAGAATACTTGGGTTAAACTTGACGAGCCTAGCATATGCAGATATGGCCTCGGAACACTGGAGACCGAAAGGTCGAGCGTGAATCATATAGTAGATATGATCAACATAAGATGTTCACCATTGAAACTACTCCATCTCACGTGATGATCGGACATGGTTTAGTTGATTTGGATCATGTGATCATTTAGATGACCGGAGGGATGTCTATCTAAGTGGGAGTTCTTTAAATTAATATGATTAAATTGAACTTTAATTTATCATGAACTTAGTCCTGAAAGTTTTTTTTTTGCATATCTATGTTGTTGTAGATCAATGGCCCGTGCTACCGTTCCTTTGAATTTTAATGCATTCCTAGAGAAAGCTAAGTTGAAAGATGATGGTAGCAATTACACGGACTGGGTCCGTAACCTGAGGATTATCCTCATTGCTGCACAGAAGAATTATGTCCTTGAAGCACCGCTAGGTGACAAGCCCCCTCCCGCTAATGTAGACGCTTTGAACGTCTGGCAGTCGCGGTCTGATGACTACACGATAGTTCAGTGTGCCATGCTTTACGGCTTAGAACCGGGACTTCAACGATGTTTTGAACGTCATGGACCATATGAGATGTTCCAGGAGTTGAAGTTAATATTTCAAGCAAATGCCCGAATTGAGAAATATGAGATTTCCAATAAGTTCTACAGCTGCAAGATGGAGGAGAATAGTTCTATCAGTGAACACTTGCTCAGAATGTCTGGGTACTACAATCATATGACTCAACTTGGTTGCAAAGTTGACGAGGATAGTGTTATTGATAGAGTTCTTCAATCACTGCCACCAAGCTATAAAGGCTTTGTGATGAACTATAATATGCAAGGGATGCAAAAGACAATTCCCGAGCTCTTCGCTATGCTCAAGGCTGCGGAGGTAAAAATCAAGAAGGAGCATCAAGTGTTAATGGTTAACAAGACCACTAGTTTCAAGAAAAAGGGCAAGGGAAAGAAGGGGAACTTCAATAAGAATAGCAAGACAGTTGCTACTCCTACGAAGAAACCCAAGTCTGGAGCCAAGCCTGAAACTGAGTGCTTCTACTGCAAGGGGACTGGACACTAGAAGCGGAACTGCCCCAAGTATTTGGCGGATAAGAAGGATGGCAAGGTGAACAAAGGTATATGTGATATACATGTTATTGATGTGTACCTTACTAATGCTCGTAGTAGTACCTAGGTATTTGATACCGGTTCGGTTGCTAATATTTGTAACTCGAAACAGGGACTACGGATTAAACGAAGATTGGCTAAGGACGAGGTGACGATGCGCGTGGGAAATGGTTCCAAAGTCGATGTGATCGCCGTCGGCACGCTACCTCTACATCTACCTTCGGGATTAGTATTAGACCTAAATAATTGTTATTTGGTGCCAGCGTTGAGCATGAACATTATATCTGGATCTTGTTTGTTGCGAGATGGTTATTCATTTAAATCAGAGAATAATGGTTGTTCTATTTTTATGAATAATATCTTTTATGGTCATGCACCCTTAAAGAGTGGTCTATTCTTATTGGATCTCGATTGTAGTGATACACATATTCATAATATTGAAACCAAAAGATGCAAGGTTAATAATGATAGTGCAACTTATTTGTGGCACTGTCGTTTAGGTCATATTGGTGTAAAACGCATGAAGAAACTCCATAGTGATGGACTTTTGGAATCACTTGATTATGAATCACTTGGTGCTTGCGAACCATGCCTCATGGGCAAGATGACTAAAACTCCGTTCTCCGGAACTATGGAGCGAGCAACAGATTTTTTGGAAATCATACATACTGATGTATGTGGGCCAATGAGTGTTGAAACTCGCGGTGGGTATCGTTATTTTCTGACCTTCACTGATGATTTGAGCAGATATGGGTATATCTACTTAATGAAGCACAAGTCTGAAACATTTGAAAAGTTCAAAGAATTTCAGAGTGAAGTAGAGAATCATCGTAACAAGAAAATAAAGTTTCTACGATCTGATCGTGGAGGAGAATATTTGAGTTACGAGTTTGGTCTTCATTTGAAACAATGTGGAATAGTTTCACAACTCACGCCACCCGGAACACCACAGCGTAATGGTGTGTCTGAACGTCGTAACCGTACTTTATTAGATATGGTACGATCTATGATGTCTCTTACCGATTTACCACTATCGTTTTGGGGTTATGCTTTAGCGACAGCTGCATTCACGTTAAATAGGGCACCATCTAAATCCGTTGATACGACACCTTATGAACTATGGTTTGGCAAGAAACCAAAGTTGTCATTTCTTAAAGTTTGGGGCTGCGATGCTTATGTGAAAAAGCTTCAACCTGATAAGCTCGAACCCAAGTCGGAAAAATGTGTCTTCATAGGATACCCAAAAGAGACTGTTGGGTACACCTTCTATCACAGATCCGAAGGCAAGATATTCGTTGCTAAGAATGGATCCTTTCTAGAGAAGGAGTTTCTCTCGAAAGAAGTGAGTGGGAGGAAAGTAGAACTTGATGAGGTAATTGTACCTTCTCCCGGGTTGGAAAGTAGTACATCACAGAAAATTGTTCCAGTGATTCCTACACCAATCAGTGAGGAAGTTAATGATGATGATCATGAAACTTTGGATCAAGTTTCTGCTGAACGTCGTAGATCAACCAGAGTACGTTCCGCACCAGAGTGGTACGGCAACCCAGTTCTGGAAATCATGTTACTAGACCATGATGAACCTGCGAACTATGAGGAAGCGATGATGAGCCCAGATTCCGCAAAATGGCTTGAAGCCATGAAATCTGAGATGGGATCCATGTATGAGAACAAAGTGTGGACTTTGGTTGACTTGCCCGATGATCGGCAGGCCATCGAAAATAAATGGATCTTCAAGAGGAAGACCGACGCAGACGGTAATGTTACTGTTTACAAAGCTCGACTTGTTGCGAAAGGGTTTCGACAAGTTCAAGGAGTTGACTACGATGAGACTTTCTCACCTGTAGCGATGCTTAAGTCTGTCCGAATCATGTTAGCAATTGCCGCATTTTATGATTATGAAATCTGGCAAATGGATGTCAAAACTGCATTCCTGAATGGATATCTCAAAGAAGAGTTGTATATGATGCAACCAGAAGGTTTTGTCGATCCTAAAGGTGCTAACAAAGTATGCAAGCTCCAGCGATCCATCTATGGACTGGTGCAAGCATCTCGGAGTTGGAATATACGCTTTGATGAGGTGATCAAAGCATATGGTTTTATACAGACTTTTGGAGAAGCCTGTATTTACAAGAAAGTGAGTGGGAGCTCTGTAGCATTTCTAATATTATATGTGGATGACATATTGTTGATTGGAAATGATATAGAATTTCTGGATAGCATAAAAGGATACTTGAATAAGAGTTTTTCAATGAAAGACCTCGGTGAAGCTGCTTATATATTAGGCATCAAGATCTATAGAGATAGATCAAGACGCTTAATTGGACTTTCACAAAGCACATACCTTGATAAGATTTTGAAGAAGTTCAAAATGGATCAGTCAAAGAAAGGGTTCTTGCCTGTATTACAAGGTATGCAGTTGAGTAAGACTCAATGCCCGACCACTGCAGAAGATAGAGAGAAAATGAAAGTCATTCCCTATGCCTCAGCCATAGGATCTATCATGTATGCAATGCTGTGTACCAGACCTGATGTGTGCCTTGCTATAAGTTTAGCAGGGAGGTACCAAAGTAATCCAGGAGTGGATCACTGGACAGCGGTCAAGAACATCCTGAAGTATCTGAAAAGGACAAAGGATATGTTTCTCGTGTATGGAGGTGACAAAGAGCTCGTCGTAAACGGTTACGTCGATTCTAGCTTTGACACTGATCCGGATGACTCTAAGTCACAAACCGGATATGTATTTTTATTGAACGGTGGAGCTGTCAGTTGGTGCAGTTCCAAGCAGAGCGTCGTGGCGGGATCTACATGTGAAGTGGAATACATAGCTGCTTCGGAAGCAGCAAATGAAGGAGTTCATATCCGATCTAGGTGTAATACCTAGTGCATCGGGTCCAATGAAAATCTTTTGTGACAACACTGGAGCAATAGCCTTGGCGAAGGAATCCAGGTTTCACAAGAGAACAAAGCACATCAAAAGACGCTTCAATTCCATCCGCGATCTAGTCAAGGAGGGATACATAGAGATTTGCAAAATACACACGGATCTGAATGTTGCAGACCCGTTGACTAAGCCTCTTCCACGGGCAAAACATGATCAGCACCAGGACTCCATGGGTGTGAGGATCATCACTTTGTAATCTAGATTATTGACTCTAGTTCAAGTGGGAGACTGAAGGAAATATGCCCTAGAGGCAATAATAAAGATGTTATTTGTATTTCCTTATATCATGATAAATGTCTTTTATTCATGCTAGAATTGTATTAACCGGAAACTTAGTACATGTGTGGATACATAGACAAAACAGTATGTCCCTAGTATGCCTCTACTAGACTAGCTCATTGATCAAAGATGGTTATGTTTCCTAGCCATAGACATGAGTTGTCATTTGATCAACGGGATCACATCATTAGGAGAATGATGTGATGGACAAGACCCATCCGTTAGCATAGCACTATGATCGTTTAGTTTAACTGCTTTTTGCTTTCTTCATGACTTATACATGTTCCTATGACTATGAGATTATGCAACTCCCGAATACCGTAGGAACACCTTGTGTGCTATCAAACGTCACAACGTAACTGGGTGATCATAAAGATGCTCTACAGGTGTCTCCGAAAGTATTCGTGGTGTTGGCATAGATCAAGATTAGGATTTGTCACTCCGAGTGTCGGAGAGGTATCTCTGGGCCCTCTCGGTAACACACATCACAATAAGCCTTGCAAGCAAAAGACTAATGAGTTAGTCACGAGATGATGTGTTACGGAACGAGTAAAGAGACTTGCCGGTAACGAGATTGAACTAGGTATGGAGATACCGACGATCGAATCTCGGGCAAGTAACATACCGTTGACAAAAGGAACAACGTATGTTGTTATGCGGTTTTGACCGATAAAAGATCTTCGTAGAATATGTAGGAGCCAATATGAACATCCAGGTTCCACTATTGGTAATTGACCGGAGATGAGTCTCGGTCATGTCTACATAGTTCTCGAACCCGTAGGGTCCGCACGCTTAACGTTTGATGACGATCGGTATTATGAGTTTATGAGTTTTAATGTACCGAAGGTAGTTCGGAGTCCCGGATGAGATCACGGACATGACGAGGAGTCTCGGAATGTCCGAGACATAAAGATTGATATATTGGACGACTATATTCGGACACCGGAAGTGTTCCGGAAAAGTTTCGGATTTAACGGGATTGCCAGAGGGGGTTACCGGAACCCCCTACGAAGGGGGATGGTCCATAGTGGGCCTTATGGAAAAGAGAGGCAGCCCATAGGGGCTGGCCGGCGCCCCACCTAGGGTTCCTAGTTGGACTAGGATTGGGGGGCGCCACCTCTCCTTCTTTTCCTTTCCCTCTCTTCCTTCTTTGGTAGTTCCTACTAGGAATAGGATTGCAATCCTATTCCTAGTAGGATTGCACTCCTAGCCGCACCATAGAAGGGCCGGCCGGCCTCCGCCCTTGCTCCTTTATATACGGGGGCAGGGGGGCACCCAAAGACACCGAAGTTGAATTGTTCCAGCCGTGTGCGGTGCCCCCCCTCCACAGAAACACACCTCGGTCATACCGTCGCGGGACTTAGGCGAAGCCCTGCGCCGGTCAATATATCATATCCGTCACCACGCCGTCATGCTGACGAAACTCTCCCGTGAAGCTCAACTGGATCAAGAGCTCGTGGGACGTCATCAAGCTGAACGTATGCTGAACGCGGAGGTGTCGTACGTTCGGTGCTTGATCGGTTGAATCGCGAAGAAGTTAGACTACATCAACCGCGTCACTTGACGCTTCCGCTTCCGGTCTACGAGGGTACGTAGACACACTCTTCCCTCTCATTGCTATGCATCTGGTAGATAGATCTTGCGTGATCGTAGGAAAATTTTAAAATACTACGTTCCCCAACAAGATGATACCTGGACAAATCCGATTCGTCAGTAAGCTTGCTGGCAAGAGGACGCATCTCCTTAGTCAAAGCATGAAGATCTTTGCCAGAGAAGGCTGATCCATCTTCCTTGGTGCTGGGATACCCGTTCATGGCTTCTTCCGGATCAAAGTCTGGAACCCATGCCTTGGCTCTGGTTAGCGCTACAAGAGAACCGGCCCGTGCAGCAGATTTCTTCACCTCTTCCAAGCGTACAGGCAAGATAGAAAGCTTCTCCAAAGTGCCTTGGATAGTGGTGGGGGCCGGTTTATTAAAAGACATCGCACTTATAATCCTTTGAGCGCCGGAATACAGCTGCTCGACCAGAGTATAAGAGGCCTTGAGTTTCTTCCGGATGTCATCCCCAAGATGGGTGACGCGTCGCCCTGCATATGATTATCACAATTAAACCGGAGCGGACTAAAGGTCGCAGAGATGAAAACACATGTAAGTTAAGTATTTACCAAAGATAGCCGAGGTCATAAGCTATATCTGCTGCTTTAAACCGGTCAGCTCTTGCGTCACCGGGTTGAGGGCCTCTTCAGCATCCTTTGCTCTTTTTTCTAGAGCATTCCTCTGCACTTCCCAAGTTGTCCGTTCCGCTTCAAAATATTTCTTCAATTGTTCAGCAGTGGTTAAACTCAACGCCAGATCTTTTTTGGCTTTGGCAGCGGCAGTTTCAGTCTCAGCAAGTCTGTTCCGGAGCTCAGTTATTTCTTCAGCCTTCTGGGTCAAGTCAGCCTGCAAGAAAATCAAGTGAAATAAATGACGATTCAAACAAGTCTCAAGCACATAAACAAGTTATCCACTTGACACTTGGGGGCTAATGGGCAGTTGAAGTATCAAAGGGTGACAATTAAAGACAAGTCTCAAGCACATAAAGCAAGTTATCTACTTGACACTTGGGGGCTAATGGGCAGTTGAAGCATCGAAAGAAAGATTCAGACAAGTCCCAGGCACATAAAACGAGTTATGCCCCTGGCACTTGGGGCTAATGTAAGATTATTTGCTCACATTTGGAAGTACCGGTTCACCTTCCAACAAAGCTAAACCGGAACTTGGGGGCTACCATGACATAGACAGAAATACAAAGAAGGCAAAAGCAAGAGACAAGTAAGATAACTCATATTTGTCTTTCATCATATTGACCAAGCCCGCTTCATAGTCCCGACTGGTATGAAGCCGGTTCAAATACCCAGAATAAAGCTCCTGAGCACTCAGCTCGGCATAATTGGACAAGTCTGTGCTCCACTTGCCCTTCTCTTGCTGGAGTTTCTCCATTTTAGCAGTGTGTTTAGCTAAGACGATAGGCTCAGCAGGAGCAGTAAAACCCGTCCCGGTTATTTGAACATCTAGGGAAGAAGCAGTATTTGGCTGCGAAGGGATAGCAGTATGAACCGGACTAACGGGAGCCGGGCTAGTCCGAGGAGGGCTGGCCCGGACAGGACTTGCCGGTTCATGAACATCTTCAACATTGGGATTTTCAGGAGCAACAACATAATCATGATCCATGGGAGCAGGATCGTCAAGCTGAATGGTAGGCTCGTTTTCCGGAGGGATGACCTCGTCCGGATCAGCTGCCGAATCGGCAGTAGCAGTCTCAGCAGCCGTTTTGCTGGCCTTGGACTTTTTCCTAGGCTTGGGCTTGCTGAAAGGAATTGAAAAAGAAATTAGAATCATAAAGGCAAATACAAAGGTAAACCGGATGGGATAAAAGACTTACCCAGGGACAGTTTTCAGAGTCGGGACCTGTGTGGCAGTTGATTCGCCGGAAGATGATAAAGGTGTCTCCTGATAATTAGGATCAGACGGTTTAAGTGTTTGCGTACAAGTCCAGCCTTGGGATGAAGAAGAGTTGGAGAAAGTAAAACCTCAGAGCGGCACCTACGGGCCGGAGTGAGAGATATTCCGGAAGATTCGACCACATGGCCACTATGGCGTGTAGTCCGGCGGGCTTCGTGTTGTTGCTTCTTCAAAAGAAAATTGGGGTCCAGTTGAGCGTAAGGATGAGAAAAAGGGTACTTCCGAGATGCCTTACGAATCTTGGGCACCGACGGTTCAGAATCTGAAGAAAGAGTGATTACCTCAGTTTCGGCCGCTTTATCAGCTTCAGCCAAATCCTGTGAAAAGACACTGTTAACATAAATCGAGATAAAAGAGATTAAAGCATATCAGGATCAACTCATACCTCAGAATCCGGATCATCTTCTTCAACATGTGAACTGGAACCAGTAGCTGCCTTTTTCTTCTTAACAACGAAGGTTTTCCGGCGTGGCTGTTTACCTGACTTATCCTGAGATTTTCTTTTCCAAAACGGATCGTCGGCCTATGCAGAAAGGGAAAAATAAATACAAGGAGTAATTTATATGGACGGATTAGACACAAACAGGAGAGGTTAAGGCTTACTGGTGGCAATTTGTTCTTCTTGTAATATGGAGCCAATCCGGTTTGGTTGCATTCTTCCAGAGTGACATTGAGCATTTTCTAAGCACATTCAATAAACTTCCTTCTTAGGAAGCATGATGTCGGTATGGCGCTGAGGATCATCCGGCTTTCCGCTATACTGACACATCAAACCGGAGCGCCGGCTCAGAGGGAGAATACTCCAGGCAAGCCAACAACGCACGAAGTCAACTCCAGTCAATCCGTTGGCCATAAAGGCTTTGAGTTTGGCGAGTTGAGGGGCGAACCGAGGCCGTTCCGAGGAACTAAGACGCTGCGGCATTGGATGATCTTCAGGAATACGATGTTCGCGATAACCCGGCAGTGGGTTCTCTCCGTCAGGCGAGGTATCCTTGCAATAAAACCAGGATTGATTCCAATCCTTGGGGTGTGTATGGAGAGCAGCATGAGGAAAAACTACATCTCTCCTCTTCTGAATGCTGACACCACCCAGTTCTTGATGTGGTCCGGCAGTGAACTCAGTCCGCCGGTTTAAGTGGAAAAAGTCCCGGAACAAATCCACTGACGGTTCTTCTTGAAGGTATACCTCAGAAAAGACTTGGAAATTACAGACGTTTGATACGAAATTTGGGCCTATGTCCTGAGGATGGAGTTGAAAAGCGGCCAGCACGTCCCGGAAAAACTTTGAACAGGGAGGACTGAAACCTCGGGCTAGGTGGTCGAAGAAAACAATAATCTCTCCATCTTTGGGGGTAGGAGGACATTCACCCCCTGGGGCCCGCCATTTCAGAACTGCTCGGGGGCCCAGAATACCAATTGACGCAGCGTTGGTTAAATCCTCTTTAGTAATGCGGGAAGGGACCCAGTTGCAAGAAACAAACTGCTTGGCAGACATATTGGCAGAAGGGAAGTGTGACGCCCAAAGACCGACGTCCCAGAAGATTCCAGATGTTCCGGGTTATCCCGTGTGTTTCTTTTGTGCTTGTGTTATTTATTTTTGCATTGCATCATATCATCATGCCATCGTGTCTTTAATTTCTGCAACTCAACTTAAATAAATTGTGTGGACCTTCGGTCCATTTAAATCGAGGGAAGGATGACTTCTCTTTATAACATATCCTCCTAATATATGGAGCTATATAAATATTCCATTCTTTGGAATTAAGCATAACACACTTGCAAAATTCCCATGCCTATTACATCTCAAGTTTGACTTCAAAACCTTTGCCAACAACTCATATCTCTTTTTTCGAGGTTCCTCCAAAAATGTGAACATTTTTGGACACTTCAAAAATCTAGCCTTTGTTCAAACCTTTTGAATTAAACTCAAGGAATTTGAATTTAATGTTTCATTCATGCCCACTTATATTTTCTGGGGTCACCCTCATTTTTGTGAGTCCAGGGAATTTTACCCCTTGTCCAAATTCTTTTTGCAACCCTTCCTTCTTTTCTTTTTCTCTTCTTTGTTTTGTTTATTTTTTTTCTTAGAAAGAGAGAGAGGCAGTAGTTGCCACAACCAGTCAATCTGGCCGGCCCATCCTTGCTCCAGCCAGCTGGGCCTCCCAGCAAGTCGGCCCAAGGCCCATCAACTCTCCCTTCGCAACCCTAGCCAGTCCGACCTTCCCTCTTTCCCCTCGATCCATCCATCCCCTCGTCCTCCTGAGCGCCGCTAGGCCTCGTCCCCTCGCACCCTCCCCTCGTTTCCTTCCTGCGCCGCCAGGGAGCTAGCGACCCCGTGCCCGATCCCCTCGCTCTTCTCCCGCGCTCGCCCGACCCCGCTTCCTCCTCCCATCGACCTCCTCTACAGCCCCGAGCGCCTCCCTCCGGCCGGCCAAAGCCACCGCATCCCGTCGACCGAGCCGACCCTCTCCTCCTCGATGCTAGTGATACGTCCAAAACGTATCTATAAATTCTGCTTGCTCCATGCCTCTTTTGTGTGATATTGCTATGATATTTATGCACTTCCATACACTTTTGATCATATTTGGACTAACCTATTAACTCAGTGCACCCCAGTGCCAGTTTCTGTTTTCTGCTGTTTTTGTATTTCAGGTTTTCCCATTACGTAAACTGCCAGAAAAATTCTGGGAAAAATATATAAAAAATCAGCGTTCCGGAAGCTTCCATGCGGCCAAAGTAGGGCCGGAGGGGGGCCACCAGGGCTCCAGGCAGCCGGAGGGCGCGCCCCCCTCCTGGCCGCGCTGCCAGGGCGCCCGGGCCCCCCTGGCCTCCTCTGACGCCCCCCTTTGGCATATATTTACACCGCGTCCCGAAACCCTCGAGGACGGAACCCTTTTTCGCGATCTCATCTCTGTTCCGCCGCCGCCGCGCTTCCAAGATCGGGAGCACCATGAGAACTCTTCCCGGCACCCTGCCGGAGGGGAGGATCACCACCGGGAGCCTTTCCACCACCATGGACGCCTCCCGGATGAGTTGTGAGTAGTCTCCCTTGGACCATGGGTCCATGACCAGTAGCTATGTGATGTTCTCCTCCCCTCTTTGTTCTTCACCGATTAGACCTCGTGAGCTGCCCTACATGATCGAGGCACATATGTAATCCTTATGCTGTTGCTATGATGAGTTTGCTGGGTTCCGATGGATTATGAGATTATGTTCAGATTGTGTGTGAGTAATATATTTGATTTACCTCTGTTATATTTATGTTCTTGAGTAATTCTTGCATGTTCTCCGTTGTTGTTTATTGCTTTGGCCAAGTAGTAGGTAGTAACTCCAAGAGGGAACGTTATGCTTGATTGTGGGTTCATGCCCCTCGATGACTAGCTTGAGTGACAGAAACATGAGTCTAGGGGATGTGTTGTTGCCACAAGGGGGAAAACAACGGTGCTTGTACTCGCGGGTGCAAGGATTGTTTACTTTACGCAAAGTTCTTTTAATGCAGTTGTCTGTTGCTTTGAGTTTACACTATGGGTGGGACTCGCAACTTAATACCAGCGAGATGTTCTGGATAGATATCTCAAGGTGGATGATTAGTAGTAGATGCAGATGGATTTCGGTCTACTTACCTTGGCGTACCGCCCATGCTTTTGAGCCTCTACCTTTCTTTGCAGCATAGTTAGCATTGGTTTGCGCACATAATCCTGTCAATTGCCCAGCTGTAATTCGTTTACCTCGCTTAGCTGTTTTATCGTCTTTTGGGAGAGAGACATCACTAGTGAACATCATGGGACCCCGGTCCATATTACCATCACTGATCACATCCGCTATTTACTTTCAGTCCTTACTTACTAGTTGCAGTCATACCTATCACTATTATCTCTTGCGTTTGATCCTTTGTAAACGACAAGGCCGGAGGGATTGACAACCTCTTTGTACTCGTTGGGAGCAAAGTTATTTGTATTTGTGTGCAGGTCCGGTCGATCGCTAGTTGCGCCGCTAGCAGTTGACACCTTCTTGTTGAACCTCGGAGTCTCAGGGGATTCGATCCTTGGTATCTTTGCCAAGGGAAAACTACCGCTACACTGCATCTCAAACCTTCCACTTGGGGTAACCAACTAGGGGCGAGAAGCCATCAAGCAAAGTTTTCTGGCGCCGTCGCCGGGGACTCCACTCTTCAAGATAGGGGAGTTGCACGCTATCTTTTACCTTTGCTTTTTAGTCTTGTTAGTTTACCTTTCAGTTTTTGCTTTAGTGTCTTTTATCAAAAATCACAAAAAATTATTTGCTAGTAGTCCTTTCTGTTTAGTCAAGCATGTTAGGATTTGGTTCTTTGAGGGAATAAGAAGTTCTAGATTTCCATCAAAGGGATGGAGAAAATATGAAGAAGGCATGGGACAGAATTTCTGATGCACATAGGAGAATTATGCCTTGGATACCTATAAAAATTGTGCTTAGAAATTTTTACCATGGTCTTTTTAAATGGTGTAAACACTCTCTTGAATTATAGCTGAAGGAGATTTCCTAGAATGTGATGAAGATAGAGCTCTTGAAATTATACATGGTCTATCTAGTTACTTTGTTTATGATCATAATTTTGATACTGTCATAGATAGACTTGCTACTATTGAGAAGAGAATGGATGCTCTAGACTTGATGAAGGTAGAGAAACCCAAACCCAATAAGAGAGATATTTTGGAAATAGACAATGATTGGGAGCCTTTTGTTAGGATTAGCATCTCTAATCAAGACTTCCTTGCTTATTGTGATATTGGATCTATGGTTTCTACTATGCCAAAAATTGTTCATGATGCTTTAAAATTTAACATATATAGATTATCATCTTATCATGAACACACTAATGGAGATATTTCCGAGATCCAGGGAAGAATAAAAGACGTGCCAGTTACATTCCTTAAAGGGATTTCAATGGTTGATTTCTTCATCATGAAGCCAAACCAAGGAAATATAGTGCTTGGAAGGGACTTCCTCCGAGCCGTAAAAGGCTTCATTGATATAGGTAAGGGAACAATCCGCTTACGCGGGAAGGCAAAAGGTATATACCCCTTTCCTAGAAGGAACAAGAGTGAACTTGTTGAGGAACCATTTGAAGCAATTTATAACTCCGATTATTATGATGATTATTGATTCCTCTTTGCATTATGCCTAGCTTAAAGGCATAAAAGAAAGCGCTTTTGGGAGGCAGCCCACAATGAATAAAATTTTATTTTGCTTTTGTTGTGTCTTGATGTTGTTACTACAGTAGCATCATCATTGTATCTTTACTTTTCAGCTTTGTGCCAAGTGTAGCCTCTGATTGCAAGAAAGTTCAAAAGTTGTGACGTGCTGTCCAGGAAACAGATTCTATCCTTGGACAGAAAAATTTGTATAAAATCACCAGATCATCTTTTTGGTCTGAATTTTTTCGACAGAGTGCTCTATACAATTGGCTTTCGGGTGTCTGTTCTGAGTTTTTTGATTTGAGTTGCAGAAGTGCCCCAAAACAATTATTTACTACCTGCTGGTCTGTTTTTCACAGATTCTGTCCTGTTTTGCCTTTCCTTCGTTTTGCAAACCTTGAGCTTGCTTTTTCTTTGCAAAAACCTTTTGGCAATCTTGAGAAACAGTAGACCTTCAAGAATATCCTTATTTCCAGCAAGGAAAAATTATTTTATTATGGGTACTAACCTCGCTAATCAGATTATGATAAGTTATGTATGAAGGGAGTTTTCAAGTGTGCGAGGGAAGATGATAAAAAGATTCAGGAGTGTCAAACGCTCAAGCTTGGGGATGCCCCCGTGCACCCCCAAGAAATTTTCAAGAAGACTCAAGCGTCTAAGCTTGGGGATGCCCCCGTGCATCCCCTTCTCCATCAACAATTATCAGTTCGTCTTTCGTTCCACTATATTTTTATCACTTCATGTGTTATGTGCTATGCTTGGAGCGTCTTGCTTTTAGTTTCCTTTTTAGTTTTCTTTAGCTTTGCTTGCTGTTCATAACGAGTTGGAACTCAGCTTTCTTTGTGTGGGAGAGAAACACGCTCCACTTCAACCTAGAACATAACATAGAATTTTCATGTCTATCCTTGCTGTGTGTGTTCTTTGTCTTTCAATAGCTACTATCATGTTCAGCTCTTAGTTTTCATGCTTTACTTTTTAAAGAGCTTTTGTTTAGTTGGTCGCTGGAACTCTCTTGAGTTATCATGCTTATCTTGTTAAGAGAGTTGGCTTCTGTTGCACTGGTTGATATGTCTATGATAAAAATGCTATGTGCATAATGGTGCTTAGTAGTTCATGTTTTCTTATGGTTAGTCTCAAATAGCTGGGGGGTTCTTAATGTGTTATTGAAGTACCAACATGATTTGTTTGCCTATGAATGTGGTATGGTTTAGTGGTATCTTCCTCAAAGAATTTATTTTGATTGACTTGGCATATGCTCACGCATATTTAAGACTGTAAAGAAAGTCTATCAAGCCTTGATGATCTTTAATTTCTGAGTAGCGATATAACTTCCATGCCCGATTCAATATTGCTTTGTCGCTCTACATGATTATGACCGTCATTGCTCTTTTAGTTGGTCGCTCCCAGTCTTTTGCTAACCTTCGCCTGTACTAAGCGGACTGACTGCTTGTGCATCCAAAATCCTTTAAACCAGTTATGCCATATGAGTCCACCATACCTTCCTATACATGGTATTTACCTGCCATTCCTAACGAAGACTTTCATGCACCATCTCAAAATTATTCAAAAAAAGCATTTCTCTTTTGTGCCTCTGTTTTAGCTTATGAGGAAGTAGTAGTTAACTCATGATCTTTTTAAGTTGGACAAGCTTCACCCCGGGATTGCATGTCTAATGTGCAAACCCATAATACGAGAAGGACTGGCAAAGAGTGCGCCCGGCTCATTAAAAAATTATACAACAAACAAACCCTCCTTCACGCTTTGTTCATGAGAAATCAGAAAACTTTGGCAGTGATAAACAAAGGAGATTAAGAGGATGTGATCGTCCTCATGCGGGAGCCGTTCCTCGAAACTTGTCCAGCTCAAGAAGTGATTGAGTTATCTGCTAGCATTCGTTGACGAAATATGCATATTCTAAAAAATAATTATTACCTCTGTTTTTAAAACCAAGAGCACTGGTACATGTTTAGTTTTTGTTTCCGACCATGGGTTTTCAACCTTGCCAACAAAAGCCACGGTTCGAGAGTCTCCACCTTCTTTCTTTAAAGCACCAACTATTGAGAGCATGATTATCATTCTGAGTGTAATGTGCATTGTCCCAAAGTACCATTGTCTTCTGCATGACTATGATATCGTTTATTCTGAAATCATTGTATCTAGTCGTCACTTAAACTTTGGAGGTGCCCCTGCATTTATGTTTTGCTTCACTAAAGGGGGCAAGCGAGATATCACTTTGTCATGTTTGCACACCATGCTCATTGCAAATCTATTGAGTGTTTCAGTATCATGTTGTAAAACTTTCAGTTCTTTGTGATATTCTCATGAGGCAACTTAACTACTACATATTCATTATCTCAGTAAGCATTTGTGATGTGATTGTGAAAAGTTCTTATATGGTTAATAGCATGTCACCACAGAAATTATGCTTGTTATCATTTACCTACTCGAGGACGAGCAGGAATTAAGCTTGGGGATGTTGATACGTCCAAAACGTATCTATAATTTCTGCTTGCTCCATGCCTCTTTTGTGTGATATTGCTATGATATTTATGCACTTCCATACACTTTTGATCATATTTGGACTAACCTATTAACTCAGTGCACCCCAGTGCCAGTTTCTGTTTTCTGTTGTTTTTGTATTTCAGGTTTTCCCATTACGTAAACTGCCAGAAAAATTCCGGGAAAAATATATAAAAAATCAGCGTTCCGGAAGCTTCCATGCGGCCAAAGTAGGGCCGGAGGGGGGCCACCAGGGCTCCAGGCGGCCGGAGGGCGCGCCCTCCCTCCTGGCCGCGCCGCCTGGGCCCCCCTGGCCTCCTCTGACGCCCCCCTTTGGCATATATTTACACCGCGTCCCGAAACCCTCGAGGACGGAACCCTTTTTCGCGATCTCATCTCTGTTCCGCCGCCGCCGCGCTTCCAAGATCGGGAGCACCAGGAGAACTCTTCCCGGCACCCTGCCGGAGGGGAGAATCACCACCGGGAGCCTCTCCACCACCATGGACGCCTCCCGAATGAGCTGTGAGTAGTCTCCCTTGGACCATGGGTCCATGACCAGTAGCTATGTGATGTTCTCCTCCCCTCTTTGTTCTTCACCGATTAGACCTCGTGAGCTGCCCTACATGATTGAGGCACATATGTAATCCTTATGCTGTTGCTATGATGAGTTTGCTGGGATCCGATGGATTATGAGATTATGTTCAGATTGTGTGTGAGTAATATATTTGATTTACCTCTTTTATATTTATGTTCTTGAGTAATTCTTGCATGTTCTCCGTTGCTGTTTATTGCTTTGGCCAAGTAGTAGGTAGTAACTCCAAGAGGGAACGTTATGCTTGATTGTGGGTTCATGCCCCTCGATGACTAGCTTGAGTGACAGAAACATGAGTCCAGGGGATGTGCTGTTGCCACAAGGGGGAAAACAACGGTGCTTGTACTCGCGGGTGCAAGGATTGTTTACTTTACGCAAAGTTCTTTTAATGCAGTTGTCTGTTGCTTTGAGTTTACACTATGGGTGGGACTCGCAACTTAATACCAGCGAGATGTTCTGGATAGATATCTCAAGGTGGATGATTAGTAGTAGATGCAGATGGATTTCGGTCTACTTACCTTGGCGTACCGCCCATGCTTTTGAGCCTCTACTTTCTTTGCAGCATAGTTAGCATTGGTTTGCGCACATAATCCTGTCAATTGCCCAGCTGTAATTCGTTTACCTCGCTTAGCTGTTTTATCGTCTTTTGCGAGAGAGACATCACTAGTGAACATCATGGGACCCCGGTCCATATTACCATCACTGATCACATCTGCTATTTACTTTCAGTCCTTACTTACTAGTTGCAGTCATACCTATCACTATTATCTCTTGCGTTTGATCCTTCGTAAACGACAAGGCCGGAGGGATTGACAACCTCTCTGTACTCGTTGGGAGCAAAGTTATTTGTATTTGTGTGCAGGTCCGGTCGATCTCTAGTTGCACCGCTAGCAGTTGACACCTTCTTATTGAACCTCGGAGTCTCAGGGGATTCAATCCTTGGTATCTTTGCCAAGGGAAAACTACCGCTACACTGCATCTCAAACCTTCCACTTGGGGTAACCAACGAGGGGCGAGAAGCCATCAGCTAGCCGCGCCACCACCTCCTTCGTCGACGCCCGAGCCCCGCAGCACCGAGCTGCGCCATGGCGCCCGCGCCCCCAAGCGCATCGCCCGAAGCCGCAGCCTGCGCCCTCATCCCGCCTCTGCTTCAAGCAGATGAACGAGAGGCGTCAGCCTCATCCTCGCCTCCGACCACGCGCCGCCGCCATACTTCACCTCGCCGCGCAGCCCTAGGACGTCGCTCCCTCCTCGACCCCGGCCTCGTCCCTGCCTCCAGGATGCCACGCTGCCGCGTCCCAGCTTCGCAGTGAGCCAACGCTTAGGCGGCCGCTGCTCTGCCTTCAGCTGTCATGCTGCTGTCCATCGAGGCCCCTTGGCCTTGCTTCGTTTTTGGATTGCCAAGACCATGATTCGAGTCCGTCAAGTTCATCTTTGAACATGTATGGCTTCTGGATAACTCGCCATGACCCTCTGATCGACTCCGTGTACGACTACACCACCATCGGCGCCTCTGGATTCGGCGAGTTCAACAACGACCGGTGACGCGACAAGTACCACGACGACCATCGCTTGCCAAGTTCGACTACCGTCGCAAAACGAGACTGGCAAGTCCGAAGACCCCAAGTACCACGACGCCGATGACCTTCAAGTTCGACTACACGGAAGTGCCCCTTCGGAAACGCCAAGGTCGACTACGCCTGGAGGTGAAACAAGTACATCTACGGATACCTGAACGACTACTTCCTCTACGACCCCTCCGAGAACGAACGCTTCGAAGGTATAACCCCGAGCCGATGACCCGTGGAATGCATGTGTTGTATGAGATGTTTCCCTTGCGTGCACCGTGCCCGTTTCGTCCTTTTGTCATGTTCCTCGGTTGCCTCGTCGCCAACCCGTGGGAACCTGGTGACGGGATCACCCCACCTTTCATCTTGTCCGACTCGCTCACGCCACTTTTTCTTTTGCACCGGACTCTCGACGAGTTACCGGAACCGAGATGTTGCCGTTGCATCATTTTCGGATCGTTGCCGTGGCACCCTTTTCTTTCCACCACGGTGACAAATACTCCTTATCATCTTCTTATCTCTTCATGTTAACGTTTAACTAAAAATTGCATAAACTTGATCATTTCATCCGCATCATGTTAACAACATTAAAATGTGTGAATTGTTGTTGCTTTAATAATTGCTAAACATGCTCACGGGGATTTTCCGGAATTGTTGTTGTTTTTCCGGCCTCATTTAAACTTGCCTAAATAGGTAGTTTGTTTTGCTTCACCTCTTGCCATGTTAACAAACATTTAACCTTGTCTTGTAAATAAACGAGAGTCAGTTAAATAATTAAAATGTGGTGTTTCGTCAATATGCAACTCGTTGCATATTGAGCTCCACTTAACTTGTAGTTTTGTTTGTGCTCATTGCCATGCCATGCATATTTAAACCGGACATGCATCATACTTGGATGTGCATCGTATGCCATGTTTATGCTTGTGTGTTTACTGTGTTGTTTGCTTCTTTCCGGTTGCTTCTCTTGTTAGCTTCGGTTTCGTTCCGGAGTTGTGAGGATTCGCTCGACTATGTTGCTCCGTCTACTTCATGGATCCGTTCTTCTTCCTTGCGGAATCTCAGGCAAGATGACCATACCCTTGGATACCTTTACTACCATTGCCATGCTTAGTTGTCTCGATGCTATCGTTACATGTCGCGCTACCCATCTTTATTGTCAGCCTCTCCTTGTTGCCATGAAACCTCTAACCATGACACCTTCCTAGCAAACCACTGTTTGGCTATGTTACCCGCTTGCTCAGCCCCTCTTATAGCGTTGTTAGTTGCAGGTGAAGATGAAGATCGTTCCAGGAGGGAACTTGTTGTTGGTATATCATAATATCTATTATCATTATTTAACACACCTATATACTGGGCATGGGTGGAAGGCTTGGCCTTTTGCTCGGTGTTTTGTTCCACTCATGCCACCTTAGGTGCCGATAAACCGGCATTATGTTCCTTGATTTTGCGTTCCTTACACGATGGGTGGATGGGGACCCCTTGACAGTTCGTCTTTGAATAAAACTCCTCCAGCAAGGCCCAACATTGGTTTTAATTTGCCTCATAATAACAACTTAATTAATTAATTAAAATTGCATAGGGGGTCGCGTCCCCGGGGATTCTTTCTACATAGCGGGGGGGGGGGGCGGTGCTGATGGTGTTGGTCCCAAACGGGGGTTCTGCAGGGCCGCCACGGGGAAACTCGAGGTATCTGGTATAACCTATAGAATCGCCCATCTGGTCGTGGCCTGAGACGAGATACACGCGGCTACTATCAGGGTGTCGGCACGCCGGGAGGTCTTGCTGGACTTGTTTTACCATTGTCGAAATGTCTTGTGCACCGGGATGCCGAGCCTGATCGGATTTCCCTAAGATAAGGGGTGATGATATTATATTTATCACTTCAGCTAATCGTGAGAGCTTGTGATGGGCTAAGTTGGGACACCCCTGCAGGGTTATGATCTTTCGAAAGCCGTGCCCGCGGTTATGTGGCAGATTGGAATTTGTTAATGTCCGGTTGTAGAAAACTTGACAGAGGATCCGAAGTAAAACACACAACTGTGTGAGTAACCGTGACTGTCTCTTTTCACTTTGAGAAGAGAACACGGTGGGGTTATGTTTGACTCGTAGGTAGTTCAGGATCTTTAGCGATCACTACTAGTTGCGACCGTTGGCGTAGATGCTCATCTCATTCTTGTACTCGTAAGTTAGCCACCATATTATGCTTAGCCGCTGCTGCAACCTCACCACTTTACCTCTTCCTACCCATAAAGCTTTGCTAGTCTTGATACCCATGGTTATGGGATTGCTGAGTCCTCGTGGCTCACAGTTACTACAACACCAGATGCAGGTTCAGCCGAGAATGATGCATGAGCTGGTTCAAGTACTTCATTGGGAGCTCGATGAAGAGAGTGGCCATATGCTTGTGACGTTTTTCGACGATCAGTAGTGGTTTCTACTAGGGGCGATTCAGACCTGTGGTTTTATGTTTTGGTATCTTTCTTTTGGATCTTTGCCCGTAGTCGGGTTGTGATGTTTTGAATGATGTTCTGCTTATGTAATGTATTGTGTGAAGTAGCGAGTGTAAGCCAACTATCTCCTTTTGCAATTTCATCCCTCTTTTACATGAGTCGTGCAAAGATACCAAACTTGAGATCATTCCAGAATGGGCTTATACCTTTAAGTCGTGCCTCGACACGTAGGAGGTATAGTCCCATCCTGGGCATTACAGGAAGCGCTGAAAAAGTATAGTGCAAAATCCGGATCACTCAAGTACTGAAGCATAAACCGGATCATAGTATCAAAACTACCTCGACGGTTTAGATAAGGGACTAATGGCATGGACAACCCGGGAGTAGATGGGAAACGAGCTACTACCGGTTTATGATAACAAAGAAGAAGAAGCTAAACCGTCGGATTCATGGTTGATGTGTTGCAGGAGCAATATATGATTGATTAAACCGGCAAGTAACTTGCAAATCTATCAAGGCAAAGAAACAGGTTTCTACAAGAGGCTAAGGTAAAATAGATCTGAGCGGTAAGAAAAAGATGAAATTTACGCAGATCTATCACAGAAGAACTGCGGAGGTCTTTCTACAGACCAAATGAGTCTAAGGGCGAATTTAGAAATATGAATCTAAGCATAAAGCAACGGAGCAGGAGCAAGTTTCAAAGACAATCTAAGGTTGAATCTACCGCAGAAACAACCTACAGGATGAACAGACAGAGCTTCGAGGCCTCATAGCAGAAGCAATGGAGGAACCCTAAGTTACAGATCTGCAGCGAAAGAAAAGGAATACCTGAGAATGGAAGAGACGACGGCGGAATAATCTGGACACGGTTCAGGTTGATGCAACGGCCTAATCGACGATGGCGACGAGCTCGAGAACAACGAAGAAGTTTCGGGCGACGGAGGAAGAAGACGAGCGGAAAGAAGAAAGGCAAAGGCGTGGCGGTATTTATAAGGGCTGAGAGATGAAACGGCAAGCACGGGGTTTGAGGAGGTCAGAGATTGGATAAAGATTCTCCTGTCGCCTCGATTTTCGGGATGGCCTTTAAACAAAGGTAACAAACAGCTGTGCGCAATAAATGCGGAGGTGATGTCATGATCGAATCAAATGATTTCCAGGGATGGCGTCATAGCCGGTTTACAAAACAGAGAAGATACGGGACGGAAGTTTATGCAAGATTTAGAAGACTGACATGAACAAGTTCAAATCATTCTGGGGCCTAATGTTAGGGATATTACTAGCAGGTATAAACCAGCTAGGGAGATCTGGATTATGGTAATGTAGCTGTGTAGTTAAAAACTCAGTAGAGGTTACGACCCATGAAGACTTAGGGCCCATGTGTAAAGTTTACGGTTTGTAAACCGTCCTATCATGTAACTTGAGACACAAGGAAGAAAGAGTAGAGACCGAGGCGGACACAATTATGAGCCGGCCTCGGGACTCTGTAAACCGGACTGGGCGTTGCCTCCTATATAAAGGGACGACCCGGCGACGGTTCAAGGGCAAGCAACAACCCGACGAGAGACAGGCAAGCGATCCGCTCCCTGTTCATCGACGCCCAAGCAATACCAAACCAAACTAGACGTAGGCTTTTACCTTCATCGAAGGGGCCGAACTAGTATAAACCCTCTGTGTCCTTTGTGTGATTTTAACCTCTTCAAGCTAACCCGTGCGATGGTTCCATTACTAAGTCCATTAAACCGGACATCTATCGTGCTAATTCCACGACACGTATGCTGAGTTCTCTTACAACAATAGCTATCAAGCTAGTCTGAAGATGGCTCCCTTTGAAGTGTTATATGGGCGTAAGTGTCGAACCCCTTTGAACTGGTCAGAAACTGGGGAACGTCCACTCTTCGGTCCGGATATTATCCAACACGCTGAAGAACAAGTCCGCGTCATTCGCGAGAATCTCAAGACTGCTCAGTCACGTCAGAAAAGTCAGTATGACCGTCATCACCAAGACATGGTCTATCAACCTGGCGAAAACGCTTATCTTCGAGTCACACCAATGAAGGGTGCACACCACTTCGGTATCAAGGGAAAGCTAGCTCCTCGCTATATTGGTCCATTCACTATTCTCGAGAGACGTGGAAAAGTGGCATATCAGTTCGAACTTCCGTCGAACATTTCTCAGGTTCACGATGTGTTCCACGTGTCACAACTCCGCCGCTGTTTCAAGGACCCTATCCGAGCAGTGGATCATGAAGTGCTCGAGTTGCAACAAGACCTCTCCTATAAAGAGCACCCGATCCGCATCCTCGACCAAGCTGAACGCCGCACACGTCAGAAGGCGATAAAGTTCCTCAAGGTCCAGTGGTCGCATCACTCTGAAGACGAAGCCACCTGGGAATGCGAGGATCGCTTACGTGATGAATACCCCGAACTGTTTCCTTCTACCTCCTAAAATCTCGGGACGAGATTTCTTGTAGTGGAGAAGATTTGTAACGCCCGAATAATTAAGCTACAGTAATACTCTGCTAATGATGCCACGTCATTGTTTTACTGTTGGCTGTTGCTGGAAATCACTTTGGTTCAAACCGGTTCAAATTCAAATTTAAAATAAGTCAAACAAATAAAGTTCTCAAAGTGTCAAAACTAAAATGTTCAAAGTGTGGCAAATAATCTTTGGATATTTGTCATGTTGAAACCTATATCTTATAAAGTGTTTTAATGCCCATTGATAATTAAAACAGTGGCTTAGGTAATTAATTAAATGACTTTTATGGTTAATAAAATATTAAGCTGTTTTAAGTAGGTGCCCAAACCTTTGTGGCAATGGCATAATTAGATATGCAAATTTAGGAACTAGTTTGGACTTTAATTAAAATAAAATATGATGGCAGTTAATTAAAACATAAAAAGGTGAATAGGTAAAAGAAGCAAAAAAAAGGGAAACCCCCCTCCCCCGGGCCAGATGGCCCAGCTGACCCCACTAACTGAGCTGGACCGGCCCAGCTCCCCCGTCCCTGCCAT
>LR738715.1:757542906-757558837 GCA_902687465.1 Secale cereale | reverse complement strand
CCCCCCGTGGCAACAGCTGATGGCTGCCACGGCCGCGGCCATCGCCGTGGCAGCCATCCACCGGCGCTGCCCCGACTATATAGCCGGCGCACCTCCCCTTGGAACCCTAGCTGGCCCTCTTTTTTCCCCTCGGCCACTCCTCTTCCCACTCGCCTCCGATCCTGGTTCTGGACGTCGACGTCGGCGCCACCGCACTGAAGGCCGCTCCCGTGGTCGTCGGAGTGCATCACCGCGGCGACCGGCTCCCCCGCGCTCCTCCGTCGAGTCCACCTGCTTCGCCGGATCGCCTCCTCGCCCCCTCCCCATCGGTCGCCATCACGCCTCGACGCCCCCTTCTCTCCAACGGACGGTGAGGACCCCGGTCCTCCTCCTTTCTGCGTGGCGCGCTTCACCATGGCGGCCCTCGCCTCGCCCTCCCTGGTCACCCGCCGTGCGTAGCCGCCGTCCGTCCCGTCGCGTCGCTCGCCGCTCCGCTCACCGCGTCCCGTTTTCCCCCGCACCACCGCGTCGCCGTTGCCCTGCGCTGGGCCAGGGCCGCGCCGACCCCTTCTGCTGCTGCCGCCGGCCACCTCCCCTCCGGCCGACGCTCGTGCGGCCTCTGGCAGTCGGCGCTCGTGCCCGACGCCCCCGCTCTCCCTCCACTCGCCGCGCTGCCCCGAGCCGCCGGCCTCTGCCGGCGCGAGCGCTCGCGGCTCCACTGCCTCTCCCTCGCCCCGCAGCTGCGTGCTGCGGGTGGCGCCGCTCGCGGCCCCGCGGCCTGGGCCCCTCCGCCCGCTGCCGCCGGCAGCTATGGCCAGCTCCGGCCGGCGGTGCTCGCTGCCGCTGCCTCCCACCGGCGCCCCGCCATGGCCTCAGGTGTGGGCGCGCGCCCACACCCGCACCCGCGCTCCAACGCCCGTTAAGCCGCCCGCCCCACAAGGCCTTGAGGGCCGCTGACCAGAAGGGCCCAGCCCCTTTAAAAAAACAGAAGAAAAAAAGATTAAATATATATATATTATAAAAATAAATAAATAATTAATTAATTAACTTAATTAAAATGTTTTAGTTAAACTAATTTACTGGTTAAACTAACTAATCTAGATTTAGTTAGATGTCTCTATGACAGGGGGCCCCACCCCCTGTTGACCAGTCAAATGTTGACTGGTCAACTGGGACCCCCTGGCCCACCTGTCAGCCTCTGGTACACTTCTGTGTACACACAGCTGGGTACCCGTAGCAATTTATTATTCAATTTCGAATTAATAATAATTTCAGAATATTAGTAAAACTTTGAAAAATCATATAAAATAATCCGTAACTCGGATGAAAAATATTTATATATGAAAGACGCTCAGAATTTCGAGATGAATCCAAATACGTGGTTCGTTTATCCACCACACATCCCTAGCATACCGAACATGGAACTTTTCCCCTCCTGTTCGCGTGTCCAAAAATGCCTAACTCCGGGAAAACATTCCCGGATGTTATCCCCCTTCGCCGGTATCGTGTAGTACTGCGTTAGAGCACCCCTAACGTTGCGTGTTGTCATGTCATGCATCTGTATACTATGTATTTATTGTTTCTTCCCCCTCTTCTTCTCCGGTAGACCCCGAGACTCCTGTTGATGCCCTGGTGATCGACTACGTCGACGACGACATTCCTTCCGTTTCAGCAGAGCTTCCAGGCAAGCCCCCCCCCTTTGATCATCCCGATATCACCCATTCCATTCTCTCTTATGCTTGCATTAGATTTTGCTACTGTTATTGTTTGATCCTATTCTGATGCATAGCCTGCTTTTGTACCTGCTATTGTTACCTACCATGCTATGCTAAACTGCTTACTGTAGATTGGATAGTGAACCATCAGTGACCCCCACCCTGTCCTTGATGCCGCTGCTTCATCAACGACGACTCGAGCAACATGATCGAAGACCGGAGCCCGACTATCCTTGTTGCCCCTGCTTCATCATCGACGACTCAAGCAACGTGATCAAAGATCGGAGACCGACACTTTACATCACATCACACCCCCTTTGTTGCTCGACTCTGCAGAGGTACTATCGGGTGCCGAGGGTGAAACCTCGTAACGCACTCATGATGATAACCCTGTAGTGTAGCTATTCGGTCATGGTCATCGAGGGTGATTCCTCTTTCTCCATTCCCGATACGACTCTGTCGTGCAACCCATCAAGTGTGAACCTCGGGGGTGATTCCTCATAGTTCGCCTTGACGGACACATCGAGTGGAATTCGTCGGGGGTGATTCCTCGAGTTTTCCACCTTGATGTTTTGGACACACGGTTACATGGACTTTACTTGAGACCTTTGTGAAAGGCGGGCGGGCCCGGAGAGCACCCGCGGGAGTTGTTACGGTGGTGGCTGGCTGTTTAGCGGTATCACCCAGGAGGGGTGATAGCTCCGGACATGTCCCGACAGCCGTCACTTCTGTCAATAATGCACTAACATATTTGGGTATTTGTTCTGAGTTGGCCTCTGGCCTTTACACACTAACCGCCACGCGAGAATAGTTATGGGCCTCGGCGTCGTGGTATCAGCCGAAGCTTTGTCAGATGTCCAGTTCAGCATTGCGGCACGGCTGGGCCGGCGCCATCCAGTATAGAGGTGGTGCCTGGTCCGCCCTGCTCGCAACGACCCGGAGTGCAACGGGCGATGGCCCATGACCCCGGAGTGCTTAGGATGTAGACCGGCGGGGACCTCTCTGCTGAGCCTAGGTAGGGCTGCGACGTGTTGATCTCCCGAGGCCGGGCATTGACCCAGAAAGGTGTGTCCGGCCAGAGATGATCGAGCGTGAGGGTAACATGGTGCACCCCTGCAGGGAAGTTATCTATTCGAATAGCCGTGTCCACGGTAACGGACGTTCAGTCTTATATCCTGATCTATTATAACTAGAAATGGATACTT
This sequence comes from Secale cereale, assembly GCA_902687465.1. Taxonomy (NCBI): domain Eukaryota; kingdom Viridiplantae; phylum Streptophyta; class Magnoliopsida; order Poales; family Poaceae; genus Secale; species Secale cereale. Next base: position 757,555,938 of record LR738715.1, on the reverse strand, counting down.
GAGATATGTGATGGATATGTGGCTGCGAGATTACTTTCTCGCAGGGAGTTGAGGAAGGATCTCTAGGCCGTTAATGCTATAACATGCTTGTTAATTATAAAATGCTATTCTGTATTTCCTTCTACTGCTTCAAGATGGTGTTTCCAGAAGATGCTTGAAGATGCTAGTCTTCGATAGGCTAGGCTTTCCCCTCCTCTTCTGGCATTCTGCAGTGCAGTCCACATATACAGCTTTTCCTTTGATACTGATGCATACTTAGTATAGATCTGATGCTTGCGAGTACTTTGGATGAGTACTCACGGTTGCTTTGCTCCCCCTTTTCCCCTTTCTTCTTCTTTCTAGTTGTTGCAACCAGATGGCGGATCCCAGGAGCCAGATGCCACCCCAGTCGACTACTACTACTACCCCGACGGAGCCTACTACTACGTGGAGACAGCTGACGACCAGGAGTAGTTAGGAGGTCCCAGGCAGGAGGCCTTGCCTCTTCGATCGTTGATGTTTGTGCTAGCCTTCTTAAGGCAAACCTTGTTTAACTTATATCTGTACTCAGATATTGTTGCTTCCGCTAACTCTGTTGCTTTCGAGCTTCTGTATTCGATCCCTCGAGGCCCCTGGCTGGTAATATGAAGCTTGTATTATTTTATTTGTGTCTAGAGTTGTGTTGTGATATCTTCCCGTGAGTCCCTGATCTTGGTCGTACACATTTGCGTGCATGATTAGTGTACGGACAAATCGGGGGCGTCACAAAAGGGTACTCCTACATTGTGATGTGATTTCATCGTTCAAGGTCAAAAAATTCCGCCCTTTTAGGGCCTCTATCTTCATTGGTTACAAATGGAAGACGTTCTGTTGTCCTTGCTCCCACAGTATGACAAGTCGTCCATAGCCCATAGGCAGTTCCCTTCTAGCCACCACACGTCCGCGCCGACCCATGGAGGCAGCTCAACTCGGATACTACGACGTGTGTGCTCCATTTACCCAACGAGCCCTTGCCAGCCGCTACAAAGGTCTAACTAGCGGACACCCACGGCGTCGCCTCGGTACTGAGCGGAGCAGAGAGAAGCCGTGGTTCCCCCATGATGTGGTGCCCACGCGCGCATGGAACATGACTATTCTGTGTCTACATCATCCTGACTCTTCAAGCTATGCTAAGAGGAGGGTAAGCACTTACATACAACCCCCGTTTATATTAGCAATCATGGCTAATCTTCCATTTCCCAGCATATCAAAGTGTGCACTCCCGGTTTCTCTTCAAGAGGAAGCCAAGAACTATAGATGACGCTGAAGGTATGCAGAGGAAGAGGACAGCCTGCAACACATGTGAATATTGTTAACGTTTCTCATTGTAATTGAGTTGACTTTGAGTAAACCTCTGTAGTGTGAATTCAATTGATGTAACAAGCATTGTAATTCCCTTTAATTCAGTGGATGTATGCAAATTAATAAGTGAATTCATTGAAGTAAACGCCATTCACGTCAAGTATTCCCTCTGTAAAGAAATATAAGAGTGTTTAGATCACTAAAGTAGTGAACTACGCTCTTATATTTGTTTATGGAGGAAGTATTTTATTTTCTCTGCAATGTGACATGAAATTTATCTGATATTGCCACCAATTATATTGAACGAAATTTGCAGCAATTGAGAAATTCGAGAGCAAGTGCACTTTGAGCTATTGGCAAACAATGTAGCATGATGTGTGCATCATGAGTTCATGACACTCTTTTTAGTCCCTTGTTGATGCGACAAATGAATTTTGCATTGCTAAGGTGTAAACTTTTCTCTAGGGAGCATACGTATACATTCTTCTCCAGAAAAAAATAACACTAACATGGAATAGTACAAGCACAAAAGTTAATAGGAGGGAACATGCATCAGATGAAACCATAGGAAGTGAGTGGCAGATGCTTGCGCAAATCAGATCTGTTAAATTATGATCCAAATTATACCATGTTGGACTAGACGTAGTACAACAGGTGTGGGCCTTTCCGTTGACGTCAACGTGTACGAGTACAACTCGTTTACTTATCCTCCAAGGACTCTCATGTATTGCCCTCTTATATACCCCACGTAGTCGCACCTAAGACGGTCTGTCGTCTCGTGCTTGTAGTACTCCTCCTCATAGTGATTGCGCCTTCGTGCGTCCGTGGTTTTCTCCCGCAAGGGTTTCCACGTTAAATCCGTGTCTCTCGTGTCTAGTTTATTCTCGTTATTATCTAACAAGTGGTATACAGAGCTGAGGTTCGCAAATACGAGATTTGAGACGAGAGAATTAGGGCTGCGGTTTGGCCCGCCGCCGCCGTCCTGCGATTCGACAAATCGCAGGTTTCACCGAGATCGCTGACAGGCAGTCGATCGGTTCAAGTTGGAGATTCCTTTGCGTGTCCGACATCGATTGCTGGCTGTACGAGCTGCAGCCGCACGTCACCGAGACCGGCTGGATTTCCCATCGCGCGGCCTTGCTTCAAGTCACGACGCGAGTACTACTTCAAGTCCCGATGCGAGTACTACTTCAAGCATCGATCGGCTCAAGTTCAACTGTTCCTCCACGTGAAGACCAAATCCACATCGGTGGTGAGTACTACTTGTGCTACACACACACAAATCGAGATCTGATTGATCTCTACTCCTCACGTGAAGGCAAGGCTGAATTACTAGTCCAAATATTTTACTTCTCAATTGCTACAGCCACCGAGATTTTCCAGGTGCTATTTTTTCAACTCCGTTGCTCCGCATTAATTAAATTCTATCAAGAATTTTTCTACGACTTGTACTACTTTGTGCATAGTTTATCAACTCATGGCTTCCATGAAGTACGATCTTCCGCTGCTGGACCGTGACACAAGGTTTACCCTATGGCAAGTCAAGATGCGGGCGTTGTTGGCACAGGCCGACTATGATGATGCACTGGATAGTTTTGGGAAGGACCGAATTCAGGACTGGACTGCTGATGAGAAAAGAAGGGATCGTAAGGCTTTGTCACAAATTCAACTCCATTTGCATAATAATATTTTGCAGGAAGTTTTGAGCGAGAAAACTGCCGCCGCTCTATGGTTAAAGCTGGAAAGCATTTGCATGACAAAAGATCTTACCAGCAAGATGCATCTGAAGCAAAAATTATTCCTGCACATGTTACTCAAGGGAGGTAATGTTTTGAATCATATTTCCGAATTTAAAGAGATCATATCCGATCCAGCTGCAATGGAGGTTAAGTAAGAAGAGGAAGATACTGCTTTAATGTTACTTTGTTCACTGCCAAGTTCTTATACAAATTTTGGAGACACCATATTATACAGTCGTGATACTCTCACACTTAATGAAGTTTATGAAGCTTTGAACTCTAAGGAGAAGATGAAATTAATGGTGCCTCATGATGGTTCGAGTTCATCCCAAGCCGAGGGATTATCTGTTCGTGGCAGGACAAAGGAGAAGAACTCCAATAATGGAAACAGGGGCAAAAGTAAGAACGACCACAGGGGCCGGTCGCAATCCAGAGACAAGAAGTATTACAGATATTGCAAGAGAGATGAGCATGACATCTCCGAGTGTTTCAAGTTGCAGAATAAAGAAAAGAGGAAAGGTAACAAACAAGGTGAAAATTCTGCTAACGTTGCTCGTGATGATAGTTCCGATGATGCTCTTGTCGTTACTGCTGGATGTGCTGAGACCAATGATGAGTGGGTACTTGACACTGCATGTACTTTTCATATGTGCCCGCATAGAGATTGGTTTACTACTTTTGATTCCACTACTGCTGCTGGTTCCGTTTTGGGTTTTGATAATTCACCATGCAAGATTGAAGGCATAGGTTCCGTTCGAATCAAGATGTTTGATGGCACAATTAGAACTTTGACAGATGTTCGGTATATTCCGAAGATGAAGAGAAATCTTATCTCTGTGAGTGCCCTTGATGCAAAGGGCTACAAGTATTCAGGTGGAGATAGTGTTTTGAAGGTCACCAGAGGTTCCCTTATTGTGATGAAAGGTGACTTAAGTTCGACCAATGGTCTTTATTACCTTCGAGGTTCTACCGTTTTAGGTAACGCTACTCAAGTTATTTCAAGAATTCTGATTGTGATGCTGCTAACCTTTGGCATATGCGTCTTGGACATATGAGCGAACTTGGTTTGGCAGAGTTAAATAAGAGAGGTCTTCTTAAAGGATACAAAACTGATAAATTGAAATTTTGTGAGCATTGTATCTTCGGCAAGCACAAGAGGGTGAAGTTCAATACTTCGACTCATACAACTGAAGGTATTCTTGATTATGTGCATTCTGATTTATGGGGACCGTCTCGTAAGAAGTCATTAGGTGGTGCTAGTTACATGCTGACTATAATTGATGATTATTCGAGAAAAGTTTGGCCTTATTTCTTGAAGCATAAATGGCAAGCATTCTCAGCATTTAAGGAGTGGAAGATTATGATTGAAAGACAAACTGAAAAGAAGGTAAAAATACTTCGCACTGATAATGGTATGGAATTCTGTTCTAAGCAATTTAAGAATTATTGCAAGTGTGAAGGCATTGTCAGACACTACACCGTTCCTTATACTCCTCAACAAAACGGTGTTGCTCAGCGTATGAACAGGACCATTATTTCCAGAGCCCCGTTGCATGTTGTCTAATGCAGGTTTGCATAAGCGTTTTTGGGCTGAGGCCGCTTCCACTGCTTGTTATCTCATTAACCGTTCACCATCTATTGCTCTTAATAAGAAAACTCCAATCGAGGTATGGTCTGGTTCACCTGCTGATTATTCACAGTTGAGAGTTTTTGGTTGCACTGCTTATGCTCATGTTGATAATGGAAAATTGGAGCCTAGGGCTGTTAAGTGCATCTTTCTTGGTTATAAGTCTCGTGTTAAAGGTTTTAAATTGTGGAATCCTGAAACCCAGAAGGTTGTTATTAGCAGAAACGTTATCTTTAATGAATCTGCTATGTTACATGATGTTCCATCTACTAATGTTCCCGTTGAGAGTGAACAGCAGGCTACTCTTTCAGCATCCTACTGTTCAGGTGGAGCATGTTATTGATTCAGATGATACATCCGGTAATGAAAATGTTGATGCACATGATGATCCCGTCGTTGATGATGAACATGTCACTCCCACTCCAAATCAGCCTATTGTTCCACCCGGTTGGAATCTTGCACGTGATAGAGTTAGGCGGGGTATTGATAAACCAAAAAGGTTAATTGAAGAGTGCAATATTGTTTCTTTTGCTTTACCTGTTGCAGAGGAAATTGAAGGTAATGCTGAGCCTTCTTCATATTCCGAGGCTATTATTTCTGGTGATAGTAATAAGTGGATGACCGTTATGCATGATGAGATGGAATCACTTGAAAAGAATGGCACTTGGGATTTAGTAAAATTGCCTAGAGAGAAGAAACCTATTCGTTGCAAGTGGGTTTTCAAGAGGAAATAAGGTGTTTCTCCTAATGATGAGACAAGATATAAAGCAAGGTTAGTTGCTAAAGGTTACAGTCAGATTCCAGGTATTGACTATAACGAAGTCTTTTCTCCTGTTGTGAAGCATAGCTCTATTCGCACTTTACTTAGTATTGTTGCCATGAATGATTTTGAGCTTGAACAATTGGATGTTAAAACTGCATTCTTACATGTAGAATTAGAAGAGGATATTTATATGGAACAACCTGAAGGTTTTGTTATTCCTGGAAAAGAAAAGCTTGTCTCCAAGTTAAAGAAATCTCTTTATGGATTGAAGCAATCCCCTAGACAGTGGTACAAGAGATTTGACACCTTTATGCTCTCTCGAGGTTTCAAAAGGTCTAATTATGATAGTTGCGTTTATTTGAAAACTGTCAAAGGTTCAACTATTTATTTGCTCCTTTATGTTAATGATATGCTAATTGCTGCAAAGAGTATGTCAGATATTAATGAACTAAAGAAGCAATTGAGTAATGAATTTGAGATGAAGGATTTGGGTGCAGCAAAGAAAATTCTTGGCATGGAAATATCCAGAGATAGGCCGTCTGGAAAGGTATATCTAAGTCAGAAGGGATATATTGATAAAGTTCTTTGTCGTTTTAATATGCATAATGCCAAGCCAGTAAGTACTCCGTTAGCTGCACACTTCAAATTATCATTAGCTTTATGTCCTAAGTCAGATGCAGATATTGAGTACATGTCTAGAGTTCCCTATTCGAGTGCAGTTGGTTCACTTATGTATGCCATGGTTTGTTCTCGTCCGGATTTATCATATGCATTGAGTGTTGTCAGTAGATACATGGCTAATCCTGGAAAAGAGCATTGGAAAGCAGTTCAGTGGATTTTCAGATACCTGCAAGGTACTTCTAATGCTTATTTACAGTTTGGGAAAACGGAGATGGACTTGTTGATTTTGTTGATTCTGATTTTGCTGGTGATTTGGATAAGAGAAGATCACTCACAGGTTATGTTTTCACCATTGGTGGTTGTGCTGTGAGTTGGAGAGCAACTTTGCAGTCTATTGTGGCTTGTTCCACTACTGATGCCGAGTATATGGCTATTTCCGAGGCATGCAAAGAAGCTATCTGGTTGAAAGATTTGTACGCTGAGCTTTGTGGAGATTTATCTTGCCCTACCGTATTTAGTGACAGTCAAAGTGCTATATATCTTACAAAGAATCCAATGTATCATGAGAGAACGAAGCACATTGATGTCAGATTTCACTATATTCGAGATGTTGTTGCTGAAGGTGATTTGAAGGTATGCAAGATAAGTACTCATGATAATCCTGTTGATATGATGACAAAGCCAGTTCCTACCAATAAGTTTGAGCTTTGCTCAGGCTTAGTTGGTATTTCTCACTAGTCATATGGACTTTGACGCACAAGGTGTTTATGCTGATTTGGATGGAGTTATTTACTTTTTCCGACTACTGGAGGGAATTTGGATCAAGGTGGAGATTGTTAAATTATGATCCAAATTATACCATGTTGGACTAGACGTAGTACAACAGGTGTGGGCCTTTCCGTTGACGTCAACGTGTACGAGTACAACTCGTTTACTTGTCCTCCAAGGACTCTCATGTATTGACCGCTTATATACCCCACGTAGTCGCACCTAAGATGGTCTGTCGTCTCGTGCTTGTAATACTCCTCCTCATAGTGATTGCGCCTTCGTGCGTCCGTGGTTTTCTCCCGCAAGAGTTTCCACGTTAAATCCGTGTCTCTCGTGTCTCGTTTATTCTCGTTATTATCTAACAAGATCCAAGGCTATTGATAAAACAAATCCCTTGCCTTAATGGATAAATTGTGATCATAAATTACACTCATTAATCTTTATTTTTACCTAATACTAAAGCAAGCATTGCTTCTGGTGGTACGTCCAAAAAAACATCCCGATGTTGCTATAAAGTACCCACTGTACCACCCATAAGTGAGCAAAATGATTCGTTTTTTCTTTCCAACGTCGCTGTCGTGTTTCACTGTTTTATACTTTCTCCGTCCGAAAATATTTGTCATTAAAATGGACAAAAAAGTGTATCTAGAACTAAAATACATCTAGATACATCCTCTTTTATTCATTTTGATGATAAGTATTTCCGAACAGAGGGAGTAGATGTTTTACTGATATAACAAAACAGACGCACAAGTATCACAGTGACTAGCACCTCACACTTCTATCTAGCTGACTAAATAGACGCACAAGTATCACAGTGGCTAGCACCTCGCACTTCTATCTAGTTGACTAGGCTTCGATCCCCAACCTTCTCACCTTTTTCCCTTTCTTTTCTCACCGAGTCCTCTCCTCCACATATGCGTTCATGGGCCGGCCCATGTGCAGGGCTTGACTCCTCTATTTATTTTCATTCCGTTGTCTAATTTTTTTTATTTTCATTCCGTTTTTTTGTCTGTTCTGTTCTCATTCTGTTTTCTTCCTCCTTTAAACCAATTTGAGATTTTCAATTTTTAAAAGTTGCGATTTTACAAAAACATGTTCGAGATATCATAAAAGGAACGTGAATTCAAAAAAATGTTTAGGAGATCATAAATTTTTCGCGGATTCATAAATGTTGGTGGTTTTGCAAATCTGTTTATAGATTATAAAAAAAATTCATTATTTGGAAAAAATGGCCGGAATAAAATCATGTTCGTGATTTTGAAAAAATGTTCATGTATGAAAAACATATTCAGGAATCTGGAAAAATGTGCACGAAATTTTAGAAAATGTACACAGAATTTTTTTAAAAAGATATTTTTTCTAATTTAAAAAACACATAGTTTCAAAAATATGTTTGGCGAGTAAAATATGTTCATTAATTTAAAACTGTTCATGCATTTCAAAAAATGTTCGTGAACAAAAATAATGTTCGTGATTATTTTGAGAAAATCCATTTTTTAAGTGTTTGTCGATTCGAAAATCTGTTCGCCGGTTCAAAAGTCTTTTATGTCTAGGATTTGATTAGTTTTTCAAAAGTCTTTGTATGTCTAGGCGTTGAGAGTAGTTAGTGGTCGATGAAATTGTTTTCAAAGTTTTATACATTTCCTTGCGCAAGATAATGATAAGTGTGGCGTGCAGTGGCAAGCACATTGGCTTGGGATTTACCACGTCCAATGCATTGTGATCATATGAACCTCGCGATCATCATCAACGAGGGTAGAAAGAAAAATAAGTGGCAATATGGTTAGCCACCATATTAAAATAAAGGACGCTCATATATCAGGGTATCGAGTCATACTTATTTAACTTGCGCATAATTTTTTTTTGTCTTTCGTTGCAACATACGGGCATATTTGCTAGTTAATGATAAAATTGATTCTAAAAATATGATAAAATTAAGGATCTCACTCGCTCTACTGGAAAACATGCCAGTGCAAATACTCCTGGACACTTGCAACCAGACTACATAGCTGACAACTTGTTACTTATCTATTTGTTTCTCTGCTTTGCTCGGCTAAGTAAGACCGTCACTGCAGAGTGCAATGTGCAGAGTCTACTTCCTCTGCTTTGGTCGGCTCAGAGCATCTCCAACAGCGGCGGCAAAACGCGCTAGCCGGTTTTTAGCGCACGCGGTAAAAAAGGCGTGTTCCAGCGGTGGCGGAAAAAACGCGCGCGGAAGAAAGCGGCCGCGCGCGTCGTAGATTTGCCGCGCCGCTTACCGCGCGCCTATAAAACGCGGCGCCCGCCACGCGCCCTCTCGCCGCTCTCTCCTCTCTCTCGCTCGCCACACGCCCGCGCCAACGCCTTCTCGCCGCTCTCTCCTCTCCCTCTCGTCGCCGACGCGCCACCATGCTGCCTCGCCGCCGTGGAGCGTCCGGCTACCGCGGCGTCCAAGCGCGCCCGTCCGGCGCGTTCTCCGCGAAGATCCGCTCCGGCAACACGCGTCTCCCGCTCGGCACCTCCGAGACCGCCCACGAGGCCGCCCGCGCGTGGGACGCGGCGGCGTGGCGCCTCCGGCGGCCTCGTCGGGAACTTAACTTCCCTGAAGTGCCGAACCGGGAGCACGCCATCGAGCTCGCGCCTCCTCCGCTGATCGTCACTGACGAAGAACGCCGTCAACACCGGGGGTGCGAGGAGCAGCTTAGCATTGCCGAGCTGGACGAGGCAGCAACGGCGGCGTGGCGAGCGCGCTTCCCGAACGACGTCCTCGACGAGGAGGCGTTCTACGCGCAGCGGAGGGAGACGAGGGAGGCGGAGGCAGCCGCCTACCGCGAGGACAGGCGTACGCGGAAGGCGGTTGCCCTCTTCAACATGGAGCTCGGGGAAGCGTCGGACTGGCCGCCGAACGATCCCCGGTGGGACGATGCCTTCCTCGAGCCGTCATCATCGTCGGACGACGGCATCGACTGGGACGGCCTCCTCGAGTCGTCGGACGATGACGAGTAGTTTATTAGCTTAGTTATAGTTTAAAACTTTCAGTCTATCTAGTCTATCTATCTAGTTTATGTATCGAATGTATCGAACTATCTAGTATCGAATGTATCGAACTATCTAGTTTTTTAAGTTTTTGCGCGCGTTTTTTACAGCTTCTGCTGGAGCGGCTCACGCGCGGTAAACTTCTGCGCGCCTACTGGAGCAATCGCGCCGCGCGGCGCAAAAACTTAAAAACAGCGCGCTGCAAAGTATGATTTAGCGCGCCGCGCGTTGGGCGCCTGTTGGAGATGCTCAGTTAGAGTACCACCAGTAAGACTGCACTGCACACCAGAAGAACTTTATTCTTCTCCTCCTCCTCCTTGGATCACTTGACTTGAGCACACGTCCGTGGGCATGGGCGGATTTGGGCCCCTGGCAGCCCAGGCCATTGCCTGCGGCGTGGCAAAATTCCTGGGCCTAAAAAAAAATCTGGCCTGGGGCGCAGCCCAGCCCCAAGCCCAGGCGGCCAGGCCAACCCGGCAACCCCCATCGGCCATCGCAGGCTTCGCAGCCGCAGGCCGCAGTGGCTCACCCCGTCACCCGTCCGCATCCAGATCGAGAGGCGAGGCCAATCCCCAATCCCCATCGCAGCCGCAGGCCGCCCCCGACCTGACGAAGTGACGAACCCTAGTCGGCGGCTAGCCGACGCCCGACGCCGCTCGCCCCCTTCCAGCGCCCTGCGCCCCCCCGACCTCCCCCTTCCCTCGCCCTGCGCCCGCCCTGATCTCCCCCTTCCCTCGCCCTCAGCGCCCGCCCCTCCTCCCGTGCTGCGCCGTTGCGGGCCTGCGGGCTGAGGGCGGTAGTTCTGTCCAATTCGCCAACTCCGGCGAGGCGGCAAAGGCGGAAGGCGGAGCGAGGCTGCAACCTGCAACTGGCCTACAGCAGCCTGGCGTCCAGCGAGGTAATTTCCCCTTTCTTTGTACATTTTGAATTTTTGATGCTCTGTTTTTGTTAACAGATGCCAAAATGTCAGTAACAATGATGATTTTAGTTGATAGATGCCATTGTTTGTCTGTTTGTTAGAGTTAGAAACAAATTTTGACATAGAGAAATAAGACATTAGAGCTGAATTTTGACATAGATGCCATTGTTTGTTTGTTGATGATTTCTCTACATTTGTACAGGAAACGCAAGATGAATAAAAGAAACAAGACATTGAATTCGTTTTTTCAAGTTCGAACCACCGAAACCGTAGAAACAGGTCCTTCAACTCAAACAGCTGATAATACCCCTAATGTTAGAGCTGAGCTCAAGCCCGGTGATGTTGAATCGGACCCCGGTAAGAGAATACCAATTGAGGAGTTAGATCCAGACATTAGAGATCTCGCTAGAAGGGAGTACATTAGTATGGGTCCTTGCCAACCAACTGATCATACATATGAAAAGATAAATGGTAGGAGCTTTCATGACTATTGGTTCAATAATCATCGTGGCTGGTTGGAATATAGCATTGAAAAAAAATCAGCCTTTTGCTTTATTGTTTTCTGTTTAAGCAACCAAGAGCTGAAAACTATGGTATTGAAGCATTCACGAGAAATGGATTCAAATCTTGGAAGGATGGACCTAAAGTTTTTAATCAGCATGTTGGCAAGCATGCTAGTGCTCATAATAAATCTAGGCAACATTATGAGGATTTCAAAAATCAAAGACAAAATCTGCCACATGTCTTTGATAGGGGTTCTCAGAAGCAAGAAGAAGAATACAAAGCCCGTCTCTTGATTATATTGGATATTGTCAAATTTTTGATACTACAAGCTCTTGCTTTTCGTGGTCATGATGAGTCTTCTAGCTCAATGAATAAGGGTAACTTTAAAGAGTTGTTGGACTTGTTCATAAAGAAAGACCCAAAGGTGGCAAAATTATTTGGGGATGCGGGAGAGAACCATAAGCTGACATCACATAAGATACAAAAGGATTTATGCAAGGCTTGTGCAAAAGAGACCACAAATGTCATTCTTGAGGAGATTGGAGATAGTAAATTTGCATTACTTGTTGATGAGTCCAGAGATGCATCTATGAAGGAGCAAATGGCTATGTGTTTGAGGTCAGTACATTTGCTTGTGTGTGTGTGTGTGTTATTGTAGCCTTATAGGTGTATTTTCTTAAAGTTCTTATATATTAATCATGCTTATTTGTCTTATGTAGGTATCTCGGCAAACGAGGGGAGGTGATTGAGAGATTCATGGCAGTTGAGCATGTTCCTGACACTAAAGCAACTTCACTGAAGGTAGCCTTGGATGGTATGTTTGGTAATTTGGCTTATCTATGTCTAATTTGAGAGGGCAGGGTTATGATGGGGCTTCAAACATGAGAGGGGAATTTCGTGGGTTGCAAAGATTGATCTTGGAGGAAAATCCTTATGCTCATTATATACATTGTTTTGCCCATCAGTTACAATTAGTGGTTGTTGCTGTTGCCAAGTGTTGTTCATCAGTAAGTGATTTTTTTGAGTACACAAGCATGGTTGTTAACATTGTTAATGCTTCTTGTAAAAGACATGATCAATTAGCCCAAGAGCAACATGATGAAATAGTACGTCAAATAGAGTCCGGGGAACTTCTTGAGGGAAAAGGGAAAAACCAATTAACGAACCTTGCAAGACCTGGTGATACACGGTGGGGATCACATCATAAAACATTGTGTCGTCTTGTTGAGATGTGGAAACCAGTTCTAAAGGTATTAGAAAATTTACACAATGACGCAGATAATGTTGCCCAAAGAACCACAACCGCGGGGTTGATAAAGCACATGGAGTCTTTTGAATTTGTTCTCATATTGCATCTTATGATTAGATTATTGGGCAAGACTAACAATCTGTCACAATGCTTGCAATTGAAAAATCAAAATATTGTACGTGCTGTGGGATTGATTAAAACCACATTGGAGGATATTCAAGAGATAAGGCAGAATGGTTGGGATGACACTACTAGAAAAAAGCTTATTAGTGGCGCACCACTTTTGGGTATTAGTGGCGCACCTCTGGTGCGCCACTATTACCACGCCACTAGTAATGTGTATTAGTGGCGCACCAGAGGTGCGCCATTACTAATCCAGATATCAGTGGCGCACCACCTGGTGCGCCACTACTAAGTATAAGGGTGCGCCACTGATATTTTTTCAGAATTTTTTTTTTCAAAAAAATTTTTTTTTTCAAAAATTTTTTTTTTTCAAATTTTTTT
>LR738715.1:757518219-757542863 GCA_902687465.1 Secale cereale | reverse complement strand
GTTTTTCAAAAAAAAAAAATTCAAAAAAAAAAAACTATATTAGTGGCGCACCACACCCACGGTGCGCCACTACTATTTTTGGACCACCATGCCCAGGCTTACCAGTGGCGCACCAGGGCAAGGTGCGCCACTACTATCAAAAATAGTAGTGGCGCACCTTGTCCTGGTGCGCCACTGGTAAGCCTGGGCATGGCTGGTTACTGTTCAAAAACATAGTAGTGGCGCACCCCACACCTGGTGCGCCACTAGTAATGTCACTATTAGTGGAGCACCTGTTTGTGGTGCGCCACTGCTATATAGTAGTGGCGCACCACATCTCTGGTGCGCCACTAACAGTGATATTACCTATAGCCTTTTTTCTAGTAGTGTGAGCTCTTCAAAGAGGTAACAGACTTTTGTGTCAAATATAACATTCTAGTGCCAAATATGAAAGATACAAGGACTGCTAATGGCCGTTCAAGGTCTTGGGGTTGGCAATTGGTAACTTACAACCATCATTTCAAAATTTAAATATTCAATGTGTTGCATGATCAACTTATTGTGGAGTTGAACAACCGCTTTGCTGAAAGGTCTACTCAATTGTTGAGATGCATTGCTTGTCTTGATCCCAAGAATTCATTTGCCAATTATAATGAAGACAAGCTAGTAGATCTTGCTAATATGTATGCTGCTGACTTCTCTACATATGAAGTTACTTTTGTCCTTAGAAACCAACTAGACTCATTCATTCGGGAAGCAAGAGGTGATCCACATTTGATGAATTGCAATGATCTTGGTCATCTTGCCATGAATATGGTTAAAAGTGATATGCACACAACTTTTCCCTTAGTTTACCGTCTGGTTGAGTTAGCATTGATTTTACCTGTTGCAACCGCAACTGTGGAAAGGGCATTCTCAGCAATGAGCATTATCAAGACCGGATTGAGAAACAAAATGGGTGATGATTGGATGAATCATAGAATGGTATGTTACATTGAGAGAGATGTATTTGTTAGTATCGAAGAATCCAAGATCATTGAGCGATTTCAAGGTTATCGCACACGTAAAGGTGTTTTGCCTCGTCCAACACGTAAGTATTCACATTTTGCATCTATTGTTAATTACTTTTGCCTGCTATATTATGTACTGATTCGCATTTCAAAATTTTGATGATTGAAGGTTTAGCGATGTCTGCTATTGAAGATGTAGTCATGGGAGGCTCAGATCAACCAATCATTTGATTTGGTATAAATCTTCTGTATCATTTATCTATGCCACATATTGTCTTTTGATTTGTCTTGCTTTATTAGTTGACCCATCATGGAACAAATTCTGTCATTGAATATCATGTTTGGTTTCTTATTAGTTATGCAAAACATAGATTGATTTTTATATGTCTTGAAACTGAAGTTTTTTATGGGTAGTTTTTAGCCATTAGTTGTTCGCCTGTGGCGTCAACAATTCCTGAGTCCGTCACTGTCCGTGGGTATGCCATGCATGCATCACTTGTACGTCTCCATGTCCCGTCGACGAGCCATCGCAACGAGCTGAGCTTGAGCACGCCATGCTTCTTAACTCGCTTCGAGCAGCTCCTGCGGGGACTTGGTCACGTCAGAGGGGTCGATGTAAGGGTCATTGAACTGCACGGTGTCCACCATCCGCTCCACCTTCCGCCGGGCATCTGCTCTGCTGCGCTCGATGTCACCCCGGCGGCTGGCCTCTTCTTCTTCGGCGGCAGGGCGAGCCCAAGCCTTGGCAAGGCGAGCGTTCTCGATCAGTTCGCGCATGCTGATCGGCGGCTTCGATTGCGTCGCGCTCGCCGGAGATTGGGCGACCTGATTCTTGGGACTTTTCGGATCCTTGTCGCTGGTGGGAGTGGGACACGGAAGGTTGATATTGGCGGCGACCGCGACGCGGAGCTCACCGCCGGAGCAGACACCGCGTACGCGCTTCGCCGGCGGCTGCGATCCGTCGCGCACGGACATGGGGCGCTTCGGCCTCTTGAAGCGGCGGGATTCGCCATCAGGGCAGGGTTCAGGCGCACGCGGGAAGAGCACGAGCGAAGGTCGGCGGCGCTACGACGCGGGGGCAGAGACGGCGGGAGCACCCTGGTGCCGCCCATGGTCGCGGCCGTGGAATCACGAGAGCAAGGGATCAGACGAACGCGAGCTGGCGGCGGGAGGGAGCAAGGTGACGCGCGGTTGGCCGGATCGTGATTCTGGGGCAAGGAGGCGAGCTCGCCGGATCGGAGGTCGGGCAACGGGAGGGGCAAGAAAGAAAGGGACGCGGGAAGGGTTGGAGCCGTGATTCTCGACGGGGATTGAATCCGAGTTGGGCCCTGAGACGCGTTTTCTGTGATTTCGTCCAACAATTCGAACGTACTAACGGGCCGTTAGCCCAAATCCAAACTTAAAGCCCAAATTAAAATCTCGAAGCGGCAAAGCATCGCTAGCCCGTCGCGACGCGACGTGACGGCCCAAACCGGACACACGGCCGCTGCAGCAGAGATGGCCGCCGGAGTCAGACGCCGATGGCCCTGATCCGGCACACCAGCCTCCGCCCCCAGCCCCCGAAGATGGCGCCGACTCCGAGGACGAGGATTACGTGGGCGGCGGCGACAAGTCCCGGTGGCATTCTCAGCCGTGGCCGGCGACGGCAGCCACCGGCTCGGAGCATGTCCGCGACGCGAGGCGAATCCAGAGCTCCGGCGTGCTGCGGGGCACCGGCAGCGGTGTTATACGGCCTCGAGCTCGGAGGTGGCCTGCCGCTCGGTAACCTCCACCACCCTGTATACTGTAATAAGCGCCCGTACTTGTGGCTTTTCTATTGTGTACAGTACAGAAGCATATACAATTGCACATACTGAAGCATTATTTAGGACCAATTTCTTGCGAATTTACACCAGGATTGAAGAGCGCAACGAGAAAAACATGGCTGGACAATCTGATGGCGTTGGCGTAGTTGATTAGCCCCTGTGCTTGTGGAAGCATTTGAGCCTCCCGTAGAGCATCACCAGGACCAGAACCACCTTCCCCTGGTCGCTCCACCACCCGGAGAAGCTGTACGGCATGTCCTGGCAGGCGCTCTGCTTCTCCGACTCTGCGTGCGGCAGCCTCGCGCAGCTGTAACCGATGGACAGCCCTACGTTCCTATACGCGCTTTACGCGTGGAAATCGATTCAGTCACAACACAAGCAGTTCCTGAAAAGTTATCAGAGCACTAAAGTTTCAGAAGATTTTCATATGTTCGGCTAGTTACCTTATGACCTCGAAGATCATGTTGAATGTGGAGAAATTGAGAGGGTCGGCGGAGAGCGATCTCCTCTCGGTGATGCAGACGAGCATTATCAGCACCGCAGTGCAGGCTAGTGGTGAAAACAGCATTTTATTCAGTGACAGTCTTCTCTTGTTTACCCCATCCTTGTGTTCCGCAATGCCCCTCTCGTCACGTTCGTGCAGTGAGAGAAATGATGTCGAAGCCGGGATGCACCTGAAAATGTGCAGATACTTGTTAATTGTTCCTTTGGTTGTTTGCCTGCCAACAAGAACTTAGAGGGCGTGAAACATACATCATGGCGATGAATAGTATTAAAGCCGCAGGAGCGACGAGGGAGCAGTCAATGGAATTCTCTCCTGCCTGTCTTGTGTTCACCGCCATGAACAATGCGTTGATGATCTTCTGATTGGGGGTCAGCCCCGCGAACACTGCAGATTCCCAGTTCAAGCAGCAGAAAAACGTGACGGCCACGGCTATGAGAGCAGCGACCGATGCTGCAAGGAATACTGTCTGCTTGTTAGGCAGCAAGTGGTTGGAACCCAAGGCCCTTGTGTTGTTCATCATGAACTCCAACTCTTCAGGTTTAGCTCTGGTTATTCTTAGTCCTCTCAGTGCCCATATCACCAGCCTCAGAAACACAGGAAGCAGTGTGTTGCCTGCAAGAATCTGGCCAGTGAGTAGCAGGAGGAGGCCCTGGTTTGAGGAAAACACCGCCATGCTCTCGTTCGTCGGAATCAGCCCTCCGTTGGTGAAAGAAGAGACAGTGACTGATATGGAGAATAGCATGGTATTGATACTTTTCCTTGTTAGCACATCCTTTGCAGTTGAAACATGTGATACGTACAAGAACACCAACAGAGAACCTACAAGAAGAATCGTGACCATGTATGCCAACAGCACAAATCCTATGTATTTGAGGCAACTCTTCTTGAGGCTAGTGGTATTAGTTGAGGCTGTTGCCGGGATTGCCTCTTCTATCTGCGACTCATCTTGCACGGTAACCGATCTAACTCTACTGTCTTCAGGATCATGCTTGTTTTGCTTGCTCAACTCATGAATATGGCCAAGCAGGGAAACAACCATCTCACTGCCTAACAACATCAAGAGAGTTAGGACAACTACTTGGGAGCTAGAAAGATCCTCCATTTTAATGGTAGCTAATCCTGTAACTGTGACTGCAGATGTCGAAAGGAAAAATATGTCGACATAGCGAGGACTGTAGTTAGGGTTGCTTGGCTTCAGCACCATCAAAGCAACAAAACCAAGTACATCAATGATAAGAAAATAGGACAAGTGAATCAAAAGTGGGCTAAGATGGAAAGCAATGAACTGAAAAATGAGCACAGATGAATTACTGACATGCCTTGCCGAACTAAGAAAAGTATGCAGCCGGATAGGCATTGGATTAGATAGATGGCAGTGCGCCTCTATATCTTTGATGTATGTGCCTTGATTCAGCAGGCAACTACAAGTACAAGTGAGGAATGGAAGTATATATACAGCCCGGTCAAAGTTAATGGACAAGCAGACATGGACAATACGGTTTGAGATGCATTCCATATTTTTATTTTTTTGGAAAAAGAGATACCTTTTAGAACTTAATGCTATGCGTGTGGGCGTGCAGATCAAGCTTAGAAAAGAACAGTTGGAATGCATGCTAAATTTTTATCCCACCATTTGCCAATTGTCATCTTTCTAAAGGCAACCATGACCAGCTCACCAGAGTAGGCAAGTGAAAGTGTTGTTTACATAGAAGGCAATTTGCCAATTGCCATGCCACTAAGGCAACCTTGATCAGGTGGTGTAACAGCTCGTATGCTCTGGTTGTGGAATTTCCTGGAAGTTATGGTAAAAAAAATTTGGATGGATGTAAGATCACCTCTGAATTTTGCATTGTAAAGTGCAAACAAGAATGTGCATAAGACGATTTTGGTACTTTGCATTTGGCTCTTCCCTTAAAGACAATTTTGCCCATTGCCATGCCAATAAGGCAAGCTTGATCAGGTGGTGTAACAGCTCGTATGTTCTGGTAGTGGAATTGCCTGGAAGTTATTGTGAACTTTTTTCAGATGGATGTAAGAGCACCTCTGAATTTTGCATTGCAAAGTGCAAACAAGAATGCGCATAGAGTGATTTTGGTACTTTGCATTTGGCTCTTTCCTTGAAGATGTCCAGCAATAATGAGTCAGAAAACGATTGCAGCTGCTATGATACAAGGACATGGAGCATGTTTAGCTGTAATGGAACTCATGTCTAGGAAGTATTCTATGCCATGCTTCAAGGGAAATGTACAGACACAAGTGGACAAGAACCTTTCTCAGTTAGTCCCTTTCTAGTCAGTTCCCTGCTGACCATGGTACATCGCAAATCCAGGATGCTGTTACATCTTGATTGGTCCTAAGCTGAGGAGGTAAGATGAGTACCAAGGTTATTCGACTGCATGCGGCTAGGATTTCTCTGCTCAAATTTGTGCTCTGGAGAGTGTTGCTTGATTGAAATTAGGCATGCAAATTTGGAACCTTTAGTGTACCCTCTGACCCAACTTAGTTCAACCAAATGAACTGAAATTTAAAAAATAGTGTGAATACTGAAAAGTTAGTTCATTTAATTGAACTAAGGAGGGTCGGTGGGTACCCTAAAGGTTCCAATGTTGCATCCTTAATTGAAATCTTGAGGTAAAACCTGTAAATGTTACTGACTGAAGATGCTAATGGATTCACCTCACTTTGGAAGAGGACCCCAGAGAAGGTTCACTGAACTCAATAGCTCCACCCCTTTGCATGATTCGGCGTTTGTTGTGACTTTGGCTTCTATGATGGCCTTTCGTGCTCTTTTTGTACAATTATTTCTTCAAGTGAATCATTTGTGCAGTACTCAGACTGGATAGTGCCTCAACAAAATATACCGAGGTATTTGTTCATTGTTCAAAGCCATCAAGGAAACAAAACAAATTACGTTGATGAAACGAAATAGGACAAGTGAATCACAAGCAAGCTAAGATCGAAAGCAATGGACTGAAAAATAAACACAAATGAACTGATGATATGCAGCTGGCTAGGCATTGGAGTTAAATGGAGTGGTTCGAGCTCTTTATAGTGTATGTGCCTGGCATTTACAAGTGATATTTTATCAACGGAGTATTGGAGTATATCAGTTCTTAAATTTTAATCTTCGGAAAAAGATACCTTTCAGAATTTAATGTTATGTCTTAGGAGCATGCACCAACATGCGCAAAATGCACGCTAAAGCAGCATGTGTACTAACATTTCCTCTCTCCATTTGCCAATTGTCATCTTTCATGTAACCATGACCACATCACCAGATTAGGCAAGTGAAGGCTTTGCTTCCATACGAAGACAAATTGCCAATTGCCATCCTGCCAAGAGCAACCTCGACCGGGTCACCAGACACCAGACTAGGCAAGTGAAAGTGTTGCTTACATATATGTAGAGAAATAATGGCACAACATCTAGTAAGTGCTACTGGTAGTGGAGTTTCCCAAAATTTATGGCCAACTTATATTTAATATTTAAATAGATATAAGAGCATCTCTGAATTTCACAATGCAAACAAGAATGTGCAGAAAATGATTATGGAACTCTGCATTTGGTTCTTCCCTTGAAGATGCCCAGCAGTGATGGTCAGAAAAGTGATTGTGGTGCTATGAAATAAAACGATGACACGCTGCATGTTTAGCTGTGACCGAACTCATGGCCAGGAAGTGTTCTAATGCCATGCTTCAAGGGGCATCAAGTGGACAGGAACCTTCCCTGAGTTAGTCACTTTCTAGTCTGTTGCTTGCTAGCCATGGTACATCATAAATGAGGCATGCTATTGTTACATCTTGATTCTTGATTGATCCTGAGCTGAGGAGGTAAGATGTGTCCAAAGGTTATTCTTGCAGATACGACCGGGACTTCTTTCTAATAGGGCCGACATACTCAAATGATAAATTTTCGGATGGAAAGTCATTGCTCAACTGAAAATCGAGGTAAACCTGTTATTGTTATTGACATGAAGATGCTAACGAGTAGTTACTTTGGAAGAGGACACCAGACAAGGTTCAGTGAACTCAATAACCCGCAACTGAATGGCTCTATCGCTTTGCATGATTTGTGCGTTCGCTATGACTTTGCCTTCCCTGGTGGCCTTCCGTGATCTGCGTGTACAATTATTTCTTCGCATGAATTGATCACCACATGTTCACGCCCCGAAGCAATTATGAGTTGGTGCAAAACTCAGACATGTTAGCTGGATCTTCATGCTTGCTCTGGCTGTTGACCATCAGTAACTCGATAAATTGGGGAATGCCTTTTGAAGACCTCAACTAAATATATCAAGGTGTTACTCATTATTTTAATTCAAATTTCAGGCTTTGAGTTTTGATAATTAAGTAATTTTTTTCTAGTTTCTCCCGGAACTTCTGTGTAGTATGTACTTCAGTGATAGAGCAACATTAGCTGTGCTTATAAATAGGGTGTCAACACCCACAAGCTTTTCTATATTGTAAATTGTGTGAAGTACTGCCCTAACAAAAAGAATAAGAATTCAATTGTCTTTTCGCTTCAACTCTGCGGAACTCACGTCAAGATGCCACACATTGATAGATGGTTTCCGTTGCATGCCCAACATCCACCAACATTTTTTTTCATCCACTGATCCAGCTAGAAACCTGATTTGTCTTGCAAGTACGCGACAGTTATACCAGTTTGCCACACTTGCCTTTGCAATTAGTCTTGGCCAACTGTATCATACTCTCCAGGATTTACCTGTGGACACCGCGAACGCCTTAAGCCTTCCATAGAGCATGACCAAGACTAGCAGAAACTTTCCTCCGTCACTCCACCATCCAGAAAAGCTGTATGGCTTGTCCTGGCAGATGATCTCTGGGTGCAGCTGATGCAGCCTAGAACAACTGTAACCGGTGGATAGCCCTGCATTGCCGTATGCACTGCAAAACAAAGCATACAAAATTACTTTCCTTACTGAAAGGCATTCACAAGTTAGATTTTTTTCTTCTAAGACAGTTTAGTGTTGTGTTTAGCTCTTGCAGACATAAAGTGCCCTGTTTATGAAATAAGTTTTTTTAGTTGATTAAGTTCATTCTTATGTTATGCTGCTACTTCCATTTATCTCTAGTCTACGCTACCATTTCATATTAACTTTTTTCCATCTTTAGGGAGAGTATGCAAGGTTTTTGATGACATGAAAGAAGAACACACCTGATGACCTCAAATATCATGTTCAAGGTGGAGAAGTTGAGTGGATCGTTTATGAGCCTTCTCCTTTCAGTGATGCAGGCAACTATCACAAAGATGATGTTACACCCGAGCGGTGAGAATGCCAAATTCTGCACCAACGACTCTCTGTTGCCTTTTGTGTTCTCATCGGTGGTTTTAGTATCTCCATTGGGTGGTCTAAATGTTGCTGACGATGGCAAATACCTGAGACCAAGAAGTAAATTACCAGACATGTATCATGAGATTCTAAAGCAAGTTGTACTAGTTGAATGGCATGAAACATCAATTAATGAAGTGCCGTGCAGTCATGAACTTACATCATGACAATGAATAGTACTATAATGGCAGGGGACATGAGCGAGCAGTCGATGGAATTCTCCCCTGAGTGCCTCGCATTCACTGCCATGAAGAATGCATTGACAGTCTTCTGATAAGAACTGAGCCCATCAAACACTGAAGAATTCCAATCAACAGCGCAGAACATCGTGACCCCAGCTGCTATAAGGCCAACGGTTGTTGTCGAGGAAAGAAACACAGTCGGCAACCGAGGAAGCAGATTACCAAAATGCAGTTCCTCAGGGTTCTTGATCATGAGCCGCAGCTCTTTCACCTCTGTGAGGCTCCCCAGGAACCATACCAGTAGCCTCAGGAAGAGAGGGAACAATGTGTTGCCTGCCAGAATCTGGCCACTAAGCAGCAGCAAGAGGCCTGAATTCTTTGAGAATATAGCCATGTTCTCATTCGTCGGCACGAGTCCTGCATTTGCAATGGAGGCGACGGTAACTGATAATGAGAAGAGCACAATGTTGATCCCTTTCTTGTTCAGTGGTGCACTTGCAGTTGGCACATGAGTTATATACAGAAAAACCAGCAGAAAGCCCAAGACATGAATCACAGCAAAGTACCCGAAGATCACATATCCTAAGCACTTGACAGACCTAGTCCTCTTGAACTCTGTACATTTCTTTGGTGGAATTTCTTGAGCTGCTTCTTCAAGCTGTGACTCATCACAGAGTGGCACGCTGTTCGCCAAGTCTATCTCTTCAAGCTCGACAGGAACTGAGCTGATCTTCACGCTTGGAAGATCTGGCATGTCTTGATGGTTCACTCTAAGCATGAGGCCTAAGAGTGAAACAAAGATCTCCCCTCCTACAAGCATGAGCAGTGTCAAGACCACAATTTGAGAGCTTGAGAGGTCTTCCATCGTGATGGTGCTGAGGCCAGAAACTGTTAGAGCAGAAGTTGACAAGAATAACATGTCAATATATGGAGGGCTGAAGTCAGGGTTGCTTGGTTTCAGCGACATCAAGAGGACTGAACCAAGTATAGCAATGGCAAGGAAGTAGGACAGTTGGATCCAGAAGGGGTGAACATGCAATGCAACAAATCGATAGACAAAAGCTATTGAATCGACAACATATCTAGTGATACGGCAGAAGCTATGCAGCTTCATATGGATGAACCCCTGGTAAAATCTTTTCACCCGGCCCATGGTGCTATGTATGAGTGTGAGAAACAAATACATATGTCTATGACAAGATAGGTCTCATACTGGTGCTACTTATATGCGCGCACTGCATCACTGGCTTGATACCATGAGGAGATCAATTTAATCCTCTGATCCTAGTCTGGGTTCTAAAATCTATCATAGGAGAGCAAGTCAAATACAATCATGCTGTACTCTCAATCAATCACTAGCATATGATTTCTTTTCCAAGAAAAACAATTGGTAGGTGAGTCTTAGGCACTAAGTTAGCAGTATTAAAC
The DNA here is from genome assembly GCA_902687465.1 of Secale cereale. Lineage (NCBI taxonomy): Eukaryota > Viridiplantae > Streptophyta > Magnoliopsida > Poales > Poaceae > Secale > Secale cereale. The sequence continues at coordinate 757,532,601 of LR738715.1, read as the reverse complement.
TCAGTTTTGTCATCCTGCTTAGCAGGCCACATGAGGTGCGAACACTAGCTAAAAGTTAGGCTGCCAGGTTTGCTGTACAGGCACATGATGATATAAATGTATGCAGTATATAAGGTGCAGTGATAGCAGCATAAATTTCTTATCAAGTGGCAGCGAGGAAGAAATAATTCCATCCACATTATCGCACAGAATCATACACGCACTTGAATATGTGTGCCTTCATTCACAATAATGCACCAATGTTTATTGGTCGTTGGTGAAGAGTAATATCCATTGTAGCATCTCAGAGAGTCGGTCCCATGTGCAACTGCAGAAACGGAGCAATCAGGGGGGAGAGCCTTCAGATCAATGGATAGGGTCAAGATACATCGGACACGCTCACATGTTAGCAGGCAGTGAGCCATCAACCTGCCAAGTATCTGATTTTGTTTTTGCTTGCTTGTCTGGAAATCCTGCAGGTACTACAAATACACTTGTCGTCAGGAAACTGTTCCGAAGTTGGATTTGTGACCATCCTTCTAATGATTCGAGGGTGATTCATGTGCAGGCTGATGCGTGCAGTTGTGAATGGAAGGTTGCACTTGCATCCCACAGTGCTCCGTATACCAGTCCTCAACCATATGCTGCTGCTTGCTGTTGTTCATAGCGACATTCAGGAAGGTCAGGTTACATCTTCCTATACGAACAGCGTAGCATTTTTTCCATGGAATGGAAAGATTTCAATGGGTGATGTGTTGCGGGAAACGAGGGAGTGTGCTGTCTGTTTGACACACTTTATAAAGAAAATATATATTAGAAAGTCTCTCTACTAGTAGAATACTAAAACCTCTACACTTTTTTAGGTTCACACTAAACTTTAAAAGGAGAAAAAAGAAGATATTTCTGCTAGTTAGATTGCACTATTGGTTGTTGATTTGATTAGGATCACTCCGGTTTTATGGCGCCACAAAAATCAATTTATTTTCCTTAATTAATTGCAACTCCACATCTTTCTCATCACACACAATGTGTTCACTTTATACTGCTAACGTCTTCTATAGTTAGAAGCCAACGATGCAGCTAGCTAACATAACATGGATTAAAGCCAGGGCATGATTTTTCGAAATATTACAGCAACTTTCTTTGTGTTCTGTTTGGAGGAATACTGAATGAGATATTGCCCAGTTGGGATAGATGCTAAGCATGGATCGCGGCAAGCTTGCGGACGCCAAAAAGACTGGAAGACAAAGTGCGAGCTGGAGCTGCCTTCATGACACAAATTACTGCTACATGTACTGGTTGTTGATTTTACTAAAACCACTCCAGTTTATTGTTGCTACCTGCACAAAAATGTGTGTAGCTTCAGATCTACACCTTACAGAAAACAGATAACACTGTGGGTAGTGACGCTAAAGTATTTTTGCATGATAAATCCTTCTCATGGAAAATACTTAAAATTTATGACTATTCAAGAAACTGAATTAAGCATTTGCTATATTGTGTGAACTGAGGGATTTTACTATTGTATTGCAGTTTATGAAGAGAGTATTATTGCACTGCACTCTGCACTCAAAGCTAAATGTCATAACAGCAGCTCATATGCACCTCTGTTTTGCTTTACAATCGTTCTATTGCTTTGTATTGCAAGCAAGCATGCTCTAAAATGTCTGAAAGTGGTTAGGATAATTTCCAATTGAAACCGTTTCCAAATCCATTTTTATAGGATACAATAAGAGATTTTTTTACATCCGAACACAATCTGATCTGAACCTGAGTCCGATTGATACGATAAAGGATATGGTATTTACTAATATAAGAGATGTAGGATAATCCGTTTTTTCTAGTCGAATAATCTGACCTTCTAAATATGGATATGTGATTTATGGGTAAAGTTTAAAATATTAACAAACAATATGGGAATGCTATCTTTACTTATGAGACAAGACATAGGCTTGTTAGTTATTTATTTGGCTTATTTGAGTACTTTCTACTGCTTTATGTGTGTTTAAAGTGTATAAGTATTAATACGCACTTGCTCAGTGTTTATGTATAATTTTACTTTAAAGCCTTTATATATTCCTCGTATATGCAGTGGTATATGATTGCTTCCTATCTGACACCGTTCCGTTACCGTGCCGCGTCCGAATCCGCATCCATCCCGCTACCAAGTCCCAAAAATTTAAGGAATATGATCGATCCAGTTTCACCCCTAGTGCACTGCATCATTAGCTTTGGTACGTGAGGGGGCCAATTTAATCCTATGATTCTAGTTCTGATTTAAAAATTGATCATCAGACAGCAAGTCCAATAGAATCATGTTGCACTCTCAATCAATTAACGGCGATTTTTTTCTTTTCCCAAGAAAAGCATTGTCACTTGTTCGCAAAAAAAAAAAAAAAAAAAGCATTGTCACTCACAATCATACACTTGATTATGTGTGCCTTCGCTCACAATGATCACAACAATGTTTCTTGTTTATTGGACATTGACAAAGAGTAATATCCATTGTAGGATTTGGAGAATCTTGACCATGTGCAACTGCAGGAATGCGCAGCCATACAAAAATGGACCAATCAGGTGGGAGAACCTTCAATAATTGCAGGTGCGTATACTAGTACGTACTCCCTCCGTCCGGAAATACTTGTCATCAAAATGAATAAAAAGTGATGTATCTAGATGTATTTTAGTTCTAAATACATCCCCTTTTGTCCATTTTGATGACAAGTATTTTCGGACGGAGGGAGTACATGTTAGCATACTCAATGCTAATGGTAGATTGGGATCAAAGCATGTTCTGCTTGCTCGTACAAAGAGACTGTAAAACTAAAATACGTCTAGATACATCCTCTTTTATTCATTTTGATGACAAGTATTTCCGGCCGGAAGGAGTAGTAGATGGATACATCCCAAATTGCTTCCTTGCATTTCCGCGTTTCTTTCAGTTGAGCACAGGGCAGCCAGATGGCGAGTACTTACGTACGGCGCACATGCGTTTCGGCTTTCAATTCGCCGCTGCCTAGTCTCGAAAACTGTATCAATTGGGGCCCTTTCTATTTCTGTATTATTGGCTATCACCAAGCTAAATCTGACGTGCTCTGTCTTCAGTTTCTCTTATGAAACTGTGACGGGGCTTTGGGTGTTAGTTCAGAAAGTTGCTTGAACTACTTGAAAATGTGTTTTCGATTACATCACGACGTTCCGACTTGAGCCTCGCCTTGCCAAGTTTCATGTTATTTTCTTCTTGGATGCAAGTCCTGGAGGTCCTGCATATCCTGTCAGGGAATTGTTCTGAAGTTGGATTGGTGGTCATGCGGAGTGAAAATCTCATCCTTCAGTTTATTGGATTGGATATGTTGATACGTGCAATTGTGGAAGGTTGTGCCCCTCTTTGTACTCATTTCATTCCCTTCTATCAATGAAAGATACGCAAGCTTTACGTATACATGAAACATAGTTATAAACCGACGATGCAACTAACACACCGAAAATGCCAAACCAGGGCATGATTTTGAAAATGTTACAACAACTTGCTTTGTGTTTTCTTTGGAGGAACACTTGAAGCTTTCACGAGTAATAGGTTTTGCTGCTTGGCTTGGGTACTGCAACGAGATATTGTCCGGCTAGCATACGGACACAAAAAAGGCTGTGAAAGACAAAGCACAAGGTGTCTTCATGTCACAAATTGCTTCTGCATGTACTGGTTGCTTTTAGTAAGAACACTCCAGTTTTCTTGCAATGGTTCTGACTCTGCCTGCTTTCTCTGCAGGCTTAAAGTTGATTTGTCTTATCAACCCCTGCAATTTTGATGAAATAGAAACAGTTTTAGCATTAAGTGAAACATCTCTAAATGAAAACTTACTCAACTGAATTGGATAAACATAGGTTTTTGAATGAATGGACTGTCATAGCACAAACGAATCTACTGTAAATGCATACTTGGCTTACACGTTTATGGTAATGCAAAAGCTAGAGAGAGAGAGAGAGAGTAACCATAGTTTGACACCTGGTCGATAGGATCATGGGATTGAGTGGTGTATCGCCGAAAAAGGATTCCCCCCCGCTTTGTATTCCAAAGCAATCAACACCAATACAAGGATCGCTGGGGCGAACAGCACAACAAGCCCAAAAGAAAAAGAAGAAGAAACAAATGCCAACAACGGCAGCTCGACAAAGTGCGGATGACCCGTCACCGCTACGCCCTCCAGAAACAAACCACCACAACCCGAGGCTCCGAATCGCCGCGTACCAAGCAGAACCTCCAAGAAGGAATGCGCCGCCGACGACGCTGCTGCCCGGACATGTCCTAGAGTTTCCCCCGGCACGCGGAGGGAGGTGGGGGATGGATATCACCGACACCCTCCAGGAAGGAATGGTGGCACCCGCAGGTGTCACCGCATCGGAGCCGAAGAACCGGCAATGATTTCTCCCGCACTCCATCCCCACCGCCCAACGGACCGGAGCCGACCAGCCAGACCGCCGCCCACCACCATGCGTCATCGCGGTTGCGCCGCCACCCACGCCGCCTCACTGCGGGCACCAACACAAGGCCAAGAGGACCGGAGAGAAGCGCCCCGCGGAGGGAGAAGCAACACCGAAGCCGAACGGGAGGGAACCACCTCCACCGCCGTCGTGCGGGAGGCCAGAACCTCCGGCACTGTCGCGGTAGCCGTTCGGATGTGACAACAGGGCATGCCAGGCCATCCCCTGGCCCGGCCAGGCCCGAAACAGACCCGTTGAGCCCCACCGCCACGTTGCAGCAAGCCGACGATGGCGCCGCCAGCACCCTGCCGCTCTTCGCCTCTCCCCCGCCTCCTGGAGGACGCGCCGCAGCCGCACCCCACCGCCAACCTGCAGATCTGGGCCGAGCGGGCGCCGCCAGACCGCGCCGCCGCGCAACCCCGGCGTCAACGGCGACGCCACCGCCCAGCCATCCGCCCGCGTAGCGCCAGAACCCCGCCGCCACGCCGGACCGCCGCCGCCTAGGGACACCCCCCAGCCCGCTCCGTCCCGCGCCAGAGGAGAGCCGAGAGGGGAATTGCGAAGGGGCCGCCGCCGCCAGCGTCGCCCGGGCCAGGCCCGGTGGCGAGCACCGACGACGGCGGCGGGGAGGGAAGGAGGGAGGAGGGGGGCTAGAGAAGAGGGTCACGGCGCGAACGGCCGCCCGCGGGGGCGACGCGGTCGCTAGAGCCCGCGGGGGAAAACAAGCTGAAACTTATGCTTGACTCATACAATTTCTTCTGAGCGTGTATCTCATCTCATGCAAAACCGTCATATATCTATTTGTGTATGTTCTTAAAGCAGCAAGGCAAAGAAAACAAACACAACTGTGGAGGGGGTAAGAGGGAGCGTGTTAGAATTGCTCTTATCTAAAATGGCATGCTGCGATCGTCGCCTAGCGAGAGAGAGAGCCCCCGCCGCGCGCCACTCCGGTGCCGGCGTCCCCCAGGCCCTGACCCTCGCCGGGTCGTCCCCTCCTCTCCGCCCTTTCCCCGTTTCCCGTCGCCGGTGTGCTCCATGGCGGCGAGCCCGCGTTCGGTGACCTCGCCCTTCCGCGGGGAGCGTCCCGTCGTCTCCAGCCTGGGCCTCTCGTCGGCCTCTGAGGGCTCGATGGAGGCGGTGGCGCAGCCTAAGCCGCCAGTGCAGGGTGTGGTCGCGGGGCCGAGCAGGCGGATCTCGCAGTGGCAGGAGGCCCCTGCTTCCAAGAAGACGTTGTGGTGGCGTCGGCGGGAGGAGAGGCCCACGCCTGCGGTGCGCCGACCGTCGCCCCCCCCCACAAGGAGGTGTAAGGGCATATTTCTCCCTAAGTAGTTTTGGTGATTGATGACAATGCATTTGCGGACTAATCGTGTGCACTAAGCTTTTCAAATATATCTCACCTAGGCACAAGACGATTAAGTGCTCCTTGGAACCTATGGAAGACGGTGTTTCCTTTTGTTTCTTTTTGGTGTAATTGAGTCATAGGAAAGCCGTATTATTAAGAGGGGGTCCGCTTCGAAAAGATTTGGGTGGAATCAACACGTACACGTCTACTCATTCGCACCACCTTTCCTTTGCTTCTCTGGAGCTCCGGCTGTTTTCCTTGTCGGAACAAAAACAGTGGCATCCTACTACTACCACTGCTTGGCATGCGGTAGTACCCTTCAGAGTATGCGGTAGTACCGCTTCAGGGCCACGGTAGTACCGCACTACGCGGTAGTACTGTACCCTGAACACGGTAGTACCGTGTGACCGCCCAGCGTCGTAACTAGTACGGTAATAGGCGCGGAAGTAATTTTTTACTTCCGCGTCCTATGCGGTAGTACCGCTTCGAGCAAGCTGTAGTACCGCTTCGAGCAAGCGGTAGTACCGTGTCGGGTTTTTGCTACGACCGTAAATCTGCGGATGTATTTTATTTAGTCCGCGCTTCTCCTCAGCCTGTCTAGCCCTGCCTTGCGGTAGTACCGCAAGGACGTGCGATAGTACCGCTCCGGCAGTACTACCGCCCGGTGCTTCAACGCAACAGGGCTAGTACTGGTCTGTACTGCACCAGCGGTAGTACCGCAACCAGAGCGGTAGTACCGCTGGGCCGAGCGGTAGTACCGCAACTTATGTGCGGTAGTATCGCGCTCTACGGGCAGATATGTGGGATAACGGTTGGATTTGTTCTCCCACTATATATAGGGAGTCTTCTTCTCCAAGAAGACTCACCTCTTCCTCCCCAAAGCTCCAGTGTTGCTCAAAGCTCCATTTCCGCCCGATCTCTCTCCCTAGCCAATCAAACTTGTTGATTTCCTCGGGATTGCTTGAGAAGGCATCGATCTACACTTCTACCAAGAGATATTTGATTCCCCCCACTAATCCCTTGCGGATCTTGTTACTCTTGGGTGTTTGAGCACCCTAGACGGTTGAGTTCACCTCGGAGCCATATTCCATTGTGGTGAAGCTTCGTGGTGTTGGAGAACGTAGTATTTTTAAAATTTTCCTACGATCACGCAAGATCTATCTACCAGATGCATAGCAACGAGAGGGGAGAGTGTGTCTACGTACCCTCGTAGACCGGGAGCGGAAGCGTCAAGTGACGCGGTTGATGTTGTCGAACTTCTTCGTGATCCAACCGATCAAGCACCGAACGTACGGCACCTCCGCGTTCAGCACACGTTCAGCTTGATGACGTCCCACGAGCTCTTGATCCAGTTGAGCTTCACGGGAGAGTTTCATCAGCACAACGGCGTGGTGACGGATATGATGTGTTCACCGGCGTAGGGCTTCGCCTAAGCTTCGCGACGGTATGACCGAGGTGTGATTCTGTGGAGGGGGCACCGCACACGGCTAAAACAATTCAACTTGTGTGTCTTTGGGTGCCCCCTGCCCCCGTATATAAAGGAGCAAGGGAGGGAGGCCGGCCGGCCCTTCCTGGTGCGGCTAGGGAAGGAGTCCTACTAGGAATAGGATTGCAATCCTATTCCTAGTAGGATTCACCAAAAGGAAGAAGGGGGAAAGGAATAGGAGAGGTGGCGCCCCCCCAATCCTAGTCCAACTAGGAACCCTAGGTGGGGGCGCCGGCCAGCCCTATGGGCTGCCTCTCTCTTTCCCTTTAGGCCCACTATGGACCATCCCCTCTCGTAGGGGGTTCCGGTAACCCCCTCCGGCATTCCCGATAAATCCGAAACTTTTCCGGAACACTTCCGGTGTCCGAATATAGTCGTCCAATATATCAATCTTTATGTCTCGGACATTCCGAGCCTCCTCGTCATGTCCGTGATCTCATCCGGGACTCCGAACTACCTTCGGTACATCAATACTCATAAACTCATAATACCGATCGTCATCAAACGTTAAGCGTGCGGACCCTACGGGTTCGAGAACTATGTAGACATGACCGAGACTCATCTCCGGTCAATAACCAATAGCGGAACCTGGATGTTCATATTGGCTCCTACATATTCTACGAAGATCTTTTATCGGTCAGAACCGCATAACAACATATGTTGTTCCTTTTGTCAACGGTATGTTACTTGCCCGAGATTCGATCGTCGGTATCTCTATACCTAGTTCAATCTCGTTACCGGCAAGTCTCTTTACTCGTTCCGTAACACATCATCTCGTGACTAACTCATTAGTCTTTTGCTTGCAAGTCTTATTGTGATGTGTGTTACCGAGAGGGCCCAGAGATACCTCTCCGACACTCGGAGTGACAAATCCTAATCTTGATCTATGCCAACACCACGAATACTTTCGGAGACACCTGTAGAGCATCTTTATGATCACCCAGTTACGTTGTGACGTTTGATAGCACACAAGGTGTTCCTACGGTATTCGGGAGTTGCATAATCTCATAATACCGATCGTCATCAAACGTTAAGCGTGCGGACCCTACGGGTTCGAGAACTATGTAGACATGACCGAGACTCATCTCCGGTCAATAACCAATAGCGGAACCTGGATGTTCATATTGGCTCCTACATATTCTACGAAGATCTTTTATCGGTCAGAACCGCATAACAACATACGTTGTTCCTTTTGTCAAACGGTATGTTACTTGCCCGAGATTCGATCGTCGGTATCTCTATACCTAGTTCAATCTCGTTACCGGCAAGTCTCTTTACTCGTTCCGCAACACATCATCTCGTGACTAACTCATTAGTCTTTTGCTTGCAAGGCTTATTGTGATGTGTGTTACCGAGAGGGCCCAGAGATACCTCTCCGACACTCGGAGTGACAAATCCTATTCTTGATCTATGCCAACACCACAAATACTTTCGGTGACACCTGTAGAGCATCTTTATGATCACCCAGTTATGTTGTGACGTTTGATAGCACACAAGGTGTTCTTACGGTATTCGGGAGTTGCATAATCTCATAGTCATAGGAACATGTATAAGTCATGAAGAAAGCAATAGCAGTTAAACTAAACGATCATAGTGCTATGCTAACGGATGGGTCTTGTCCATCACATCATTCTCCTAATGATGTGATCCCGTTGATCAAATGACAACTCATGTCCATGGCCAGGAAACATAACCATCTTTGATCAATGAGCTAGTCTAGTAGAGGCATACTAGGGACATACTGTTCATATTTCCTTCATGTGGTGTCGTTGGGAGCCTCCAATTCGGTTGTGGAGATAGCCCCAACCTTGTTTGTAAAGGTTCGGTTGCCGCCTTCAAGGGCACCACTAGTGGAATCACGGCACCTTGCATTGTGTGAGGGTGTGAGGAGAATACGGTGGCCCTAGTGGCTTCTTGGGGAGCATTGTGCCTCCACACCGCTCCAACGGAGACGTACTTCCTCTCAAAGGGAAGGAATTTCGGTCACACATCCTCGTCTTCACCGTCTCCACTTGTGGTTATCTCTATCCTTTACTTGTGCAAGCTTTCGTTGTTTACCTTAGGTAGCTTGCTTGTGAGGTTGTTGTCTTTGCTTCCTTCAAGTTGTCATCCTAGTTGCATATCTAGACAACTTACTTTGTTGCTTAATTTAAATTGGTTAAGAAAAGCTAAAAATTGTTAGTTGCCTATTCACCCCCTCTAGTCAACCATATCGATCCTTTCAATTGGTATCAGAGCCTCGTCTCTTTTTAAGGACTTTACCATCCAAAGAGTATGGGTGACAACGTAGTCGAGACGGAGGAACACTCCGGTGGAACTCCGTCCTTGCCTACGTACGATGGGGGAGCCTCGGTCTCTCGTAAGGAGTTCAATGTGGCAATGGTCACATTGAAAGAATCACTAGCGACTAAGGTCAAAGGCATGTTTAAGGAATTGCTTGAGGGACTTAAATTATCCACCACACCGTTGGAAGTGTTTCGTCCCGCTACCAACGTGTCGGAGGCTACTCCCGATAAGGGATAAGCTAGTAGTGAGCAAGCCCCGGTTAGAATGGGAGTGGGATCTTTGCCCACTCCGCTCCTCCTACCCACTATGGGTGACCCGTTCTTACTCCGCATTTTAATTCCGTCCGGCCTCCTCCTAAGTTTGTGAAAAAATCTGATTTTTCTACTTGGATGTTTCGCTTTAGACGTCATTTAAATCATTGTTCTACTAATCTTTGGAGAATCATTGAGCAAGGTTTCTACCCACGTGATCCCGACAACTTAACTCCAAGAGAAGCTGCGGATCATCAATTCAACGAGTACGTTCTTTGCATACTTCAAGATGCTATCCCTCCCGAAGACATTACACATCTTTGACCCTTCACCATGGCCAAGGAAGCATGGGAGCATGTTGGCTCCATGTACAAAGGGAGCGCAAGCATTCAACGCTCTAACTTTGAAGTTGTGCAAGATGAAGCCGATGAGTTTGCTATGATCGAAGATGAAGATCCACGCAAACTTTATCAAATTAGATCTTTCGGATGCGGGATGAACTCCTACCACCAGATCGTATGCGAGCAATTCAAGAGGAATTGGCAGCATTCTTCCCGCAGATGAATAAATGAAACTCAACACAAATGATGGTAATGAAATAAAATTGTGAATATTATTGCTTACGCACTTCAAATTGTTCGTCAGAGTAGCCCCACTCACAGGTCGTGTGGCGGATGGACTCGCAAACGTAGTATCCACAGAAATCATTCCCTTGTTCCTGCCACAACCACTTTACAAGAAATAGAGGTCAATCAAACTGATAAGCAAGAATGCCAAATGGTATTGATGAAACTAGCGCTTGAATCAATAGGAGATGCGCGGAACATGCTACTATAGTACTTACTTTCGGGTGTCTAAATTCCAGCTGCTTCGGCAGTCCCGGAGCTTTTTTGGTGAATTTTCTCCAAACCCTGCCAGACAAAGAAAACAATTACTTGATATCAGAAATGAACAAAGTTGCTGATATGCATGGTGGATAATGATCGATTTAACTTACTTCTCGAGCATTTGAGTCATGTCCGCATACTCCTGGGGATCTTTTCGTTTAGAGTCCAAGACAGTTACTACTCCCTGCTCAAGCTTAATCTCTAGGAGAATATAGTGGTACTTGCGCACGCATGCATTAACTCATCAATTACATTACTATAACCTTGACTACTATATAAGGGAAACCGAATATGCACAAGACAGTAACACTCACTTAAAGTTGTAAGGAAAGAGTATTATATCTTTGTTTTCATTTATTACCAATGATCGTAGCAAGTTGGCCTCGGTATCTGTGACATGAAATTTAACCTCAGTTGCATCTATGAGATATGTGTTAATGAACCCAATAACACCGACTTATCTTTTCTTCAATTCGACGATCTTCAATCTGCATAATATAGTGAGGATAATTATAAATACATGCAATGAAAGAGCTGAGCTATATAGAGAGACTTAATGACAGAAGTAGTACTACTTACAGACAGTAGTAGGTGACCGTTGCTTTATCAAGGGCCAATTGATTGAAAAACCGAAACAACTCCTCAAATGGAATAGGCAACAGTTCAATTCCAATGAGGTCATGCTCCTTTTTAACTCTCACATACAAAGTATTCCTCCCCCCAGACTCTCAGCAGATTTTCAAGTACCAATCAAGCAATCTTTGCGTCATCGTTGATAGAGATCTTTCATCTTTGACGAGAGGCTTCCCGTACTCGTATCTTTGTATCTGCACCTCCAAGAAATCATAATGTACATCGTCGGGCAGGTATTCTCCAAGATTGCTATAACCGAGCACCATCCTCGGATCATTAGCGACGATGTCGCTAGACACCTTGAGCGGGGGGCACGATTGGTCCGCATGTTCGCCGAGCTGGGCAATTTGTTTCCCAGCTCGTCGTTCTGCTAACCTTTGATCACTTCTAGTACTTCCCGACCGCTTCGCTTCGTGAAATGACTTTTCAATAATGCGGTCATAGTTGTCTTTCAGCGGAGACTTTTGTGGTTTCTTCAGGGCAGCCAGAGTGCGCTTTGCTTTCATCGGATCTATCTTCTCCTCCGGAGGTGGATGTCTCTGTGCTTTCAACCCTTGAAACCAGTCCTTCACTTCGGCTTTAGCGATCTTCGCGTTTCCCTCGTCGGACCTCTCCTATGGTAACTTCTCTAGAGGCGTGAGAGAAGGACCGAATATGTATTGCCTCCCGCCTTTGGCTGTACTGCTAGATGCCGGCAGAGCAGACGGAGCGGCTGTCTTCTTTCCTTGCTTACGCGGCGAAGGAGAAGGACTACGACGCGCCAGAGCAGCCGGAGCGGCGGCGGGTCTCTTCCGCCCTTGCTGACGAGGAGGAGAAGGAGGAGGCTGGCTGCTCGGGCGCGCCGGCACAGGCGGAGAAGGAGGCGGAGTGCTGCCACGCGTCGGAGAAGGAGCCGGCCGAGTGCCCTGATCGTCACTCGCCGGAGGAGGAGGCGGTGGAGGAGGCGGAGTGCCCTGACTCGCCGGAGGAGGAGGAGGAGGCGGAGGCGTCCAGTTCAGAAGGTTGAAGAGGTCCTTCCGCCATAGGCATGGAGTCTTCAGAGCAAACTCAGCCGAGTCTCCCCTTCACCGGTAGGGTGGTCAAGCTGGAGGTCCTCAAATCCCTCCGTTATTTCATCCACCATCACCCTAGCATATCCTTCTGGAATCGGCTGGAAGTGAAAAGTTGCGTCGGGTTCAGTAGGAAAAACAAAGCCAACAACCGCCTTGACCTTCATATTGATCCATTGCGTCATAAGGTGGCAATTTTGAGACTCCGTGATAGCATCCACGGGATAGCTGGCAGGAGCCGTCAAGACATGCTTCGGCTAAAGCAGCTCGGTGGAAGCCATGCTGCTTCTCCGCTGAGATGGCGGGGTAGCTTCGGGGGAAGCTTCGGCAGTTCTTTTGCTGCGATTTGCTTCTCGTTCCTCTATCTCTTGTACCCTAGCGTGCAGCGCCTACAGTTCGGTCTGCTGCACTTTCTTCCTCCTCTCGTGGCATTTGTAACCGCCCGCGTCCGGAAACTCAGCCCTCCACGGAATGGAGCCTGGCGTGCCTCAGGGTGCTCAGGATTCCCGAGGGCCATTGTGAGCTCGTCGTTCTCTCTGTCTGGAATGTACGTCCCTTGCTGCGCTGCAGAGATATAGTGCTGAAGCTTCTTGACTGGTATTTCCAATTACTCGTCCGTCCAAATGCACTTCCCTGATACAGGGTCCAAGGTTCCGCCAGCCCCGAAGAACCAAGTCCGGCAACGGTCTGGCCAGTTCATTATCTCTGGTTCGATCCCTTTATCAAGCAGATCATTCTCAGCCTTGGCCCACTTAGGCCGGGCTTTGAGGTAGCCACCTGACCCCGTGCGATGGTGATGCTTCTTCTTCTCAGCATTTTGCTTGTTTGTCGCTGACATCTTCTTACTCTTTTCCGATGTCTTGTAGGCCACAAATGCGGGCCAGTCATTTCTGATCTTCTCATATTTGCCCTTGAATTCTGGTGTCTATTTTTTGATGACAAACCTATTCAGGTCTTTCTTCCACCTCCTGAATAGGTCTGCCATCTTCGTAAGAGCAAAAGACTTGATTAATTGCTCTTTAACTGGCTTCTCCGGATCATCCTCTGGTGGTAGGGTGAAATTTGACTTCAGCTCAGTCCAAAGATCATTTTTCTGCATATCATTGACATAAGACACCTCAGGGTCTTCTATAGCCGGCTTTAACCATTGCTGGATGCTGATCGGGATCTTGTCCCTAACCAGAACCCCGCACTGAGCAACAAATGCGTTCTTTGTCCGGATGGGTTCAATCGGTTGGCCGTTGCGCGCGATTTCTATGATCTCAAAGTTTTCATCCGAGCTCAACTTTTTCTTCGGGCCTCGTCTCCTTATCGAAGTTGTGCTTGATCGGGAGGACTAGAAAAAAGAACAAAGACGAGAGTTAATTAATATGTGTACATACCAAAACAATGAATGCATCAATTAACTAGTCAGCACAGGCTTAACTAATATATATACCTGGCCAGACTCGGTTCGATCACCGGAGCCGTCATCACGGTCTCCTTCTTGCACCGGCATTGGGTCACCGGAGCCGTCCTCACGGTCTACTTCTTGCACGTGCATTGGGTCACCGGAGCCATCATAATCATAGCCTACTTCTTCACCCTCTCATTCCAGCAAACCATCGGTCTCGTTGAGAAACGACAAGACGGCATCACTTCCGTGTGCGATTATGTCCACCAACAACGCTTCTTGTGCTTCGTCTCGGGGGGTGTCCATAGTTTCTACAAATATTTACAACATGGCAATTATTATTCAAACATGACAGATGGATATATTAGTGGCAAACGTAGAACTAGCTAGCTAATCACAGTAAGGAATCATATTAATTTGTGGCCTCGACGCTACTTCTCTAGGGTTTCGGGTGCCTCGACAATGCTTCAAGGGTTAGGGGTGGCCTCGAGAACGCTTCAAGGAGGGGGTAATATCGACAACGATGAGATACATACACGGGAAAATAATGTTATCGGGGAGGGGGTATATCGACGACGACAGACCCCCCCCCCCCCC
>LR738715.1:757417431-757517277 GCA_902687465.1 Secale cereale | reverse complement strand
GACAGCGATGTCGGGCACGGGCGAGGCGATGGCGACGGCGGGGGCGGCGGGCGGCGTCGGCGTCGGGGCGGTAACTGCGGGAGATGAGACTGAAATTTTCCAAAGTGTGAACTTATATAGTAATGCCTTTAGTCTCGGTTTGTGCCACAAACCGGGACTAAAGATGGGCATTAGTTCCGGTTGGTGCCACCAAGCGGGACCAAAGGACTTTTTCAGAAGCCCAAAGGGCGGGAAGCGGCGGCCTTTGGTCCCGGTTGGTGGCACCAACCGGGACCAATGGCCTTGAGCTGGCGCTGTGGTGGGAGTTTAGTCCCACCTCGCTAGTTGAGAGCGACCAGCACCTGTTTATAAGTTGCGCTGCCTCTTTCCTCTCGAACTCCTCTGAAATGCAGGCTTACGGGCCTAATTGGACAGTGCAATGCCTGTGGGCCTACTGGGCCTGCTGCGGGCCTGAATCCTGACCCATGGTTGGGTTTCTAGTCGTATTCAGGCCGTGCTGGCCCAGTAGGTGGCATGTTTTTTCTTTTTTTCTATTTGTTTTTTCATTTCTACTTAGAACTAAATACTTATAGTTTATTAGTGATTTCTTTTTTCTTTTAGGTCACAAAAATTATAAACTTTCTGTTAGTGCCATTAGTTTTAAAATTTGAATAGTTTAAATTTGAATTTTTTAAAATTTTTGTGAATTATTAGTTTATGAATAACTTTACTATAAAAATTGATTTTTGAGTCATTCTTTTTCCTGCTATTTAATATTACTGTGTTTTATCATTATACTCAATTTGATAATTTTAGTTAGTCATAACAAATATTATAGGCATTTTTTCCCCTTTTTTGCTATTTATTTTTTCATTTCTACTTAGAACTAAATACTTATAGTTTTTTAGTGATTTCTTTTTTCTTTTAGGTCACAAAATTATAAACTTTCTGTTAGTGCCATTAGTTTTAAAATTTGAATAGTTTAAATTTGAATTTTTTTAAAATTTGTGTGAATCACTAGTTTATGAATAACTTTACTATAAAAATTGATTTTTGAGTCATTCTTTTTCCTGCTATTTAATATTACTGTGTTTTATCATTATACTCAATTTGATAATTTTAGTTAGTCATAAAAAATATTATAGGCATTTTTTTCCTTTTTTGCTATTTATTTTTCCATTTCTACTTAGAACTAAATACTTATAGTTTTTTAGGGATTTCTTTTTTCTTTTAGGTCACAAAAATTATAAACTTTCTGTTAGTGCCATTAGTTTTAAAATTTGAATAGTTTAAATTTGAATTCTTTGAAATTTGTGTGAATCACAAGTTTGTGGTTAACTTTACTAAAAAATGAACATAGATGCACCTATAGAGAAAATTCGACCTAAATTCATAGTTTTCAAATGAACTCTGAAAAAGTTGGCATATCATGTGCATGTACAAAATGGACAATGGTATCATACTCGTGTGTTACAAAGTTGGCATGGTATCATCATAATAGTTGCGGAAGAAAGTCTTCACTTTTTCTTCGCTTGTGTCATTTGCTTATTGCGTCGTAACCATGGATAATCTTCATCGTTTATCAGGATGCTTGGGTCAGCCTTGACTTTGAAGGGAGGAATTTCATGAAACTTTTCTTAATCTTCAGATATGTCTGTCTTGCTCTCCACTCCCAGGATATCCCTTTTTCTTGAAAGAACTATGTGGCGCTTTGGCTCATCGTATGATGTATTCGCTTCCTTAGCTTTTCTTTTTCTCGGTCTGGTAGACATGTCCTTCACATAGATAACCTGTGCCACATCATTGGTTCACGCAAAGGTTCTTTGTCACGTGCATCACGTCGATTGAAGAGCGGACCTCTAGGTCTTTCCAGTAGGGTAGGTCCCAAAATATAGATTTCTTCTTCCACATGGGTGCATGTCCCTCAGCGTCATTCAGAACAGGTAGTGCGTCGGGACCCTTTCCAAAGATTATGTGTAAATCATTGACCATAGCAAGTACGTGATCACCGTTACGCATGACGGGCTTCTTCCGGTGATTTGCCTCGCCTTTGAAATGCTTGCCTTTCTTTCGACATTGATGGTTGGTCGGAAGAAATCGATGATGGCCCAGGTACACATTCTTCCTGCATTTGTCCAGGTATATACTTTCAGTGTCATCTAAACATTGCGTGCATGCGTGGTATCCTTTGTTTGTCTATCCTGAAAGGTTACTGAGAGCGGGCCAATCATTGATGGTCACGAACAACAACGCCTTTAGGTTAAATTCCTCATGTCTGTGCTCATCCCACGCACGTACACCGTTTCCATTCCACAGCTGTAAAAGTTCTTCAACTAATGGCCTTAGGTACACATCAATGTCGTTGCCGGGTTGCTTAGGGCCTTGGATGAGAACTGGCATCATAATGAACTTCCGCTTCATGCACATCCAAGGAGGAAGGTTATACATACATAGAGTCACGGGCCAGGTGTTGTGATTGCTGCTCTGCTCCCCGAAAGGATTAATGCCATCCACGCTTAAAGCAAACCATACGTTCCTTGGATCCTTTGCAAACTACTCCCAGTACTTTCTCTCGATTTTTCTCCACTTCGACCCGTCAACGGGTGCTCTTAACTTCCCGTCTTTCTTACGTTCCTCACTGTGCCATCGCATCAACTTGGCATGCTCTCCGTTTCTGAATAGACGTTTCAACCGTGGTATTATAGGAGCATACCACATCACCTTCGCAGGAACCCTCTTCCTGGCGGGCTCGCCGTCAACATCACCAGGGTCATCTCGTCTGATCTTATACCGCAATGCACCGCATACCGGGCATGCGTTCAGATCCTTGTATGCACCGCGGTAGAGGATGCAGTCATTAGGGCATGCATGTATCTTCTGCACCTCCAATCCTAGAGGGCATACGACCTTCTTTGCTGCGTATGTACTGTCAGGCAATTCATTATCCTTTGGAAGCTTCTTCTTCAATATTTTCAGTAGCTTCTCAAATCCTTTGTCAGCCACAGCATTCTCTGCCTTCCACTGCAGCAATTCCAGTACGGTACCGAGCTTTGTGTTGCCATCTTCGCAATTGGGGTACAACCCTTTTTTGTGATCCTCTAACATGCGATCGAACTTCAGCTTCTCCTTTTGACTTTCGCATTGCGTCCTTGCATCGACAATGACCCGACGGAGATCATCATCATCGGGCACATCGTCTGGTTCCTCTTGATCTTCAGCAGCTTCACCCGTTGCAGCATCATTGGGCACATCGTCTGGTTCCTCTTGATCTTCACCAGCTCCCCCCCATTGCAGCATCACCGTAGTTAGGGGGCACGTAGTTGTCATCGTACTCTTCTTCTTCGCCGTCTTCCATCATAACCCCTATTTCTCCGTGCCTCGTCCAAACATTATAGTGTGGCATGAAACCCTTGTAAAGCAGGTGGGAGTGAAGGATTTTCCGGTTAGAGTAAGACATCGTATTCCCACATTTAGTGCATGGACAACACATAAAACCATTCTGCTTGTTTGACTCAGCCGCATCGAGAAACTCATGCACGCCCTTAATGTACTCGGAGGTGTGTCTGTCACCGTACATCCATTGTCGGTTCATCTGCGTGCATTATATATAATTAAGTGTGTCAAAACCATTACAGAACATCATAAATAGATAATTAAGTGACCAAATTAATAGAAGTTCATCATCACATTAAAACCAAAGTACATACATAGTTCTCATCTAACAACATATAGCTCTCCAGAGCATCTAATTAATTTTCACCATACATTGAAACTATGTAAAACATTTCAATGCGAAAACAAATGCGATCATAATCGCAACCAAGGTAACAATTGATCCAACGGCATAATGATACCAAGCCTCGGTATGAATGGCATATTTTCTAATCTTTCTAATCTTCAACCGCATTGCATCCATCTTGATCTTGTGATCATCGACGACATCCGCAACATGCAACTCCAATATCATCTTCTCCTCCTTAATTTTTTTATTTTTTCCTTCAAGAAATTGTTTTCTTCTTCAACTAAATTTAACCTCTCGACAATAGGGTCCATCTTGATCTTGTGATCATCGACGACGTCCGCAACATGCAACTCCAATTCCATCTTCTCCTCCTCCGTTTTTTCCAATTTTTTCTTCAAGGAAATGTTTTCCTCTTCAACTAAATTTAACCTCTCCACAAGAGGGTCGGTTGGAATTTCCGGTTCAAATACCTCCTAGACATATAAAAACATCTATGTCAGGTTGGTCGGCATAATTGTCATAAACACTAAAACAAATAGTTATAAATTAAAGATAATATACCACACCCGAATCGTAGACAGGACGAGGGCCCACGTGGGCGGATATCAAAACCATCGCACTATATAATAACAAGCAATAATAAACGTAAGAAAATTAGACAAATATCTATCTAAAGAAATAATAACAAGCAATAATAAAATTAAGAAAATCATGGACATAACAAGAGGCTCACCACGGTGGTGCTGGTGACGAGATCGGCGGGGGTGATCGACGGCGGCGAAGACGGGGACGGGATGTGACGGACCGCTAAACCTAGACAAATCTCGGAGAAAATGGAGCTTGGAGTTCGAGCTTCGATAGGAGAAAAGCTTAACTAGTGTGGCTCGGGCATTTCATCGAACACCTCATGTGCATAGGAGGTGAGCTAGCTAGAGCACCATAGCTCCCCCCGACGGCGGTGAAGACGGGGACGGGGCGTGATGGACCGCTAAACCTAGACAAATATTGAGGAAAATGGAGCTTGGAGGTCGAGCTTGGATAGGAGAAAGCTTAAGTAGTGTGGCTCGGGCATTCCATCGAACACATTGTGTGCATAGGAGGTGAGCTAGAGCACCACCAAGCCCTCTCCCCCCTCGGCCAGAAAAAACAGAGCAGTGTGCTCTGCTCTTACGCGAGCACTACTAGAAATCCCCATATTTCCGACAGTGAAATCTAATAGCCGACGGTCGGTCGGTTATTTCAGGCATAGCCGACGGTATGTTCAATCGCCGACGGTTATTGCCAACTCACATGTATTACTACTAATAGCCAACGGTATACTAGATTGCCCGACGGTGAAAATTCCACGCTCGGGTATCCAATTTAATGCCCGACGGTTCACTATAATGCCCGACGACTTTTACTACACCCTCGGAAATTACATGTAATGCCCGACGGTGAAAATTAATAGCCGAAGGTGAAAACAAAACTCTCACTTATGAGTGGAAGTGGCCGACGGTACTTATGTCACTCTCAATTATTTGTGAAAATACCTGACGGGGGATAGCAATAACCGACGGTAACCTTTACCCTTGGTGATGTGTTTCAACGGATGACGTCGCTAAACATGTGGAATGACCGATGCTATATTCCAGATAATTCTCGTATAACAAAATTTCAAAGAAGGCACCGAAGCATATCTGGAATCGATAGCGTCACACCCACCGCCCATGCTCCAGTCGCCGCTACTGGCAGGCGTCACCGGGCAAAGGTCGCGCGACGGTGGCGGCATGGCGCGGGGAGGCGACTTCAGTGGGTGCCCAGGTGCGATGCTCGCGCTTGCGTGGTGAGGTGGCGTCGGGGGCCGACGCTAGGAGCTGAGTCGCGGGCATGCAGGGTGGCCCCGTCGGCGCGAACCCGCCGCACGTACGTGGGGTGCATCGCAGTACGAGGTGGTCATGCGGCTTGGGTGAGGCTATGTAGAAGGCACGGAGGCGCATTGGGCAGCACTAGGAGGCTCGTCGTGGGTACGAGGAAGCCAGGACGATGGTCCCGACCGGGTGGTCAGTGGTGGCTGGTACTGCAGCCATGCATGGGGTGCATATCTGATGCAACACGCGTGGTTCTGGTCCTGGCTGATGCGGTGTTTCTTTATGGCTTGTGGTGCTACGACGGAGTGTCGTGTGGCGGTGCAGGCGCACAAGGGGCTCAGCAGCATGGATCTGCTGCCTTGGGGTCATGCGATGGCACAATAAGGGACTGATGCTCGAGCGAAGCGGGCCATGGGGCGGTCTAGTTCAATGGGAATTTAGGTCCTAGCACCCAGATCTGGTGGTTGGGATGGCGGACGTTGCGTACACGGTGTCGGCTGCTGCCATGCACTTAATTTCCTGGCCTCGGGTGGCGCTCCTTGGTTCCTTGACGTCATGGTGCTCGATAGGGCACAGCGGCTCATGCTGCGTTTGGTGGCTCTGCGTCTGCATGACCGTCGGTGGATCTTGGGCCTCGTGATGGAGGTTGGCCGCCGGTGGTCTCCGCGAGGTGCCAACATGGCTACTGCGGTTCTCGGGGCTTCTTCGTCAGTGGCAACTTCGATGGTGGTGGTGGTTGGTGGGCTTGCCGGAGCCGCTGCGGGATGATGTGCGGCTAAGGTGGTGTGGGAGCTTGGGTGAAGACCCCGTCTTAGCTTTGTGTTGTGCCCAGTGATGGCAATGTCTGTGTCCATCATTGACCTTCTTGTAGGCATAACTGTTTTGCTGTCACACCCCTCCCACGTGGATCGGGCCATCACGATCTCTCTGGGCGAAACCCTTGATCTTCTGTGACCGTGGCGACGCCCTGTGGTCGTATTCCTCCTGGGCGCTCGGTCTTAGGAGTTCGACATCGGCAAGCAGGACCGGTGGATGACGAGGTTGTGGTGTCCAGACTTCTGTGGCAATGATGATGGCGGGAGCGATGTCATTGCGGTAGTCTGCACTTCTTTGACATGTCCGCGGGATTGCCTCGACCTGTTTGTCGCCGTGAAGTCGAACTTGCGGCGGCGAGTCCATGTGACGTGCCTAGTTTGTCCTCCGTAGTTCTCCGTCAAGTTTGGAGTTGCGTTGTCTGGTGGCCACAATTACATTTTATGGGAAACCTAAAAATAATTTATTTCGATTTTTTTCACTGAATACGTGTTGTATGTACAGTATTTTTTACAAGAATTCTTTTATCAGGTAGGACCAAGAACCATTTCACCCCGCCATTATTTCCCACTTGTCACTTACCTAATTTTACGCCCATATTCTATCGGCCACGTGCCCACGTCCTCCCCTCCCTCACCCCTTTTCCCTCTGAAACCTCCCACGCCGCATCTTCTCTTCTTGCTTGCCCGCCGCCCTGCGCCAACCCCGCCGTCACCCGTCGATCCGGCTGCGGCACTGCGCACTTCCACCCTCGTTGCCCTCCCTGGTCCAGCAACGTCACCTGCTCCCTTCAACTCCCGTCGCGGTCTTCGTGGCCCTCAGTTGTAGCAGCCCTCGGCCACGACGCTGCCGGATCTGGTCGGCTTGGCCTCGTCGCCCCAACCAATAGGTACTCGACGCCGCTCCTCAGGACCGCAGCGGTCTTCTTCATTGGCTCTATATCCCTCCACCTACTACGCCATGTATCGGCCTTCTGCCCTTTCTTGAAGCTCCTCCTCATCCAAGTGGCCACCTGATGTTGCCGAGTGCACGTGGACCACGCTCACTCGCGCCTTCGCCCGCCAGTAACCTGGTTTGGTCGCCACTTCCATTGCGCAATTCGTCGAGCAGGTCATCTGTGTGGCGTATGTGTGCTGTTGTAAACTTGTAATGGATGACTTGTTTTCTGGTGGTTGGGGTGAAGGATTTTCTCGTGTCTTTCAAGTTGAATACCGGGAAGATGGAGGACATGGTGACATGGCGGGCTACTATGGTGGTGAGGTTCACATTCTACAGTGAGGCCATCGTTGTTTGCATGTATGTTTAGGTATATTTTGTGGTTATGTGATTGCTGAAAAACAAAGGCAAGCCTATTAGTTTGGAATATAAAGTCAAGCCTATATGTGTTGAAAAATAGTTTGATTAACTAGTAAGTAGCCATTTGGCGCCAGTGAGGTGAGATAGCTAGCTTGTATTGATGCATGTATGTTTGATCAAGGCTAGCCAGTTGCAGCAGTTGGAACTAGTACTAGTACATGAGAGAAGAGACACTATGTCAGCATGTGCAATCAGGAATTCAGGATTGGGATGTATACTTCATACTATTGTATAACTTAACTAGTAGTCCCTGCCAGACAACTAATTACATTGAAGAGGTCCTCCATTCATGTAGTACGTACATTCCTTGTTCGTTTTCCATCAGTTTTGGTTTGTAGTTGTACTTGTAAGTTTTTTCATCTTGCTTTTGCTTTTCTTTTCAGTATTTTGTATTTCTGTAACATTTAGCTCCTGTTCCTACAGCTGATGCATCCACTGACATGTTAACATCAGGTCCTGTGTGTTCTTTCTCAATGATGTAGAGCAGGGTAGAGCAGGGGTTCTTACTTGTTGTTCTTATACGCGCTATGTTATCTTGCAGGTGGCAGTTGGGCCTATCTGAAGAGCAATAATGTAATGCTTTTGAGCTTAGGCACATGAAGTCGTATTTGAAAGGGGACGAGATGATGTTTGTCAACACGAAACTGAAAAGGTTGGTCCATCATCTCTTAGCCATACATCCCATCTAGTTATGCGCCAAATTAGTTCTAAGACAACATGCGCATGGAGAAACATATATGCGAAAATACATGTATCTTCATCACTACCATTGAGTTCTGAACTTCTGATAAGAACACTACCCTGTCAATCGACTTCCTTGTTTTGGGACCTTCCTTTTTTATTTGAGACCTTTTGTCTGAGACACACTGACCACTTGGCCAGCGTACAATGGCTTTGAAGACCATGCTACAGATAACTTGCTTTGGGACCTGATCTTTTTTATTTTATCTGATTTATTAGCTTACCACATTGCTTAGGTGGTACTACTATACTATGTATATACTGTATGCACCTGCTTGTGCCCTATTTTCGTAGATGTGGCTCATAACTGAGATATCTATCTATGGACTAGCTGTTTTTCTTTACACTAAATCCATCTTAATTAAGGTGCCAGGGGTAAAATTTTGTTGAACTCAGGCGCACGTGCACAACCTGGCTGCTTGATGCTTTCTAGCCGGCCGATGCTTTTGGCCAACACACGCACGTACAATACAACCAAGCTGGCACTCAGGCAGGTGGATCGAATCTGTGGAAGCAAGCTAGACGTACTTGATCGATTAATCTCGCCGGGAACTCACGCGCACAAGCGAAACAATACGAGGCGCCGATGGATAGCAATAGGTGCGTGTTGCACCTAATACTTTATTTCTTTTATCTGGGTTGAGTTTACAGGGGAACCACGTACAGGTATATATAGTACTACCTATCCTACCTATACACGGCCGACTCGGCCAGGGCTACATGTCCGTGCCGGACTCGGTTTTGCCTAATCATGATTATATCCAACAATGTAGGCTTATTGTTTTACTTGTATCACATGGCCATCTTGGTCTAACTATAGCATATGTGGGTTCTGGAGATATGATTAATACAGTTAATTAGAAAATTGCCATGTGCTTGGAATTATATGAATGTTGCAAGTAATTCGAAAAGCATGAACGTTGCAAACTTATTATAAAATTGGAATCAGTGTGGTTTATTGGTAGATTATTCCTGTAGTATACAGAGCAACGTGTAGTCCTCAATCTTTATTATTTTGAGTATGTGTTCCTGGCTTCGTGCTGATTCACGTTACCCTGGAAATTGCATGTGGAGGATCAAAAGGTAAATATGTAGTCATACTGCTAGATAGCAGCTAACTAGTCAGTTAGAAGATCTAAGTTTTGTCACTGTATGCTCAATTAAATTTCAACTAAATTACATCATTTTCATCTACCTTACAACTAGTCTAATCATTTCTTAGGGATGTGAAACAATACTGGAGGAATCGTGATCTATGGCAAGGGTGATGATGTCTATGGCGGTGATTGTCATGATCTATATGGCGATGAGCGTTATGATCCATATGGTGATGAAGGGTGATGAGTCTAATGATCTTTCTTCAGGACATGCAACAAAGTGAACATCTGAAGTTTTGGTCAATTTTAGCTTAGGCATAATACTTGGACCATTATATATTAGTTATAGTATTTTGTTTTACAGTTCAAACTTCCTAGATAGATCATGATGGCCAATGTAATTTGGATGCATGCCATTAGGGTTATGATATTTTGAAAGTTGTGCTAAATATAATATATGTTACTTGGTCATGTGTCGTTGTGCAATTATGAGATACTCCCTTTGTCCCAAAATGTAAGATGTTTTTTGACACTATCATAGTGTAAAAAACGTCTTACATTTTGAGGCGGAGGTAGTATATTTGAAGTGGAAAGCAATCCTTATGGGGTGACTAATGGCCGACCATACAACAAACATCTCAAGTACAGAGACTTCACCCTCGGTGAATCCCTATATTGATGGTCTTTGTTGGGCTCTCAACCATAGGAATCCCCGAAGGGGTGTATACACAGCCGACTATCATAATAGCTTTCGGTTTCATTCTCCTCTCGGTTATAACAATCCCTGAAGGATTTCGTTCTCCTCTCGGTTATAACAAACCCCAAAGGGTCAAATATACCGTCATCTATTGCGAAAGCCGATGGGAAGTAATAACAGTCAAATAAATAAATATCCGACAGGGAACCGTTAGCTATAAGCGTCGTCAAGTTTATGTGAGCTGGCTAGCGACCAAAACATGCCCGACGGCTCACCGTCAGCTAATTACCCTCGGAGAAGGTATTACCCAACAGTACCGTCGGCTATGAGTGTAATGGCCGACCAAGCATAGCCGACGGGAGATTGCCGACGGTGTACCGTCAGCTATATGGAAATCTGACGGTGAACTGAAATATCCGACGGTAATTTGACCCTCGGTTATAATGAAAAATCTAGTAGTGGAGGGGGTATATATAGGCACCTCATTGGTCCCGGTTGGTGACATGAACCGGGATTAAAGGGGAGCCTTTGGTCTCGTTTCAAGTTACCAACCGGGACCAATAGTGGTGGGCCAGGAGCAAGGCCCATTGGTCCCGGTTCGTCACACCAACCGGGACCAAAAGGTCCAGACGATCCGGGACCAATGGCCCACGTGGCCCGGCCGGCCCCCTGGGCTCACGAACCGGGTCCAATGCCCCCATTGGTCCCGGTTCTGGACTGAACCGGGACTAATGGGCTGACCCGGCCTGGACATTTGCCTCGTTTTCTACTTGTGCACTCTTGCGGTTTTACTTCGAGATCATGGGAGTAAGGATGCGGATGACAATTGGATCAAGTGCAAGTTTCTCAAGGCCATGATGCCCTACCACAAGGCCATGTCCTCCGTCATTTTCCAAAGACCAGAATTCCACACTTTGTCATCAAATGAAGTGTTGGATGAGTTCATTGCCATGAGGATCTTGGACAAGACCGCCGACAATGCGGTTTTAAGAGCTCAACGATCAAAGAAGCCTAACCTTGCCTTGAAGGCCAAGGCTTGTGTGGAATAAGAGGAGGAGGAGGATGACGATGAGTGTTGCCCCGAGGATACCAAATATGCCTATCATGAGCACATGGCTCTTGCTTCAGGGCAATTTTGGGCCAACAAGAAGAATTCAAGGCCCAACTTCAACAAGAACAACTCAAGTGGCAACAAGGGAAAGCAACGAGTGAGGACGTGCTTCAACTATGGGAATGTGAGCCACTTTGTTGTAGATTGCCCATATGAGAAAAGAGAAGACTTTGGAGGCAAGCTTATTCGGAAGGACAAGGCCAAGTCTTATCCCAACAAGAACAACCTCAACAAGAAGACCCCTCCTAAAGGGTTGGTGGCCCAAGAAGAATATGTTGAGGATGATGATAATGATGAAGATGATGAGATGGTCACCATGGCCACAATTGCTATTGCTACTACTCGACGCTCATCTCTCTTCGACTCACCAAATGAGAACATCACCGCCAAGTGTCTCATGGCTAAGGCCACCAACAAGGTAACTCCAAACATCAACACTACCATCATCTCTAATCCTTCATTGACGGATTGTATTGATGAGAGTGAGGCAGCAGAGGAGGAAGAGAATGAATTTGAGTTGTTTATGAGCAAACTCAAGGGCAAACCCAAGAAGCATTTTGTTGCTCTCTTGGAACAACTCGGTGAGGCCAATGACATGATCGAGGCTCACGAGGAGACCATTGCTAAAATGGAAGGACATAGTCGAGACTATGCCGATGAGATATCGGATCTCTCTAATGCTCTAGAAGAAGAGTGTGGTCTTCGTTTGGCTCTTGAGGAGTCACACAACGATGATCATGCTAAATTAAAGAAAGATATCGATCATGCTTTAGTTGTTTCTCGTATAATTAATTCCGAGAAGGCAAAACTTGGGGTTGACCATGCTAGACTCAAGGAGGAGTTTGTTACACTTGACAAGGCTCACAAGGCCTTGAAAGGTGTACATGTTGTGGAAATAGGTGAAAGCATCTTACCCATCGTGGGAGCGCTGCTGCGTGTTATATAGACCAGGGGTGCACCTCCCTGGATAGCGCATACAGTAGTTAGGATTACAATCTTGAGAGAGAAGAAATAGGTAGAGATAAGGACTAAGTTTGAGATAAATGTCCTTCCTAACTACCTAGTCTACATGCGCAAGTAATCCTCTACTGAACTTTGTTTAACACCCTCCCTTAATCACAACTTCGTCAAGTTGAGATTATGCTTGAAATCTTCGAAGCTTCGTGTGGGAAGAGCTTTTGTGAATCCATCTGCTATCTGATCCTTGGAATGCACAAAATGTATGTCAAGTTTCTTCTGAGCCACTTGTTCTCTGACAAAGTGAAAATCAATTTCAATGTGTTTGGTTCTAGCATGAAACACTGGATTTGCAGATAAGTATGTAGCACCAAGGTTATCACACCATAAACACGGAGCTTGAGTACTTTTGACACCAAGTTCCTTCAGTAGTGATTGCACCCATATGATCTCAGTTGTGGCATTTGCCAATGCTTTGTATTCTGCCTCTGTACTGGATCGAGAGACAGTTGCATGTTTTCTTGCACACCATGAAATTAAATTGGGACCAAAAAATACTGCAAAGCCACCAGTGGATCGCCTGTCATCCAGGCAGCCTGCCCAGTCAGAATCCGAGAAAGCACTCAAAAGTGTAGATGAAGAGTTACTGAAATTCAGACCAATATTGAGAGTATTCTTGACATATCGAACTATACGCTTTGGAGCAGTCCAGTGAACTGTGGTGGGTGCATGAAGAAACTGACAGACCTTATTAACAACAAATGAGATATCAGGCCGTGTAAGTGTCAAATATTGAAGCGCACCTACCAGACTCATGTATCTTGTACTGTCATCTTGACCCAAGGGCTGCCCTTCTGTAAGGGACAATTTTTCTGAACTGGATAGTGGAGTAGGTGAGGGTTTACACCCTTGCAAACCAGCCTTTTTTACCAGATCTGTTGCATACTTCTCTTGGGAGAGATGAAGACCATTCTCATGTTTCTTCACTTCTATCCCTAGAAAATAATGCAAGTCTCCAAGGTCCTTGAGAGCAAACTCCGCACTTAGATCCTTCAATAGTCCTGTGATAGCCTCATTAGATGAACTTGTGACAATAATATCATCAACATAGATGAGGACAAATATGTGAGTGTTGCATTTGTTGTAAATGAACAAAGAGGTGTCAGACTTTGAGGGAATGAAGCCAAGTGCTTGTATTTTATGGCTCAACCGTGAGTACCATGCTCGAGGAGCCTGTTTTATTCCATATAAGGCTTTGTCAAGTTTACATACATGAGAGGGTGCATTCTTGTTTTCAAACCCACGAGGTTGTTTTATGTACAGATCCTCTTCCAGAACACCATGCAAAAACGCGTTCTGTACGTCTAGCTGTCTGAGACTCTAGCCCCTGGAAACGGCAATGGACAAAACAAGACTAATGGTGGCAGCTTTTACAACTGGACTAAAGGTATCCTCATAGTCTATACCATACCGTTGTTTAAAGCCTTTTGCTACAAGTATTGCTTTGTAACGGTCAATGATGCCATCAGTTTTTCTCTTAATCCTAAAAACCCACTTGCAGTCAATGAGATTTGTACCTTGCCGTGGAGGAACCAAGTGCCATGTGTTGTTCCTTTTTAAGGCCATGTACTCTTCTTTCATTGCTTGTTTCCAGTTGGCATCACCAAGGGATTCTTCAACTCGCCTGGTTCACCTGTGGAGCAGATCATTCCAAATTTTGTCATACGTTTGTAATTTACTGGTTGTATGACGAGTGCGTCGTGACGTGGTTGGCTCCGACGCAAAAGATCCCATGGGAGCTGCAGCTTCTGATCCCGAGGTGGATTCGGTGGGGTCTGCAGCAGCTTCAGCAGAACCAGATGCTGGATCCTCTATGCGCGGGGATGGAGCAGCGTCGTGTAGCGGAGTCACATGCGCCGCAGAAGATCCCGCCGCACCGGCCTCATTCTGCTGCAATGATGGACCTGGTCCCACGCGCGCGTCAGATGTGGAGCCCACTGGGCCAGGCGTTGGGCCCGTACCAGTTGGCCGACCCAAATCCCGCCGCTTGTAGCAGACAGGCTGGCTGGGAAAGTGACCGCCCGTGGGCCTTGGAGAGTGCGGGCCGGCGCCTCCAGCCGCTGGCTGCCGCGTGGTGCGGGTGGGGTTGCCTGCTGACGTGCGGTCGGGTGCGGAGGGAGACGCAGCGGGCGTGGAATCCGGAGAGGATCTGCCTGACCGATCTGGCGGCGATCCTGGGGCAGATCGTGTTGCTAGGTCTGCGGCACCCGCGGGCATCAATCCCGAGGAGGATTTTCTCCCCAAATTCTAGCACATGAAATATGGCTCTGTTGGGCGATTTTCTTCACTATTTTCAATTCCGTTTTCTGCAGCGTGGCTTCCTGTATCATCACACAACTC
Source organism: Secale cereale (assembly GCA_902687465.1). Lineage (NCBI taxonomy): Eukaryota > Viridiplantae > Streptophyta > Magnoliopsida > Poales > Poaceae > Secale > Secale cereale. The sequence continues at coordinate 757,502,534 of LR738715.1, read as the reverse complement.
AGGCAACGTGGTGAGAGGGTTAGTCATAGTAGGATCGTTAGAGTTATACTCCCCATTATCAAGGCCGGTTAGATTTGAAGGCAAAAGAAGAATTTCTTTTCGAAGTAAAGCGTCGGCATTTGGATGAAGATCGGCAAAGGGAAACTTAGTTTCATCAAATACAACATCACAGGATATGTAAACTCGACCAGTAGAGACATCTAGACATTTGACCCCCTTGTGTTGAGAGCTATACCCGAGAAAAACACATTGTTTCGAGCGAAACATGAGTTTGCGAGAGTTGTATGGTCGAAGATTAGGCCAACAGGCACACCCAAAAACACGAAGTGATGATGGGCCTCGAACCCCTCGTTGGTTACCCCAAGTGGAAGGTGTAAGATGCAGTAAGTAGAAGTGTTTTCCCTTAGCAAAGATGCCAAGGATCGAATCCCCAGAGACTCCTAGGTTCAACAAGTAGGTGTCAATTACTACGGCGCCAGATTAGTAGCAATCAACATGGACCTGCACACAGATACAAATAACTTTGCTCCCAACGAGTACAGAGAGGTTGTCAATCTCTCCGGCCTTGTAGTTCACAAAGGGTTAAAAGCAATGATAGTAGTGATAGATAGTTTTTGCAATAGTAAGTAATAACGGAAAGTAAATAATGGATGTGATCAATGATGGTAATATGGACCGGAGTCTCATGATGTTCACTAGTGATGTCTCTCTCCCAAAAGACGATAGAACAGCTATGTGAGGTAAACAAATTACAGCTGGGCAATTGACAGGACCACGAACGCAAACCAATGCTGACTACATTGCAAGAAAGGTTGAGGTTCAAAGCATGGGCGGTACGCCAAAGTAAGTAGACCGAAATCCATCAATATCTACTACTAATCATCCACCTTGAGATATCTATCCAGAACATCTCGCTGGTATTAAGTTGCGAGTTCCACCCATAGTGTAAACTCAATGCAACAGACAACTGCATTAAAAGAACTTTGCGTAAAGTAAACAATCCTTGCACCCGCGGGCACAAGCACCGTTGTTTTCCCCCTTGTGGCAACAGCACATCCCCTAGACTCATGTTTCTCTCACTCAAGCTAGTCATCGAGGGGCATGAACCCACAATCGAGCATAACGTTCCCTCTTGGAGTCACTACCTATTACTCGGCCAAAGCAATAAATAACAACGGAGAACATGCAAGAATTACTTATGAACTAAAATATAAAAGATGTGAATCAAATATATTACTCAAGATCAATCTGAACATAATCTCATAATCCATCGGATCCCAGCAAACTCAACATAGCAACAACATAAGGATTACATAGGTGCCTCGATCATGTAGGGCAGCTCACGAGGACTAATTAGTAAAGCACAAGAACGGGAGGAGAACATCACATAGTTACTGGTCATGGACTCATGGTCCAAGGGAGACTACTCACGAGTCATCCGGGAGGCGTCCATGGTGGTGGAGAAGCTCCCGGTGGTGATCCTCCCCTCCGGCAGGGTGCCGGGAAGAGTTCTCCTGGTGCTCCCGATCTTGGAAGCGGCGGCGGCGGCGGAACAGAGATGGGATCGCGAAAAGAGTTCCTGTTCTGAGGGTTTCGGAGGTCCCTCTAAATATATGCCAAAGGTGGGCACCGGACGGGCTTCGGGGGGCCCAGACGCCCCCCCCCCGGCGCGGCCCAGGGGGGGGGGGGCGCCGCCAGGGCGCCTGGAGCCCTGGTGGCCCCCCAGGCTGCCCTTCGGACGCAGTGTTGTTTCCGGATCGCTGATTTTTTATATAATTTTTCTGGGCAGTTCTCGAAACGTGAAAACCTGAAATACAAAAACAGCCGAAAACAGAAACTGGCACTGGGGTGCACTAGATTAGTAAGTTAGTCCAAATATGATCAAAAGTGTATGGAAGTGTATGAATATCAGAGCAATATCACCCAAAAGTGGCATGGAGCAAGCAGAAATTATATATACGTTTTGGACGTATCAACATCCCCAAGCTTAATTCCTGCTCGTCCTCGAGCAGGTAAATGATAACAAGAATAATTTCTGTGGTGACATGCTATTAACCATATAGGACTTTTTCATAGTCATATGACAAAAGCTTACTGAGACAATGATTCTATAGTAATTAATTTGCCTCATGAGAAAATCACAAATGACTGAAAGTTTTACAATATGAAATTGAAACATCAAAAAGATTTGCAATGAACATGATGTGCAAATATGATAAAGTGATATCTAGCTTGCCCCCTTTAGTGATGCAAAACATAAATGCAAGGGCACCTTCAAGGTTTAAGTGATGACTAGATACAATCATTTCAGAATAAACGATATCACAATCATGCAAAAGACAATGCTACTTTGGGACAATGCACATTACACTCAGAATGAGAATCATGCTCTCAGTAGTTGGTGCTTTAACATAAAGGTAAAAGAATGGTTATGTGCTAGAGCTTTTTATTTTGAAAACATGGAAGCAATTGTGTCAACGGTAATAGTACTTCATATGTGTCATGCATAAAACATCCTATAAGTTGCAAGCCTCATGCATCGAATACTAATAGTGCTCGCACCTTGTCCTAATTAGCTCGGATTCCCATGGGTTATCATTGCATTGCATATGTTTCAACCAAGTGTCACAAAGGGGTACCTCTATGCCACATGTACAAAGGTCCAAGGAGATAGATCGCATTTGATTTCTCGTTTTTGATAGATCTCAACTTGAGGACATCCATACCGGGACAACATAGAAAATAGATGATGGACTCCTCTTTAATGGATAAGCATGTTCTCATAAGAGATTGAGGATTAAGGTCCAAGCTAAAACTTCCACCATGATGCATGGCTTTGGTTGGCGGCCCAATGTTCTTCTCTAACAATATGCATATTAATTCAACCCACGGCAAATCACCCTTACTTCGGACAAGACGAACATGCATAGCAACTCACATGATATTCAACAAAAGTGTGACAGTTGATGGCGTCCCCAGAAACATGGTTACCGCTCAGCAAGCAACTCATAAGAAATAAGATACATAGGCAACATATTCTTTACCACAATAGTTTTTAGGCTACTTTCCCATGAACTATGTATTGCATGGTTAGTTTGCTTAGTACAGGTGGAGGTTAGCAAAAGACTGGGAGCGACCAACTAAGAGAGCAATGACGGTCATAATTATGCAGAGCGACAAAGCAATATTGAATCAGGCATGGTAGTTATATCGCTACTCAGAAACAAAAGATCATCAAGGCTTGACAGACTTTCTTTACAGTCTTGAATATGCGTGAGCATACGCCAAGTCAATCAAAATAAATTCTCGAAGGAAGATATTACTAAACCATACCACATCATAGGCAAACAAACCAAGTTGGTACTCCAATAACACATTGGGAACCCCCCAGCTATTTGAGATTAACCATAAGAAAACCTGAACTACTAAGCACCATCATGCAAGTAGCATCTTTATCATAGACACATTAACCAATGCAACGGAAGCAAACTCTCTTAATAAGGTGAGCATGATAATTAAAGAGAGTTCAAGCAACCAACTAAATAAAAGCTCTTGAAAAGATAAGCATGAATACTAAGAGCAGAGCACGATAGTAGCTATTAAAAGACAAAGAACACACACAGCATAGATAGACATGAAAATTCTATGTTATGTTCTAGGTAGAAGTGGAGCGTGTTTCTCTCCCACATAAAGGAATGCTGGGTCCCGACTCGTTATGAAAAACTAAAAAGAAAACTAAAAGCAAGACGCTCCAAGCATAGCACATAACACATGAAGTGATAAAAATATAGCGGAACGAAAGACGAACTGATAATGTTGATGGAGAAGGGGATGCACGGGGGCATCCCCAAGCTTAGACGCTTGAGTCTCCTTGAATATTTCTTGGGGGTGCACGGGGGCATCCCCAAGCTTGAGCGCTTGACACTCCTGAATCTTTTTATCATCTTCCCTCGCACACTTGAAAACTCCCTTCATACATAACTCATCATAATCTGATTAGCGAGGTTAGTACCCTTAATAAAATAATTATACCTTGCTGGAAATAAGGATATTCTTGAAGTTCTACTGTTTCTCAAGATTGCCAAAAGGTTTTTGCAAAGAAAAAGCAAGCTCTTGATTTGCAAAGTGAAGGTAAGGCAAAACAGGACAGAATCTGTGAAAAACAGAACAGCAGGCAGTAATTGATCTGTTCGGGATACTTCTGCAACTCAAATCAAAAAACTCAGAACTGACGCACGAAAGACAATTATATAGAGAACGCTGTCGAACAAATTCAGACCAAAAAGATGATCTGGTGATTTTATACGATTTTTTCTATCCAAGGACAGAATCTGTTTCCTGGACAGCACCTCACAACTTTTGAACTTTCTAGCAATCAGAGGCTATACTTGGCACAAATATGAAAAGCAAAGATACAATGATGATGCTACAGCAGTAAACAACATCAATACACAACAAAAGCAAAAAAATTATTCATGTGGGCTGCCTCCCAAAAGCGCTTTCTTTTATGCCTTTAAGCTAGGCATAATGCATAGAGGAATCAATAACCATCATAATAATCAGAGTTATAAATTGCTTCAAATGGTTCCTCAACAAGTTCATTCTTGTTCCTTCTAGGAAAGGGGTACACACCTTTTGCCTTCCCGCGTAAGCGGATTTGTCCCTTACCTATATCGATGAAGCATTTAACTGCTCGGAGGAAGTCCCTTCCAAGCACTATATTTCCTTGGTTTGGCTCCATGATGAAGAAATCAATCATTGCAATCCCTTTAAGGAATTTTACTGGCACGTCTTTTATTTTTCCCTGGATTTCAGAAATATCTCCATTAGTATGTTCATGATAAGATGGTAATCTATCCATGTTAAATTTTAAAGAATCATGAACAATTTTTGGCATAGTAGAAACCATAGATCCAATATCACAATAAGCAAGGAAGTCTTGATTAGAGATGCTAATCCTAACAAAAGGTTCCCAATCATTGTCTATTTCCAAAATGTCTTTCTTATTTGGTTTAGGTTTCTCTACCTTCATCAAGTCTAGAGCATCCATTCTTTTCTCAATAGCAGCAAGTCTATCTATGACAGTATCAAAGTTATGATCATAAACAAAGTAACTAGATAGACCATGTATAATTTCAAGAGCTCTAGCTTCATCACACTCTAGGAAATCTCCCTCAGCTATAATGTCAAGGGAGTGTTTACACCATTTAAAAAGACCATGGTAAAAATTTCTAAGCACATTTTTTATAGGTATCCAAGGCATAATTCTTCTATGTGCATCAGAAATTCTGTCCCATGCCTTCTTCATATTTTCTCCATCCCTTTGATGGAAATCTAGAACTTCTGATTCCCTCAAAGCACCAAATCCTAACATGTTTAACTAAACAGCTAGGACTACTAACAGGAAGGTAAATATTTTTTTGTGATTTTTGATAAAAAGGAACTAAAGCAAAAATGAAAGGTAAACTAACAAGACTAAAAAGCAAAGGTAAAAGATAGCATGCAACTCCCCTATCCTGAAGAGTGGAGTCCCCGGCAACGGCGCCAGAAAATACTCCTTGATGGGCCTCGAACCCCTCGTTGGTTACCCCAAGTGGAAGGTGTAAGATGCAGTAAGTAGAAGTGTTTTCCCTTAGCAAAGATGTCAAGGATCGAATCCCCAGAGACTCCTAGGTTCAACAAGTAGGTGTCAATTGCTACGGCGCCAGATTAGTAGCAATCAACGTGGACCTGCACACATATACAAATAACTTTGCTCCCAACGAGTACAGAGAGGTTGTCAATCTCTCCGGCCTTGTAGTTCACAAAGGGTTAAAAGCAATGATAGTAGTGATAGATAGTTTTTGCAATAGTAAGTAATAACGGAATGTAAATAGTGGATGTGATCAATGATGGTAATATGGACCGGAGTCTCATGATGTTCACTAGTGATGTCTCTCTCCCAAAAGACGATAGAACAGCTATGTGAGGTAAACAAATTACAGCTGGGCAATTGACAGGACCACGAACGCAAACCAATGCTGACTACATTGCAAGAAAGGTTGAGGTTCAAAGCATGGGCGGTACGCCAAAGTAAGTAGACCGAAATCCATCAATATCTACTACTAATCATCCACCTTGAGATATCTATCCAGAACATCTCGCTGGTATTAAGTTGCAAGTCCCACCCATAGTGTAAACTCAATGCAACAGACAACTGCATTAAAAGAACTTTGCGTAAAGTAAACAATCCTTGCACCCGCGGGCACAAGCACCGTTGTTTTCCCCCTTGTGGCAACAGCACATCCCCTAGACTCATGTTTCTATCACTCAAGCTAGTCATCGAGGGGCATGAACCCACAATCGAGCATAACGTTCCCTCTTGGAGTCACTACCTATTACTCGGCCAAAGCAATAAATAACAATGGAGAACATGCAAGAATTACTTATGAACTAAAATATAAAAGAAGTGAATCAAATATATTACTCAAGATCAATCTGAACATAATCTCATAATCCATCGGATCCCAACAAACTCAACATAGCAACAACATAAGGATTACATAGGTGCCTCGATCATGTTGGGCAGCTCACGAGGACTAATTAGTGAAGCACAAGAACGGGAGGAGAACATCACATAGCTACTGGTCATGGACTCATGGTCCAAGGGAGACTACTCACGAGTCATCCGGGAGGCGTCCATGGTGGTGGAGAAGCTCCCGGTGGTGATCCTCCCCTCCGGCAGGGTGCCGGGAAGAGTTCTCCTGGTGCTCCCGATCTTGGAAGCGGCGGCGGCGGAACAGAGATGGGATCGCGAAAAGAGTTCCTGTTCTGAGGGTTTCGGAGGTCCCTCTAAATATATGCCAAAGGGGGGGCACCGGACGGGCTTTGGGGGGCCCAGGCGCCCCCCCGACGTGGCCCAGGGGGGAGGGGGGGCGCCGCCAGGGCGCCTGGAGCCCTGGTGCCCCCCCCCCCTCCCAGGCTGCCCTTCGGACGCAGTGTTATTTCCGGATCGCTGATTTTTTATATAATTTTTCTGGATTTTTCTGGGCAGTTCTCGAAACGTGAAAACCTGAAATACAAAAACAGCCGAAAACAGAAACTGGCACTGGGGTGCACTGGATTAGTAAGTTAGTCCAAATATGATCAAAAGTGTATGGAAGTGTATGAATATCATAGCAATATCACCCAAAAGTGGCATGGAGCAAGCAGAAATTATAGATACGTTTTGGACGTATCAAGTGATGTATAATCAGGTTTGACACGAAGGAGTCGTTCGGTGGGTGTTTCATTGTGGATGACTCGACTAGGAAGCATGTTGATAATGTGAACGGCCGCGAGGAACGCTTCGTCCCAAAATTTTAGAGGCATGGAAGCGCCGGCAAGAAGGGCTAGACCAACCTCAACTATGTGCCTATGTTTGCGTTCGGCAGACCCGTTTTGTTGGTGAGCATGGGGGCATGACACATGATGAGATATGCCAAGTGTTTGAAAGAAGGAGTTGAGCTTCTCATACTCCCCCCCCCCCGCAGTCGGATTGGACAGCAATAATTTTGCTGTCAAACTTGCGTTCTACAAGTGCTTGAAAATTTTTGAACACTTGAAAAACGCCAGATCTTTTCTTGAGAAGGTAAATCCAAGAAAATTTGCTATAGTCATCAATGAAGCTAACATAGTATGCGTGTCTACCAACCGAGGTGGGGGCAGGACCCTAGACATCAGAAAATATTAATTGCAAAAGTTGAGTGGAAACACTAGTAGATATGGGATAAGGTGGTAATTGATGACATTTTGCTCTTTGGCAGGAATCACAAATAGTTTCAATATTTCGCTCACCAACAAACGGGAGCTTATTTTTCCTAAGCAAACGTTCAACCAAAGAAAAAGAGGCATGTCCTAGACGATCGTGCCATCGTGTGGACGAAAGCTTGATAGCACCACAAGCTTGTTTATTTGATCTTCTAAACTCCGGAATCAATGGGTAAAGCCCTCGAACACATCTACCTCGATAGAGAACTTTCCTCGTGGCCTGATCCTTGATCAAACATAAGAAAGGATGGTATTCAATGAACACATGATTATCAATGGTAATACGATGAACGAAGAGAAGATTTTTGTTGGTACTAAGGACATGTAAAAAATTTCTAAGATGAATCTTGCGAGAGGGGGTACGTATAACCGAATGAGCTATATGACTTATCCTCATACCTGTGCCACTTGCCGTGTGGATTTGATCTTTGCCATGATATTTTTCACGGAGGGTCACCTTCTCAAGCTCTCCTGTGAGATGGTTGGTGGCGCCGTTGTCGAGATAACAGTTAGTATCGACGCCATATGACCCATCAGCGGCGGCAGCAACCTTGTCATCCTCATCAAAGAAGGCTTCGTCTTCTTCAAAACGATACCAGCAGTCCTTAGTCGTGTGGCCAGGCTGGCCGCAGATCTGGCAACGTACGGTGTCAGGGCGTGATCTGCCGGAGCCACCACCGTTGCCACCCCCGCCGCGACGGCCCCTGTTGTTGGTGAAGTTGGGGCGTCCGTCGCGAGAGGAGTTGCTGGAGCCGCCACCACCTTTCTTGCCCTTGTGTCGAGGAGAACCACGAGAGCGCGATGAGTAGCCGCCGCGCCCGCGAGTGGCGGCGTTGGCCGAGGACTTGAAGCCACCGCCGGTGCTATGAAACTGAGCCACACGCTGATCAAAGTTGCTCAGCATGGAGTACAACTCGTCAAGGGAGATCGGCATGACACGGGCGTCGAGGGCGGAGACGAGGGGCTGGTAGTCCATATCCAGCCCATGCAACAAGTAGGAGATGAGCTCATCGTCCTGGATGGGCTTGCCGGCCGCGGCGAGTTCATCGGCAAGGCCACGCATATGAGCGTAGTATGCAGCAACCGATTGGGTGCCCTTCTGTGCATTGATCAAGGCAGTGCGAATATTGTTGACCCGACTCAAAGATTGAGAAGAAAACATGCCTGCAAGCGCCACCCAGAGGGTATGCGCGGTGGTGACCGTGGTCACCGCGATCAACACTTCCTTGGAGAGGTTGTTGAGGAGGTAGCCGAGCACTTGCTAATCCTCCCTCACCCAGATGGCATGGAGGGGGTTGAGCTCGGACGACTCCTTGCCATCCTTGTCCTTGGTGATGAGGAGGCGGGTGGGTTCCGGCATCGTTCCATCGATGTAGCCGAAGAGCCCAGCTCCCCTCAGCTGCGGCGTAACTTGCGTTTGCCACAGGACGTAGTTCGTCTGGGAGAGCTTCTCCGTGACCTGGCCGAGATTGCTTTGGGCGGCACTGGAGGAAGACATGGCTTGGGATTATGGAGCAGCTAGGGTTTGGAAGAGGAGGCTCTGATTACCATGTGGAAATAGGTGAAAGCGTCTTACCCATCGTGGGAGCGCTGCTGCGTGTTATATAGACCAGGGGCGCACCTCCCTGGATAGCGCATACAATAGTTAGGATTACAATCTTGAGAGAGAAGAAATAGGTAGAGATAAGGACTAAGTTTGAGATAAATGTCCTTCCTAACTACCTAGTCTACATGCGCAAGTAATCCTCTACTGAACTTTGTTTAACACATGCTTCTCTCAAGGAGTCTCATGATCAACTCCAAGTTTCGCTAACCAAGGAGAAAGCTATCTTTCCTCGCATGGTGTTGATTGATAATGCAAATGCTACTAACCCATGTTGCGAGCATGTGCATCTTGTTGAAGAAAATGCCAAGTTGAAGAAGCAACTTGAGAAAGGCCTTGTGACATGTATACAAGGTGAGAAGAACCTCAACGATCTTTTGAGTAATCAAAAGGAGGTTGTGGCAAAGGAAGGAATTGGGTTTGCTCCCAAGCCTAAGAAGAAGAAGAACGACAAGACCAAGCAACCTCCTCCTCTCAAACAAACCTTTGTGAAAGAGGGAGAGGGTGCTTCTAAGAAGTAGAACAATGTGAAAAGTGGTGGAGTCAAGAAAAACCCCACCATACCATCAAACATAGCCGGCGACTTTAATCCTTCATATGTTTTATGTCGTGCTAGTGATGGTCATGTCTTTGCTAAATTTGTTGGTTCTTCTTATGAGTACATTGAATGGTCTATTTGGGTTCCTAAGACCCTTGTTACTAACCTCAAAGGACCCATTACCAAATGGGTACCTAAATCCAAGCATTGATCTCATGTAGGAGTTTGCTTCCGGTGGGGGATCATGGTTGCTCGATAGTGGAGCCACAAATCATATGACCGGAAGCAAAGACTTGGTGGTGGACGTGCATCAAGGTTCATCCATGGCCACCAACGTCGAATGGGGTGATGCTTCATCTTCTAAGGTATTGGGGCTTGGCAAGGTTGTTGTTTCTCATGATCTCACGATCGAGAAAGTCATGCTTGTTGAGTCCCTTGCATACAACTTACTTTCTGTTCGTCAACTTGCACTCATGGGCTTTGCTACATTCTTTGATATTGATACCGTGGCCCTCTTGTGGAGCAAGACTCTTAAAGTAGCCTATGTTGGACATGTCGAGAACGGTCTCTATGTGGTTAACTTCTCAGAGCAACCCACTAAGACCACAACATGCCTAATGGCTAAAGTTGATGTGGGATGGCTTTGGCATCGCCGGTTAGCCCATGTCAATATGAGATCTTTGCAAAGTTTTCTCAAGGGGAACCATGTTCGTGGACTAACAAATGTTAGCTTTGCCAAAGACCGTGCTTGCAGTGCTTGTATTGAAGGAGAGTTACATGAGACAGCTCACCCTCTCACGACCGTCATCTACTCAAAAAGACCATTAGAGCTCCTTCACATGGATCTCTTTGGGCCTCCATCCTTTGATAGTCTTGGGGGCAGAAAGTATTGCTTGGTGATTGTGGATGATTATTCAAGATACACATGGGTATACTTCTTCAAGAAGAAGAGTGAGACCCAACAAACCGTCATCAACTTTGCAAATGAAGCTCAACGACAACATGAAGCAAAGATTTTGATGATCCTAAGTGACAACGGCACCGAGTTCAAGAACTACACCTTGGATGAGTTTCTTAGTGATGAGGGGATCAAACATCAATATGCCGCACCTTATACCCCTCAACAAAATGGTGTAGCGGAGAGAAAGAACCGGACATTGATGGAAGCAGCAAGGACCATGATGGCAGAATTCAAGTCTCCATACAACTTTTGGGCCGAAGCCATCAACACCGCGTGTCATGCATCCAATCGGCTCTATCTCCGCAAAGGGTTGAACAAGACTCCATATGAGATTCTTACCAGTAACAAGCCCAATCTCAAGTACTTCCGGGTGTTCGGGTGTAAGTGTTTCATCCTCAAGAAAGGTGCTCTTTTGTCTAAATTTGAGTCTAGAGCTCATGAGGGCATATTTGTTGGTTATGCTACAAACTCTCATGCTTACCGTGTCCTCAACAAGTCCAATGGACTCATTGAGGAGATGTGTAACATAGAGTTTGATGAGAATAACGGCTCCCAAGTGGAGCAAAGTGGTACTTGTGATGTAGGTGATGAAATTCCTCCTCAAGCCATAAGAAGAATGGGTGTTGGATATATTCTACCCATTGAGGAACCCCTTGTGGCCGAAGGAGAAGGACAATGTTCCACACAAGTGGAACCATCATCAACCCAAGACCCACACGCTTCTGAAGAACAAAGTGAAGGCCCTCAACTGGACGAACTAGGCCAAGTGCAAGATCAATCACAAGATGGTGGTGAGCCACCAAATGATGCACAAGGCCAAGTTCTCTCCTCTGAGCAAGATCAAGATCAAGAGGAAGCTCAAGATCAAGATCAAGCTCCTGACGTCGCTCAAGATGATCAACTCAGTGCTCCTCAACTTTCACTTGAAGAGCAATTGGAGCGTCGTGCTGCAAAAATTGCCTCCAGGCTTGCTTCTAGAGAACATCATATGGAGAATATTCTTGGAAGCATCACAAAGGGGGTAAGCACTCGTAGACAATTAGCAAACTATTGTGCTCATCAAGCTTTTGTCTCTTGTGTTGAACCTCAAAAGGTATATGAGGCGCTCGAAGACCCTGATTGGCTTAATGCCATGCATGAAGAACTCCACAACTTCGAGGCGTCTGGTGCCGAGGCCAAAGGAGAACCATAATGTCATTGGAACCAAGTGGATCTTTAAGAACAAGCAGGATGCTCATGGCATTGTCATTCGCAACAAGGCGCGTTTGATGGCTCAAGGCTACTCCCAAGTCGAGGGTATCAACTATGGTGAAACCTTTGCCCCCGTTGCTCGCCTTGAATCTATCCGTCTGTTGCTTGCCTATGCTTCTCATCATAACTTTAAGTTGCAACAAATGGATGTGAAAAGTGCGTTTCTTAATGGTCCTATAAATGAGTTGGTTTATGTCAAACAACCCCCGGTGTTTGAGGATCCTAAGTTCCCCAATCATGTGTATCAACTCGATAAGGCACTCTATGGCCTTAAACAAGCCCCACGTGCGTGGTATGAGCATCTTACCGAGTTGTTACAAGATCGTGGGTTTGAAATTGGGAAAATCGACCCCACTCTTTTTACTAAGAAGGTCAAAGGGGAGTTGTTTGTCTGCCAACTATATGTTGATGATATTATCTTTGGTTCACCTAACAAAGCTTTCAATGATGAGTTTGCCCCACTCATGACCACACATTTTGAGATGTCCATGATGGGAGAGTTGAAGTATTTCCTTGGGTTTGAGATTAAACAAAGAAGAGAAGGAATTTTCATCAAACAAGCCAAGTACACTCAAGACATGCTCAAGAGGTTTAATCTAAGTGATGTCAAGCCGGCTACTACTCCAATGCCAACCAAGTGCCAACTTGACATTGATCCCAATGGTAAAGCGGTGGATCAAAAGGTATATCGTTCTATGATTAGTTCTTGCTTTACCTTTGTGCATCTAGACCAGATATTATGTTGAGCGTGGGAATCTGTGCACGGTTTCAAGCTTCTCCTAAGGAGAGTCACTTTGTGGCAGTCAAACGAATCTTTCGATATTTGGCTCATACCCCAAACTTTGGCTTATGGTACCCAAGAGGAGCAAACTTCAACCTTGTAGGTTTCTCTGATTCGGATTGGGCGGGAGACAAAGTGGATAGGAAGTCCACTTCCGGAGGGTGCCAATTCCTTGGTTGCTCTCTGGTAAGTTGGTCTTCCAAAAAGCAAAGTTGTGTGTCTCTCTCGTCTACCGAAGCAGAGTATGTGGCAGCTGGTAGTTGTTGTGCTCAACTTCTATGGATGAGGCAAACTTTAAAGGATTACGAAGATTGACCGCGTGCTTGTCTCAGTTGATTGGGAGCTCAACCACCCGGATCTGCTACTTCAAGCCCTTTCAACAAATATCTCGGATCATGCTCCTCTGCACTTATCCACCTCCGCTCCTTTCTGTGCTAAGAAACGCTTTCGCTTCGAGATGTACTGGTTAAAGTTGGATGGCTTCGAACAGACGGTGCGCGAAGCAGGGGTGTGCGACGATCACATTGTTGACCCCTTCAAGCGCTTGGACGCCCTGTTCAGGAACACGGCGACTGCGTTGCAAGCTTGGGGGCAGAGGAAAACTGGGAACATCAAGATCCAGATGGCCATCGCGAATTGTATTATCCTGCGTCTTGATCGAGCGATGGAGTCCTGTGAGCTCATGACGGAAGAAAGATGGCTCGGGGGATCGATCAAGCACGTGCTTCTTGGTTTGGCGTCATTGCAGCGTACCATTGAGAGGTAGCGGTCGCGGTTAAGGTGGATTCATGAGGGGGATGCCAACACGAAGCTGTTTCAGGCTGTGGCTAATGTCCGTAGATCGAAAAATTTCATTCCTCATCTTAGGCATAATGATGAACTGATTACAGATTAGCACCGGAAAGAGGAGATTTCTACGGAGGCTTTCGAGCAACTGTTGGGCAGGGCGCACTCGAGGGCGTCGGAGGTGGATCTGGAGTTTATAGAGATGGAGTCGCATGATCTATCGGAGTTGGATGCGGTTTTTTCGGAGCAAGAAGTGTGGGAAACAATCAAGGAGATGCCCCCTGACCGTGCGCCGGGTCCCGATGGGTTTATCGCGGCCTTTTTTTAGAAGGCCTGGAGTGTTATTAAGCATGACGTGATGGCTGCCATTATGAAGCTGTATGTTGGAGATGGTCATGGTTTTGGCAGGTTGAACCGTGCACTTATAGTTCTTATTCCTAAGAAACCGGAGGCAGAGGAGGTGGGGGACTTTCGGCCCATTAGCTTGACTCACATCGTGGCAATTTTTTTGCTAAGTTACTGGCTAACCGCGTCCGGAACAGGATGAAGGAGATCGTGACTGTTAATCAGTCGGCTTTTATATGTGGGAGGCATCTCCATGACAACTTCCTCCTGGTTCGTCAGGTGGCGAGGAAGATACATGCGCCCCGCGAAGCAGGCATTTTCCTCAAACTTGATGTGTCCAAAGCGTTTGACTCGATTGCCTGGCCGTTCCTGTTTCAGGTGTTGTTACATAAGGGTTTTGGTCCGAAGTGGATGTCTTGGGTGTTGATCTTGTTGAGGACGGCGTCCACTAAAATCCTTGTGAATGGGTGTCCTGGAAGGAGTTTTCAACTTGTGCAAGGGCTGCGTCAAGGAGATCTGGTCTCCCCTCTACTTTTTGTCATTGCTATAGACGTGTTATCGAGGATCATGATCAAAACTTCTGCGATGGGTGTGACGAGCAAATTCAATGGGATTTCGGCCGAGCAAAGCGTGTCTATTTACGTGGATGATGTCGCACTTTTTGTTAAACCCACAACGGTTGATCTAAGGTTCGTCAAGGAAGCTTTGAAGGCATTCGCGGACGCTTCGGATCTTCGCATTAATTACCACAAATCGATTGCTGTTATGATTCATGGTGATGAAGCGGACCATGACCGGGTGCAATCCTTGCTCAACTGTAACTTGGGAAGTTTCCCTTGTAAGTACCTGGGGCTGCAGTTGGCGATCAAGCAATTGAGTAGGGCTCAGTGGCAACCCATGGTGGATCAGGTGGTGAAATGTGCCCCGACGTGGCAACGTGGTCTCCTCCAACGTTCTGGTCGACTTGTGCTTGTCAAGTACGTAGTTGCGGCAAAACCTATTCATCACTTCATGATCGCGGAGGCGCCGGCTTGGGTTCTGGAGGAGATCAATAAGTGGATGCGTGCTTTCTTTTGGGCTGGCAAAGAGAAAGTCAATGGTGGGCAGTGCTTAGTGGCTTGGAGCACGGTATGCCGACCCACTTCTTTGGGTGGTTTGGGTGTGAGGGATTTGGAGCTCGAAGGTATTGCGCTTCGTGTCAGATGGGAATGGCTCAAAAGGACCGATCCTCAGAGGCCGTGGCAGGGGTTGGCCATGACAGAGGGTAGAGAGGCTCATGAAGTGTTCGATAGCCTAGTCAAGATTGATGTGGGGGACGGGAGCAAGGTGCTCTTTTGGAGGGACCGATGGATCCACGGCTTTGCGGCGAGGGATATTGCTCCCCTCATCTATGGCATGGTGGAGACTCGCATCAGGAATAGGCGCACGGTCAGGGAGGGGCTGCTGAATGCGAGTTGGTTACAGGATGTGTGCGGTGAGCTCACCTTTGTTGGACACATGCATTTGGTTCATGTCAACCTGGCGATGAGCACGGTGCAGCGGGATCCTCAAAGTGCAGATCGTTTCTCGTGGCCGGCCGACCCATCAGGGAAGTACACCGCAGGTCCACGTATAATCGCTTGTGCCTCGGGATCCAGAGGGTACCGTATGCCAACTGTATCTGGAAGAGTTGGGCCCCGCTTAAGTGCAAAATCTTTGTTTGGTTGGCGGTTCAACACCGGATTTGGACGTCAGATCGGAGAGCTAGGCACGGGCTGCAAGACCGGCCATCTCCTGCTACACTTGTCTGCAGGAGGAAGATAACACCGAGCACATCCTGGTCCAATGTGGTTACGCGCGCGAAGTTTGGCATGGTTGTCTCCGGGAGATTAATTTGGACGTGGAGAGACCTTAGGTGGATGATGACCTGTTGGAATGGTGGCTTAAAGTCAGGAAGTGCATAGGCAAGGAACTCAAGCGTGGGTTCGATTCCTTTGTCATCGTGGTGGCTTGGGCTTTGTGGAAGCAGCGGAATGCACGTGTCTTTAACAGGACGGCGCAACAAAGGACGGCTCATCAACTCGTAGATTTCATCCCGAAAGAGATTTAGGACTGGATTGAGGCTGGCATAGGGGTAGGTGGGTTGTCACACTTTGTGAGAGTGTAAGCTTTTGTGTATGTGTGGGGTGTAATGGGTGTGGCCGAGGTAGGATGTGTGCATCCTCCCTTGGCCTCTCTTGTAATTGGCTTCTCCCTTTTCTGTAAAGATAAGGTATGCTGTTGGCGTACTCTCGAAAAAAAAAGGCATGCTGCTTCCGCTGGTTGAAGATGGAACACTAGAAAAAATAGATCTATGAAAGCGCAATTTGTTTCACTCTATAAGATACTATTGTTCATTTATTAGAACTTAAATATATTAGTTACCATGAAAATTTCAGATTCTGCCATGGCAGCACTTTTTCCCTTTCGCTATTAGTCTACAAGGTAGTACTATTTTTTTAAATAGAATACTTAGCACGACTATTTCAGATTTTTTGCCATGGAAGCATTTTCCCCCCTTCATTACATGATATTTCTCCATGAATAGCAACCCTGAATATCTATTACCAGGAAACTTGAGTATCCAATGTATGCAGTGTTCTACTCCATCCGTCTCATAATGTAAGACATTTTTTGACATCATTAAAAAAACTTATATATATTAATGGACTTACAATTGCTACCCGTAGTATGTACTGATCAGTGTGTAGCTTCAGATCTACACACCTTACAAAAAAAAATAGAAAACGCAAAGGTGCTGCCAGGGGTGCTGCAACGCGCACAGAAAACACTGGTGAAACTGGAAAATCACCAGTCAAGTAAGTATGAACCACGTATTGGTTATTGCTGATTGGCAGAGCAAGACAATAAAACTAGGGTTGAACTGGTGGTGGGCTTGAATATTATAGTTCAGCAAGCTGCTTGAAATACATGCACATGTGTACAGGATTTTTTTTCCGCTGGCGTTCTGACTTGAGCCATCACTTTGCCAAAAAAAATTTTTTTGGCTTGTACGCAAATCCTGCATGTACAACATATGCAAAATCCTACAGGAAATTTTTCTGAAGTTATCTTTTTCAGGGAACCAAAATTACATTTAAAAGGATTTCTGTAGTACAGAATATCAATATTTTTTTGTGAGGAGTCGATATCTTACGGTCCTCCGTGTCATAAGGCCCAACAAGATATGAAACTGCCCTAACTTTTGCCCACTACAGTTTTTATTTAGATAAAACGGAAATAATCACAAAATATTGAAAAAATTCGTGAATTCAAAAATATCATGGATTTTAGAAAACTTTTCACAAATTTTAAAAAGACCACAAATTCTGAAAAAATGTCCAAACAATTGAAAATATCTTCATAAGTTTTTTTTAAATCGTAAAAATTGAAACAAGTTTACAATTTTTTTTTAAAAATATCATTGATTTTTAAAAAACAATCCATCAAATTTCTGAAAAAGTTCATCAATTTGTAAAAAATCATCGAATTTGGAAAAAATCATCGAATTTCAAAACAAATCATAAAATTGGAAAAAATCCATCAATTTTGAAAAAACAAATTCATGAATTGGGAAAAAAAGAAAAGAAAAAAGGGAGAAAATATGCCTAAAGAAAAATTGAAATAAAAAGAAAACCATATCAGGTTGACGTTTCTTTATTTGAAGAAGATATGAAAGAAGGTAAGTAGCACAATAGGAAAGTTGGCTTGTTTTTTTTTTTTAGCATCAGTACAGACACAAGCGCTCATATACACGCGCATACACTCACCCCTATGAACGCACACACGCACACCCTACCCCTATGAGCACCTCCGAGAGACTGAGCCGGCATATCATCTTGAGATTTACGAAGTCACCGTAGGCACCTCGTCGTCGACGGGAACGTCTCCTCCCACTGAAAGCACATCGCCGGAAATCCTGAAATAAATCCAGGAATAATGCGAGCACCAGGATTTGAACCCTGGTGGGTTGGGGATACCACTGTCCACCTAATCATCTCAACCACAGGTTGGTTCGCCGAAAGTTGGCTTGTTGGTTACTGCAGTTGTACTACCTCCATTCCCTTATACAAGGCCACAAACTCAAATTACAGGTATCAAGGTAAAATTTAATGACTGCTTTGAAAGTCTACTTTTTTTCGTTAACTGGGATCATTAAAACGTCCACATGCATGCATAGAAAGATTAGAAGGAAGTAGCACAGTGTCATCATGACTACATACATGCAAGTATTAAAACAGTTGGTAGTATGAGAAAACATCATTAATTTTTGCCTCGATTACCGTTAGTGGCCTTGTATATATGCAAATTGTATTTTTTATAGTGGCCTTGTATAAGGAAATTGAGGGAGTACATAACTTTAAAGGCATGGAGTGCGAATTTTGAGGGGAATGTGCGCCCGTTTGCACGTACTCCGTATTGAATAAGCGACCCATAACGCTCCACCTTGATCTCATTGCTCGCACTCGCTCGCCTGGCACCATGACAATTGACGGATGATCTTTGACCAAAACCGTTGACCGTTGACCATCTTAAAAAAAGTTCGTAAATTTGAAAAGTTAACAAGCCATCAAGACAAGGCCCAACGAACACGGTCCAAAAAGAAGTTGTCCTTTAACCTAACACAACGGCCTCAATCTGTCAACGTGAGACGAAAAACGAGGCGACTATCTATCGCCTTAAAGAGAGCTCCTGCTCGACGCTCGCGGGCGTCAAAACTAGGAGCTTTCGCTAAAGCTGATGCATGAATGGGCCGGCACAAACGAAGCATCGAGCCAACGCGGTAATTGAGAATAAAAAACGAATGCGATGGAACTCGAACTCCCGACCTAGCAATGTATGCTATCGAAGATAGCCAACTGGGCTACGAATTGTGTACGCCTGAAAGGCAGCGTTCGCTTTCAAGTACAATTCAAATGGTAGATCCGGACTTTTCAACATTTTCCATAAATTCTTGGAAAAATGTGCGGAAAAAATCTTAAATATCCGAACAATGCTTCGACTATCGTTAATAAATTTCTAATATTCTTTTTTTAAACGTGAACTATGTTCTTCGAAAATTGAACAAATTTCGGAATCTAAAAAACATGTACTGTGAACAATTTTTAGAAAGCGAATTTAGAATACACATTGAACATTTTGTTAGTATAGGGTGAACATTATTCAAATACACACTGAACCTTTTTTGACTGCATGCTGAACAAAATTTATATACATGATGAACATTTTTTATGCACACTGAACATTTTTTAATGTATGGTGAACATTTTCCTTCAATACGGTGAAAAAAAAATTGGAATTCAAAACTTCTTTCGAAACATGACCAATATGAACAAAATTTGGAAATTAAAAAATCTGAAAAGTCAAACGAATTTTGAAAAATGTGAAGATGCTTTGGAATTTTTCAATTTATGGAAAACAAAAAAGAAGAAGAAAAAGAAAAAAGAAACAGAAAAGTATACAAAAATTAAAAGAAAACGGAGAAATAAGAAGGAAATAAAAAATAAGAAAAGAAATAAAATTAATAAGTAAAACCAGAAAAGCCTGTAAAAGAAAACAAAACAGAAAAAACCCGGTTCAGGGAACTTTCTGGAAGGTTCCAAAACCAGTTCCTCGCTCCAAGTGGACCGGCCCATATCGTGTCGATCGGTTTTAAGCGGCGACTGCTTGACGCTCGCGCTCCTCGCTCCAAGTGGACCGGCCCATATCGTGTCGATCGGTTTCTTTGCTTCAGCGAAGCACAAAAAGAACGCTCCGAACAATGCTTCGACTATCGTTAATAAATTTCTAATATTCTTTTTTTAAACGTGAACTATGTTCTTCGAAAATTGAACAAATTTCGGAATCTAAAAAAAATGTACTGTGAACAATTTTTTGAAAGCGAATTTAGAATACACATTGAACATTTTGTTAGTATAGGGTGAACATTATTCAAATACACACTGAACCTTTTTTGACTGCATGCTGAACAAAATTTATATACATGATGAACATTTTTTATGCACACTGAACATTTTTTAATGTATGGTGAACATTTTCCTTCAATACGGTGAAAAAATAATTGGAATTCAAAACTTCTTTCGAAACATGACCAATATGAACAAAATTTGGAAATTAAAAAAATCTGAAAAGTCAAACGAATTTTGAAAAATGTGAAGATGCTTTGGAATTTTTCAATTTATGGAAAACAAAAAAGAAGAAGAAAAAGAAAAAAGAAACAGAAAAGTATACAAAAATTAAAAGAAAACGGAGAAATAAGAAGAAGGAAATAAAAAATAAGAAAAGAAATAAAATTAATAAATAAAACCAGAAAAGCCTGTAAAAGAAAACAAAACAGAAAAAACCCGGTTCAGGGAACTTTCTGGAAGGTTCCAAAACCAGTTCCTCGCTCCAAGTGGACCGGCCCATATCGTGTCGATCGGTTTTAAGCGGCGACTACTTGACGCTCGCGCTTCTCGCTCCAAGTGGACCGGCCCATATCGTGTCGATCGGTTTCTTTGCTTCAGCGAAGCACAAAAAGAACGCTTGTACTTGCCATGATTCGAACAGGGAATGGCCTGGTTCAACATTCGCTACCATAACCAACCAGCCATCAGCGCTTGACATGTCTAGCAATAGCACTGTCCTCATACCGGTATTCGAGCGAACTCAAATACGAAAACGGTAAAATTCCCAACTCTCTCCGTAGGTCCTTGAGTTGCTTAGAATTTTGAGGAACGCCACAAACAAAATGCATAAAGCATGAAATGCAATTATGATCTATGTATAACATTCCAAATTGAAAATTTGGGATGTGACAAACCTACCCCCCTTAGAATGAATCTCGCCCTCGAGATTCGGCTTGGCTAGAGAACATGTGTGGGTGGTCCTTGCGTAGATCATCTTCTCGTTCCCAGGTGGCTTCTTCCTCGGTGTGGTGACTCCACTGAACTTTGCAAAACTTGATAACCTTACTGCGGGTAACTCTGCTCGAAAATTCGAGAATCTTAACAGGCTTCTCCTCGTAAGTCAGATCACTGTCCAACTGAATTGCTTCCAGGGGTACGGTGTCTCTAAGCGGTATATCGGCCATCTCCGCATGGCACTTCTTAAGTTGTGAAACGTGAAACACGTCGTGCACTCCTGACAATCCTTCGGGCAATTCCAACTTGTAGGCAACCTCTCCCATGCGTTCCAAAACACGGTAAGGTCCCACAAATCTCGAGGCTAACTTCCCTTTAACACCGAAACGTTTAACTCCCCGCAGAGGCGATACTCTCAAGTACGCTCTATCTCCGATCTCATAGGCTATCTCCTTGCACTTCGAGTCTGCATAACTCTTCTGCCTGGACTGAGCTACCTTCAATCTATCTCGAATCAACTTCACCTTCTCCTCAGACTCTTTGATTAAGTCTGGCCCAAACAACTCTCGGTCTCAACTTCATCCCACATTAACGGTGTTCGGCATCTCCTTCCATACAATGCCTCGAACGGTGCCATCTTCAAACTGGCTTGGTAACTGTTGTTGTATGAGAATTCCGCGTAGGGCAAATTGTCATCCCAACTAGATCCATAATCTAATGCACAGGCTCTCAGCATATCTTCCAAAATCTGATTGGCTGTCAGGACCCCGATCCTAAGTCACACCGATCTAGCTGTAACACGTCATATCACTTTGCGGCCTCACGCACGGTAACCCCACGGGTGCCACCTTACCTGGCCCGGGACCGTTTGCGCATTTTGGCACACGTATATGACAGTGTCGCTAGCATCCATATGACAGAGAACCCGGGCCGACATGGCTAGTTATAAACCAAAAGTGGCACTAAATTACAGAGACAGGCATCCATGACCCAGCAACGAATGTGTCGGTCATCAACGTATGAACCCAAGTCGTAGCAAGCTACATGGAATTAAAGGAACAAGGCGTGACATTTCCCCTAAGGGACAGACACAGGAACGAAGAAGGACACATGCCGGCCAGCCTACGTGTTCCGAGCAGTAGCAAGCTACCAAGGCTCATTGGACTCACTAGGAGGCATTTCCCTGTAAGCTAGGCTACCAAAGGAAAACAACTAGATGTCGGATCCCACACATACCAAGCATTTCAACCATACACACAATATGCTCAATATGTGCAAATACAACATTGCATCACAACAGAACTCTATGACTCAAAGTACTTTATTTAAGAGGCTCCAAGAGCCATACATAACAGATCCATACAGATAGGGGTCACATGACCCAACACTCAAGTCATACAGTCATACAAGCACAAGCGGAAGCTACATGTGTGAGTACAGACAACTTGGAAAATAAAACAGGCTTGGTGTAGCCTGACTATCTACAAGGCCCTTCACAAGTTTCAGATCTCCGTCTGGGTGTCAAGCTACTCGTCGACGTCAACGTCTATGTAGAACCCATGAGCAGGGGCAGGGTTCTCCTCTGCAAGAGTTATTAAGCAAACATGAGTACAAGGTACTCAGCAAGTCTTACCACAGAACCTATCATACATGCAACATTATCAAAGGGGGTAGTGGAGTTCATAGCAGAAAGCCAGCTTGGACTCTTGGCTAACCTATACTACAACTCTCAACAGATTACAAGATGTTATTACGAACACGAGTCCTCTACTCACCACAACAATACACTACCGAGGATCCTCTTCCGTCATCCTACGGAAGGGCCATCCACGGCACTCACACTTATCTTGAGGCTTTTAGTAGTATTCATCAACTTGTCTATGAACTGTAAGAGTAACCAAGTAGTTCGTACCGCGAACAACGGCTATTCGAATAGATTGATAACCCTGCAGGGGTGTACCTCTTCACACACGCTCCCACCACTTATCGCCGTTTACTCGACATGTACTCGGCAACCTTCAAGGGGAAGCCCAGTGAGGGTGTCGGCCACGACCTGACTAACTACTCAAGTCTCTCGTCCAGGTTTATCGCCTATTTGGGTTCCATCAGTGGGGAGATCCGGCCGGGGTGTCGCTCACGGCCCCAAACGATGTGTACAGGGTTCCCGAGTCACCAAACGGGCAACCGGTACACTGTGCCACGTACCTGTCGCATCACAACCCACCCCGAGGGTCAGCGCTGTGCACGACCTCCAGTAAACTATAAACACCAGAAACTAGTTGCAACTCCTGGACAGAGATCGAGGGTAATTAATAAGCCGAGAGGGTCAATTAAGGATCCCAATGTGTGGTAGTAGCTGTAACTTGAACCACACATACAGATCTCGGGTCCTATGGACGATTCCAATGAACCAACCCACCATGTACTCCTACATGGCCTTTCATCGATACCTTTACCAAGCGTATTCCACACTTCCTTCTCTTCATCGGTATGATCATTTCACTCTAATCCATCACCCAGATGAACCAGACCTGACACAACTCTAAGCATAGCAGGCAACATAAGCAAATAGCATGGTGGATCACACATCACATGGCTCAATCAATTCCTACACATGCTAGTGGGTTTCAACTATTTACTGTGGCAATGACAGGTCATGCAAGGGAATAGGGTTCAACTACCGCAGCAAGTAGCAGTTCACACGCTGTTGCCTTAATGCAGTAAAAGAGAGCAGGAGCGAGAAGATTGGGTTTGTATCGTAATGATCAATGATTGCTTGCCTGACAAAGTGGTTGTCGGGTACTGCTCTTCAACTGTATACGCAGCAGTATCCTCGGGAGCAGGACCTAACACAGAGAATACCGGTGATACAATCATTAACAAACAAATGCAACAATATGATGCATGCTCATGACATGGCAAGATGCATGTGATTTGGCTAATGCAACTAAAACCAGAAGGGTTTGAGCCTATTTGAATCAAAGATTCAAATTGGCATTTTAACTATTATTTAAATAAGTGCATTATCATGTTTTAATGTATACAGCAAGGTTAACTTGCTCAAACATGCATGAAACCAGTGCCATTGGAAAGATTGGATTTTTCTGATCATTTTTCATATATAAATTATTTCCATCTGAGCTACGGTTGATTTTATATGATTTTTAGAAGTTTAGGCATTTTCTGGAATTTCCTGAATTATTTTTAAATCTAAAAATCCCAGAAAAACCTTTACTGCGTCAGCATGGCATCATGCTGACGTCAGCTAGTCAACAGGAGCTAGTCCAAGTCAAACATGACATGTGGGCCCGGCATGTCAGTGTCACAGCTAACTAACAAAGTTAATTAGAGTTAAACTAAAAACTAATTAGCTGTCAGTGGGGTCTGGGCCCACGGGTCAGTGACTAAACTAATTATCTAATTTAATTAATTAAACTAGCTAATTAGTAAAAGGGTGGCCCACACGTCAGTGACCCACGGGTGGTCAACCCCCCGGTCAAACGAGTCAAACTCGCTGGCGAAGTGACGCCGGCGAGGCCAGACACGGCGGCGTGCTTCGGAAAACGCCCACAGAGCTCGGATCGAGCCGCGGTTGGGCGCGTTGGAGAGCCCTCGTCGTTGCGCGTCGGATGGTGGTGGTCGCCGGACCTGTGGTGGCCGGAGACGACGGCAACGAGCTCAACGGCGGCGACCGGCGTCGGGTGTGTGTGGAGACGCAGGTACGGCGGCCTAGGCGATGCGTGCGTGGTACCTAGCTTGTCTACGTGCTGCGGCGAGCGAGATGGACATGTGCCAGTGACCAAATGGTCACTGGAGCATCGCCGGCGGCGAGCACGGCGGTGGTGAGTTTCGGTGATCAACGGAGTGGCATCTACACGGCGCAAACGAAGCAAAAGAAGAAGGCAAACGGCGTAGGAGCTCACTGCGGTGCTAACGAGCTCGACAGAGGGGTCGGGGACGCGCTGCAGCTTCTTAATCGACGGTGAGGTGCTCCGGCGATCCGAGGAAGGGGACGACGGCGTGACGACGTTGCAGGGCTTCCGGTGGTCCGTGGCTTAGCGAGGAGGAAGAGGGCGTCGCGACGAACCTTTTGGACACGGTCACAGGACGAGGGGGAGGGTCGAGGTGCGGCAACGGCGAGCGGCGGCGACGAGCGGCTCGGTGGTGAGAGGGAGAGAGCCAGGGGAGGCGACAAGGACGAGGGAAAAGTGCGAGAGGGGTCGGGGTAGCTGCGTGGCGTCGCGGGGAGTCTTCCAGGGCGTCGGGGATGCAGGCAAGCAGCCTGGAGGTGGCCGGGCGCGTGCCGGCGCGCGGCGGCCAGGCGCGCTGCCTTCTGGCGCGAGGAGGAAGGCGACAGAAACGGGGCTGGTGGGCTGGGCCGGCCTGCTACAGTGCTGGGCCCGAGGTAAGTCCTTTCTCTCTTTCTCTTTTTCCTATTTTCTTTTCTGTTTCATTTGTTTTGCAACTTTGTTTAATTAATAAAAATGCCAGAACATTTTTATAACTCATAAAACTTGTCATGCCCACTGTATATATTATGAACAGTATGGAACATTATAGTTTATGATTATTTGAGCATTTAAAATATTTTATAGCATTTAAATGCCCAAATTCAAATAACATATGATTTAATTCAGAGCCCTTAGATGTCCTAGAAAATTGTGCACCATTTTTGGCAGAGGTTTCAGACCAAGGCAGAAATGATGAACATTTTTGAAGGGCATTTTGGGTACATTGGAAAATATTTTATCAAACTCTAGTTGTTAGAAGAGGGGTGCTGGGGTTTCTGTCATTCCCATTTCAAGTTTCTATGAAAGTAAACATGATGCACACTCTAGCTAGTCCCAAAGCAAGTGCTAACTAGGGATGTGACAACTCACCCCCACTTAAAAGAATCGCGTCCCGAGATTCGGGTTCCTCCGGAAAGAGGGTGGGGTACTCAAGTCGAAGACGATCCTCCCTTTCCCAAGTAGCTTCACTCTCGGAATGATGTGACCATTGAACCTTGAGAAACTTGATATTGTGGCGTCGAGTGGTGCGCTCGGTTTGATCAAGAATACGAACGGGGTATTCTCGATATGTGAGATTGTCCTGGAGATCAAGCGTTTCGTGATCCACTCCGCGGATAGGATCCGAGAAGCAACGCCTGAGTTGAGAAACGTGGAAAACATCATGAACTCTGGATAGGTGCGGAGGTAGTTCCAATTGGTAGGCAACTTCTCCTCGTTTGGCAAGAATGCGAAAAGGACCGATGTAACGAGGGGCCAATTTGCCTTTGATACCGAAGTGATGGGTTCCCTTAAGAGGAGTAACCCGAAGGTAAGCCTTATCGCCGACTTCAAAAGTCACAGCCTTATGATGACTATCATATTGGCTCTTCTGGCGAGACTGGGCTGTTTTCAATTTCTCACGAACGATGCGAACTTGCTCTTCTGCTTCCTGGATCATATCCGGGCCAAAGAATTGTCTTTCCCCGGTTTCTGACCAGTTAAGAGGTGTTCGACACCTTCGTCCATATAGAACTTCGAAGGGAGCTTTGCCCAGGCTGGCTTGATAACTATTGTTATAAGCGAATTCGGCAAATGGAAGACACTTTTCCCATTCCATACCGAAAGAAATGACAGAGGCTCGAAGCATGTCTTCCAGAATTTGATTGACGCGTTCCACTTGACCACTTGACTGGGGATGGAAGGCGGTACTGAAAGAGAGATGAGTTCCCATAGCATTCTGGAAACTTTCCCAAAATCGTGAAGTGAAAAGACTTCCACGGTCTGAGTTAATCTCCAATGGCACACCATGAAGTGATACTATCCGAGAGACATACAAGTCTGCTAGCTGGCTAGCGGTAATACTCTCTCGAACAGGCAGGAAATGAGCTACTTTAGAGAGGCGGTCGATAACGACGAAGATAGCATTATTCCCTTTCCTGGTCCTGGGAAACCCGGTAATGAAGTCCATACCAACTTTGTCCCATTTCCATTCAGGAATAGCTAAAGGTTGAAGGGTGCCAGCAGGCCGTTGATGCTCTGCTTTAACTCGATGACAAACGTCGCAGTTAGCAATGAATTGAGCGATTTCTCTCTTCATCCTAGTCCACCAGAATCTCTGACGTAGATCCTGATACATTTTGGTACTACCGGGATGAATCGTGAGAGGAGATTCATGAGCCTCCTTAAGAATCATTTGTCGTAGTTGTGGTTTCTTGGGTACCACCAAGCGGTTCTCGAGGTACACAACACCTCGATCATCCATAGAGAAACTTCTAGCAACTCCGCTAGCAATGTTCTCCTTGATCTGTGATATGCCTTTATCATACCGCTGGGTAACTATGATTTGATCCATAAGGGTAGGTTTCGCCACCAAGGTGGAAAGGAATCCTCGAGGAACAATGTGAAGGTTAAGCTTACGAAATTCCTCGTGGAGAAGTGGTTGACCTTGTTGTAACATCAAATTGTTACAATAAGACTTACGACTTAGTGCATCAGCCATGACATTGGCCTTTCCAGGGGTATAAGTGATTCCTAAGTCGTAGTCTGTGAGCAACTCAACCCAACGTCTTTGCCTGAGATTCAAATCCGGTTGGGTGAAGATATACTTCAAACTTTGATGATTAGTGAAGATTTCACAGCGATTACCAAGGAGGTAATGTCGCCATGTTTTGAGTGCATGGACTACATCTGCAAGCTCCAAATCATGAGTAGGATAGTTATCCTCATGTGGCCGCAACTGTCGAGATGCGTATGCAATCACTTGACGATCTTGCATGAGTATGCAACCTAGTCCTTGTCGCGAGGCGTCGCAATAGATTATAAAATCCTTGGAAAAATCTGGTGGTACCAGTACAGGTGCAGATGTCAGGCGTCTTTTCAGTTCCTGAAAACTGGACTCGCACTGTGGGGTCCACTCAAACTTTTTATCTTTCTTAAGGAGTTCAGTTAGAGGTTTAGCAACCTTGGAGAAATTCTCAACGAAGCGTCGGCAATAGCTCGCTAAGCCAAGAAAACTCCTAACTTGCTTGACCGATTCAGGGGGGGTCCAATCAAGGACGGCTTGAACTCGCTCGGGATTGACAGCAATACCCTTGCCAGAGATCACATGACCTAGATAGGTTACTTCTGGAAACCGGAATTCACATTTATAGAATTTGGCATAAAGGCGGTGCTCTCGAAGCTTCGTCAATACCAGCCTTAAATGCTCGGCATGATCTTTCTTGTTCTTGGAATAGATGATGAAAGTGCAACTAATCCCCGGGTGGTTTTGGTAATTAATAACAACATATATATCATTGAACTAATATTTACTTGAGAATCATTTCAGAAAAGTTCGATGATATGGGTATGGAAATGTCTGAAGAAGTGGACCCCTCAAAATGCTAAGACAAGCATTGGCAAAAGCTCAAGACTCTATTTTTGGTTTAGTGATCAAAGATCACATTGAGTCCATAGGAAAAGCCAATACTATTAAAAGGGGATGAGGTTGTGTTAATGATCTAGTTGCTCAAGTGCTTGGTGATCTAGGTCCCTCAACTATCAGCACTCTTCACTACTCAACACACTCATAAGTAATCTCGGACAAACCGATTCTGCAAACTCAGTCCCACCGAGATGAACCACCTCAGTTATTCCTCCAAACCCTAAATTCTCGGTCCATCCGATTCTGAGTTTCGGTCTCACCGAAAATGGACTGCCAACCTTCTGTAACCAATTGACATCACTTTGGAATATCCGAGTTGTTGTTTTCGGTCCCACCGAGATGGCAAGCTCCAACCTTTGACTCACTTCGGACACACCGAGATGGTATTTTCGGTCCCACCGAAAATCCCAACGTTCACTATATTTGAACTTTCGGTCTGACCGAGTTTTCACTTCGGTCTCACCGAGATTGGTCAAATGTGTGTGTAACGGTTGGATTTTGTGTGGAGGCTATATATACCCCTCCACCCCCTCTTCATTCGTGAGGAGAGCCATCAGAAAGTACCACCACTTCTACCATACACTTTATGAGAAGTGAACCACCTACCCTTGTGTTGAGATCAAGCCATTCCATTCCTACCATATGAAACTTGATTTCTAGCCTTCCCAAGTTGCTTTCCACTCAAACCTTTCTTCCACCACAGCCATATCAGTGAGGAGAGTTGAGTGTTGGGGAGATTATCATCTGAAGCACAAGAGCAAGGAGTTCATCATCATCAACACCGTCTATTACCTTTTGGAGGGTGGTGCCTCCTAGATTGGTTAGGTGTCGCTTGGGAGCCTCCGTCTTCGAGATGTGGAGTTGAACCAAGAAGTTTGTAAGGGCAAGGAGATCGCCTACTTCGTGAAGATCTACCCCGAGTAAGGCTAGTCCTCCGTGGGCGTAGGCCATGATGGAATAGACAAGGTTGCTTCTTCGTGGACCCTTCGTGGGTGGAGCCCTCCGTGGACTCGCGCAGCCGTTACCCTCCGTGGGTTGAAGTCTCCATCAACGTGGATGTACGATAGCACCACCTATCGGAACCACGACAAAAATCTTCGTGTCACCAAACTGCGTTTGATCTTCTCCACCTCTCTTTTACACGTGCAATTTACTTTCCGCTGCTTATACTCTAGAATTGCATGTGTAGGGTGATACTTGAATTGATCTTAATTGTGAAACTGCCAAAAACTTTGCATGATCTAAAGGCAGATTTTTTATATTGTCAAGTAGTCTAATCACCCCCCCTCTAGACCTACTTTCGATCCTACAAGTGGTATCAGAGCTTTGGTCTCCATTGCCTTGGTTTCCATTGCATTGGACTCCATAAGCTTGGTTTCACAACCTAGGAGAGTATGGCGTCTAGTGAGGGTAATTATCGTAGAGGTCCTTACTTTGATGGTACAAATTTTGCTAGTTGGAAGCATAAAATGAAAATGCATATTCTTGGTCATAACCCAGCCGCATGGGGCATTATTTGTGTTGGTATGCAAGGTGAATTCTTCGAAGAAGGAAAAGTTCCGGATCGCGAAGCTACACCCGAAGAGTTGCGGATGTTGCAAAACAATGCTCAAGCTTGTGACATTCTCTTCAATGCTTTGTGTCCCGAAGAGTTCAACAAAATCAGCCGTCTTGAGAATGCTAAAGAGATTTGGGATACTTTGGTTGAAATGCACGAAGGTACTGAATCTGTGAAGGAATCAAAGCTAGATATTCTTCAAGGTCAACTTGACAAGTTCAAGATGAAGGATGGTGAAGGAGTCGCTGAAATGTACTCTAGGCTTGCTCTCATCACAAATGAGATTGCCGGCTTAGGAAGCGAAGAAATGACCGACCGATTCATCATCAAGAAGATTCTCAGAGCTTTGGATGGAAAGTATGACACCGTGTGCACTTTGATCCAAATGATGCCAAACTACAAGACTCTCAAGCCAACTGAAGTCATTGGAAGAATTGTTGCTCATGAGATGACACTTAAGGATAAGGAAGAGCTTCACAACAAGTCAAGTGGTGCTTACAAAGCTACAAGTGATGCTCCTAATACCTCAAGTGACAAGCTAATTTCCAATGAAGAGATAAGCCTAATGGTCAAGAACTTCAACAAGTTCTACAAGAATAGAGGAAAAGAAAGAAGCTCAAAGTCTAGATCATATGATGAAAAGAGATCTTCTAGTCGTGATCGAAACTGCTACAATTGTGGAAGACCCGGACACTTCTCAAATGAGTGTACGGCTCCCCACAAGAGAAGAGAAGAATCTCCAAGAAGAAGAGCAAGAGATGAGTCACCTCGGAGAGAGAGAAGGAGTAGAGATGATCGTTATGAACGAAGACCCTCTCGGAGAAGCAAGGATTCGGAGAGGAAAGACAAGTCATCAAGGAGCTACACAAGAAGAAGACATCAAGCTCATGTAGGTGAATGGGTCTCCGGCTCCGACTCCGACAATCAATCCGATGGAAGCTATCACTCCGACTCCGACTATAGTCAAGATGAAGGTGTTGCCGGACTTGCACTCGTATCCTCCAACTCCAACTCCTACGACTTATTTGATTCACCAAATGAGGGAATTGGAAGATGCTTCATGGCTAAAGGCCCCAAGGTAACACACCCTGAATTCATTGACTTTGATAGCGATGAGGATGACTTGCTTGGTGAAGATGAGCTCTTGCATGATAAATCTAGTGAGCTTAGTAATGATGAAAATGCTAGTAGTCTTTATAGTCGAGAAGAGTCGAATGACAATGCTATGAAGGAAATTGAGCGTCTAACTAAAGAACTAAACACTCTTAAGTTTGCTCATGAAACAACTCAAGAAGATCATAGAGAGCTCCTAAGATCTCATGAGAAGCTACGCTTCGAGAAGCTCACTCTAGAGCAAGAACATGAGTTTCTAAAAGCGATCAATGACGATCTTCGAAAGAAGAGTTCTTCATATCTTGCCAAACGACTTCTCTTGTCTAATTTCTTGCCACCTATTAAGACTAAGCATGACAAGCATAAGAAAAATTCTTCCTCTAGTAGTAACAATAACAATGTTAAATCCAATATTGTTGCTTCTAGTAGTTCTCTTGATTCCACTAACAATGTTTCAAGCCAAGTTACACTTGAGCAAGAAAATAGCTTATTGAAGGAAATCATAGAGAAAGGTGTCTACAAGAGTCTTGCCGGAAGCAAGAACTTTGAGGAGATTGTTCGCAAACAAGGAAGACACCGGAAGAATCAAGGGATTGGTTTTGAGCGAAAGTTCAACGCCGAAGGTGTTGAGTGGCAAGAAGGTCAATACCCTACTCCACAGTTTGTTTCACAAAAGGAGAAGTATGATCCTACTTCTTCCAATGTGGAACAAGCTCAAGATGACCTTCCACCACAAGACCACAAGCTAAAGGCCAAGGACAAGCTTCAAGAGGAGATTGATGCATTCATTGAAGCACCTCAAGCCATGGTCAAGTGGGTTCCCAAGGACACATCCAGTTCTACTTCGTCAAGCTCAACTACAACACCAAGGATTCCCATCAAGATGATGTGGATCCCAAAGAAGAAGAACTAGTAGGTTCTTGAGGGTGACTCCGCCAACAAACTTCACTCATATTCATTTTGGCAAGAACTTGTGCAATCAACTTCCACATCATGCACTAGTTCATGGAGTCACAAACCCTCTTGTTGGTAAGTCAAGGGACAAGGTAATCATTGCTTTCATGGACATCATCTTTTGTGTACTTCACTCTATGTCTATGGATATTCTTGTTTGTTCCTTGTGGGACTAACCCATGTAGGTATTGAAAGTGCCCTAATCCAAAGGATTGCTCCCAACTTTTGATGATCTGCATCAACATTGAGCATCCACATCTTCAACATCTACATGAAGTCTTCTACGACAACCCAAGGTTAGTTTGACCCTTTAAAAGGGGTTCTCACATCTAGGGGGAGCTTTGCTCTAAAAATTGAGCTAAAGCATCTCCAGATGATGTGAACACATAAATGCTTTATGTAAAAGTGGTAACCCCACTTGTGCTTAAACGATGAGTATGACCTATGATCAAATGTTCTCATTTGGCTCCTAAGTCAATATACTCATATATAGATGACCTAGTCATCGACAAATTGTGTGCTAGTAGCTAGAGTGATTGGTTGTGCATGTTTGACACATATTTCAGTTGCTATCTTATTGTGTGAGCATGTTGGATGCATGATTTTATCCATTCAAGGACATCCATTTGTTGTTTTGATTGTTTTGTTTTCTTTTTCTGGCCAAATGGATGGACAAGAATGCCTAAGCACCTTTCCCTAGCTATCTATGCTTTCTTGTCTCAAATTCTATTCATGCTCATATCACAACTTTGAACAAGTCTTTTTCGGACAGTCCGAGTGAGGAGCACTCGGAACCACCGATTCGTCTAAGGCTGACTTCCAAAACCTTCTAAGTCCATTTCGGTCTGACCGGCTTCTCAATATCGGTCCAACCGAAACGCTTAGACTGATCTAGGTTTCATCTCGGTGAAACCGAGTTCAAACTCTCGGTCTGACTGATATGCGTAACTGCACAGCAGTTATACATCTCGGTGACACCGAGTTTTTCAACTCGGTCCCACCGACAGCATGGGGTTATATATACCTGAGGGCTGCGCGCGATTCAATTCTTTAAACCGTTCGCCCCCAATACCCCTGCTGCCGTCGCCCTGGTCTACGGATCGTCGCCGTCGTCGCCTGTGCGCCCTCGCCGCAGGTCTCCGCCGCCGTCAACGGTAATCATCTCCACCGTTGCCGCCGTAGAGGGACACCACCAAGTTGGGGTGTGTCCCGATCCCTTTTCGTGCTCCCCTTCCGATTCTTGCACGATAGGCTTGCCATGATTCAATCCACGTTTGAGATGTTCCCTATACATTAGTTCAGATCTTCTAGTTTCGAGGAAAATTCTTAGGTTTAGGTTTCCACGGAATGCATCTCGGTGAAGCCGATTTTTGAAACTCGGAATGACCGATTTGGCCTCTGGCCATTGCACTGCATAATTCGGTTTAACCGAGTTGTGCCAATCGGAACGACCGAAACGTAGTTTCAGTGAAACCCTAAGTTATCGGTAGGACCGAAACCCATTTCGGTCTGACCGAAAGTGGTGTGTAGGTTTCTGTTGAGCACTTCGGTTGCACCGAAACATGAAATCGGTTTGACCGAAATACATTCTGTGAAAACTCAAAACTAAGTTTTGAACTCATTTTTTTTGCAAAAACCTCTGCAGTTGTGATAACTCTTCTACTCTGCCTATACCTTATCTTTTCACAGGTTTTTCAGCCATGTCAGATGTCAGTGACAGCCAGAACAGGTCTGAATCACCGTTTGCTGAAATTCCAGAGGCAGATACAAGTCCTGCGAGCAGCTCTAGTGATGATGGTGAGAGGAGCACCCCTAGTGGTTTGCCTCCTGCAGCCACCAGAACCAGGAAGAAGAGAACTTCTGATGATGAGGACTCTGACTTTGTTGCTGAGGAAGTTACCTCCAAGCCCAAGAGGAATGTGGTTGCCAAAGAGCACCAAGGGCAGCAGCCAAGGAAAGGCACAAGCAAAGTGAAGCAGTCAGCAGTTGCTAAGAAGCTCAACTTGGAAGAGCCTGCTCCAAGCAAGGTGAAGAAGACTTCCAAAAGGAAGAGGGTAGTATATGCTGAACCTCAGGATGCTGAAGAAGAAGAAGAAGAAGCACCCCAGCCTCCTCCTCAGAAAGCTAAGTTCATGGGTGATGCTATTCGGGCTCAAGCCTCTTCTAAGCCCAAGAAGCCTGCTCCAGTCAAGGCAGCTCCAGCCAAGCCCAAGAGAACAACCAGAAGCATTCCAGCTTCTGAGAAGAACAAATGTGAGATGCCACCGTCTGAATCAGATGAAGAGCATGTGTTGCTTAAGCTCCGTCCCAAGTTGCCACTCCACAATGATGCTCATCCTCAAGCTGAGGACATGAAGGCAAGGAAGGACAAAGGTCTCAGGCTATGGAGACAATCTGATCCATATGCTGTAAGGAGAAGGACTGCTGTGGACCCCAGATTCCACACCAGAGAGCAGCAGGATTTCTATGAGACCGTGCTAATGGATAAGAAGCCCATTGTTGCTGACACCAGGTATGTTGACTGGAAGTACATTGACAGTGAAGAGCACCGGGACTTCTTTCCCCATGTGCATGAGAGCTTTACTGCATGTGGAGTTGCTGATTTTGTGGGTCAAGAGCTGACAGCTTGGAATGACGAGATGATCATGCAGTTCTATGCCACAGCCCACTTCTACCCTGATGGCAAGATCACCTGGATGACTGAAGGTCAAAGGTTTTCTTCGACTGTTGAAGAATGGGCAGAACTTCTGAACGCTCCAGTGCAGAGAGAGGACGACATTGATGTCTATGGGATTCCTAAGAAGAGTCATGATTCCATGAAGAATATGTACAAGGAGATCCCAGCTGCTGATTTGGAAGGATGGAAGCTCGGCTCAGTGTATTATCTCCAGGCAGGTCTGACCACCACTAACACTATTCTGAGGCATACTTTGATGCCTAAGTCAGGTGACCACCGGATGATACGAGGCTATTCTATCAACATGCTGCACATTCTCGATGAGAAGGCACCTTTTAAGGTGATGGACTTGATGGTAGAGACCATTAAGAGGACTGCAGCTGACCAGAAGAGGTCGTGTGGGTTTGCTCCGCAGATTCAGATGCTCATCAACGCCAAGTTTGGCACGGGCAAATTCATGTTGGATAGGAAGCACTTGCCACTGCAGCCAGAGCATGAGGACAACGTAGTTGTGATGGATGAAGAGGATCCTACCTCAGTTGAAGGACAGGCCAAAATCGAAGCTGCGAAGAAGGCTAAAGCTGACAAAGAGGCAGCAGCAGCAGCAGCTAAGCCAAAGAGCTTTGGAGAACAAATTCTTGAAGCTACCCAGAGGATTGAACAACGCCTGGCCAGCATTGAGCAATCTCAGGAGAGCCTAGAGAGGATTGTCGAGGACAAGATCCACGCTCTGGACATGAAGCTGACTGAGATGCAGGTGTCTGTCAACAAGCTTGAGGCAGACATGGAGGAGACAAGGCAGGAGAGAGCAGAGCTTATGCAGGATGATCTAGTCCAGGACTCTCATCGCCAGACTGCTCAGGTTCCCAGAGGATCCAGATCTACAGCTATCCCAGTGACAGACTCCAGGGCTACCACTTCAGCACCAGCCACAGCTCCAGCAGTTGCTCCAGCTCCAGCATCCACTCCTCCACCGCAGACATCAGCAGAAGTCTTCGCCGATGCAGCTATCTCTACACCGACATCTACCCAGACGGGAGCCGCCAGCAGAGCCCGCAGTGACGCTTAGCTCTATACCTTTTCGAACTTTTTGGTAACTTGTTGCCAAAGGGGGAGAAATTGTTATAGATCATAGGGCTTCGAGAGAGAGAGTGCTCTTTCGTCTTTTCGTTCTTTTGCCGGTTTTCTTTGAGATACAGTGATTTCTTTTGGTTCCTGAAACTTTAAGTGTGCTTGCTACTAAGTTTGATGCTACCTTAATGAGTGCTTAGTCATACTATGCTTTAATGTGTGCTTATTGCTTATCCTATGCTATTCCTTATTGTATGGCTATTTACTCTTGTCTTGGTGATTGAGTGCATGTTATTCATTCTTATCATTTTGTGCGCTCCACCAAGATGTATGTGACATGGAAGAGTGACCCATAATCCTAATCGATTGTGCATTTGCATTCAAACGCAAATTTTAAATAATGCACAAATTTAGGGGGAGCTCTTGTTTATCACATACTTCTCAAAGCGACGATATTATTCTTTGATTATATCTTTTGTCGAAGCTTTGATCTATATGTTGTCATCAATTACCAAAAAGGGGGAGATTGAAAGTGCAACTAATCCCCGGGTGGTTTTGGTAATTAATAACAACATATATATCATTGAACTAATATTTACTTGAGAATCATTTCAGAAAAGTTCGATGATATGGGTATGGAAATTTCTGAAGAAGTGGACCCCTCAAAATGCTAAGACAAGCATTGGCAAAAGCTCAAGACTCTATTTTTGGTTTAGTGATCAAAGATCACATTGAGTCCATA
This sequence comes from Secale cereale, assembly GCA_902687465.1. NCBI lineage: Eukaryota > Viridiplantae > Streptophyta > Magnoliopsida > Poales > Poaceae > Secale > Secale cereale. The sequence goes on along the minus strand of LR738715.1, from coordinate 757,466,093 downwards.
GGAAAAGCCAATACTATTAAAAGGGGATGAGGTTGTGTTAATGATCTAGTTGCTCAAGTGCTTGGTGATCTAGCTCCCTCAACTATCAGCACTCTTCACTATTCAACACACTCATAAGTAATCTCGGACAAACCGATTCTGCAAACTCAGTCCCACCGAGATGAACCACCTCAGTTATTCCTCCAAACCCTAAATTCTCGGTCCATCCGATTCTGAGTTTCGGTCTCACCGAAAATGGACTGCCAACCTTCTGTAACCAATTGACATCACTTCGGAATATCCGAGTTGTTGTTTTCGGTCCCACCGAGATGGCAAGCTCCAACCTTTGACTCACTTCGGACACACCGAGATGGTATTTTCGGTCCCACCGAAAATCCCAACGTTCACTATGTTTGAACTTTCGGTCTGACCGAGTTTTAACTTCGGTCTCACCGAGATTGGTCAAATGTGTGTGTAACAGTTGGATTTTGTGTGGAGGCTATATATACCCCTCCACCCCCTCTTCATTCGTGAGGAGAGCCATCAGAAAGTACCACCACTTCTACCATACACTTTCTGAGAAGTGAACCACCTACCCTTGTGTTGAGATCAAGCCATTCCATTCCTACCATATGAAACTTGATTTCTAGCCTTCCCAAGTTGCTTTCCACTCAAACCTTTCTTCCACCACAGCCATATCAGTGAGGAGAGTTGAGTGTTGGGGAGATTATCATCTGAAGCACAAGAGCAAGGAGTTCATCATCATCAACACCGTCTATTACCTTTTGGAGGGTGGTGCCTCCTAGATTGGTTAGGTGTCGCTTGGGAGCCTCCGTCTTCGAGATGTGGAGTTGAACCAAGAAGTTTGTAAGGGCAAGGAGATCGCCTACTTCGTGAAGATCTACCCCGAGTAAGGCTAGTCCTCCGTGGGCGTAGGCCATGATGGAATAGACAAGGTTGCTTCTTCATGGACCCTTCGTGGGTGGAGCCCTCCGTGGACTCGCGCAGCCGTTACCCTCCGTGGGTTGAAGTCTCCATCAACGTGGATGTACGATAGCACCACCTATCGGAACCACGACAAAAATCTTCGTGTCACCAAACTGCGTTTGATCTTCTCCACCTCTCTTTTACACGTGCAATTTACTTTCCGCTGCTTATACTCTAGAATTGCATGTGTAGGGTGATACTTGAATTGATCTTAATTGTGAAACTGCCAAAAACTTTGCATGATCTAAAGGCAGATTTTTTATATTGTCAAGTAGTCTAATCACCCCCCCTCTAGACCTACTTTCGATCCTACAGATGAGTATATCATCGAGGTATACCACGACGAACTTATCCAAGTACTCCATGAATATAGAATTCATTAACCGAGAAAAGGTAGCTGGGGCATTGATTAATCCGAAGGACATGACGGTGTACTCATATTGACCATAACGGGTAACAAAAGCCGTTTTAGGAATGTCCCCGTTCTTGATTTTGATTTGATGGTAACCCAACCTCAAATCCATCTTAGAGAAGACTGAGGATCCAGCGAGTTGATCATACAGGTCGTTGATCCTGGGGAGCGGATACTTGTTCTTTATGGTGACCAGATTGACAGGTCGGTAATCTACAACCATCCGCTCCGTTCCATCCTTCTTCTTGACGAAGAGGACGGGGCAAGCCCAAGGGGAAGAACTAGGACGGATGAAACCTTTTTGCAAGGACTCATCGAGTTGTTTCTTTAGCTCAGCTAATTCTAGTGGTGCCATCTTATAAGGTCTCCTAGAGATTGGGACAGTTCCAGGGATAAGATCTATCACGAACTCGATATCTCTGTCAGGTGGAATTCCTGGCAGTTCTTCGGGAAAAACATCCGGGAAGTCACAGACTACCGGGATATCTTCGAGTTCTGGTAGAGGGCTGGCATTAAGAGAGTAGAGCTGACGCTCAGCCATTCGGGTCAAGACATTGACTACCTTGCCGGATGGATGTGTAAGTTGAACGGTCCTAGTATAGCAATCAATCTTGGCGTAATGAGTTGTCATCCAATCCATACCCAAGATGATGTTTATATCCGAGGACTTGAGAGCGATTAGAGATGCTAGGAAAACAAGTCTATCGACAAGGATTTCATTTCCATGGCTTACCCTAGAGGTTTGCCACTTTGAACCAGGGGTTTGAATAACCATGGAAGTAGGCATGTCACAAAAAGTCATGTTGTGCATTCGAGCATAGCTCTCAGATATGAACGAATGTGATGCTCCAGTATCGAAAAGAACAGATGCCGGATGGCAGTTAACGAGAAGCGTACCAAGGACGACGTTAGGATCCTCATAAGCTTCCTCAGCAGAGACATAGTTGACATGACCACGTGCAGTGGGAATTGGCTTGACATAATTCACCTTGCCGGTTGGCTTACCACGGCCAACGGGTTTTCCTGGTTGGTTCTGAGGACACTCACGCATGTAGTGCCCCGGTTCTCCACACTTGAAACATGTCACAGTGGTGGTGCGTGGAGCAAAGTTGGAAGGTGGTCCTCCATAGGTCTTAGCAGGTGCATACTGTTGAGTTGGGCGAGGCGCCTCATAGGATGGCCTCGGTGTGTACTTGGGTGGCAGAGCAGTGTTAGGAATCCACACACGGCGCTTGTGAGAGCCAGAGTCGGATGAGGAACCAAGGTCTCGAGTATGCTTGCGTGTGGCCTCGAAGTCGGTCTGGCCCGTTTCAGCACTGATAGCCTTGTTTACCAACTTCTGGAAGGAAGTGCACTCGTGCAGACATAGATCGCGGCGGAGTTCAGGGCTGAGTCCCTTGCGGAACCTCGCCTGCTTCTTGGAATCGGTGGATACTTCCTCAGGTGCATAGCGTGCCAAGTTGCCAAACTCGCGACTATAGCCATCCACAGTTAACCGGCCCTGGGTAAAATTGCAGAATTCCTCCCGCTTGCAATCCATGAGACCTTCCAGAATGTGATGTTCATGGAATGCCTCACTGAACTCAACCCAAGTAGTGATTTGGCCAGCGGGACGCATAGCTTCAAAGTTTTCCCACCAAAGACTGGCAGGGCCCTCCAGATGGTAGGCAGCGTAGGTAACCTTGTCAGCTTCGACCACACGGGCAGAGTGTAGCTTGTGGGTAATACTACGTAGCCAATCATCCGCATCCAGAGGTTCAGTGGAGTGATGGAACTTCGGTGGACACATCTTGATAAAGTCATTGATTGACACCATGTCATTCCTCTGACGGAACCCAGTGTTCTGCTCTATGCGTTCCAGCAGACGGTTGGTCTCTCTCTTGTTCCGTTCTGCCTCGAGCATAACTTCCGCCAAGGAGGGTGGCTGGGGCAGATTCCCATCTCTAGCCCCACTAGCCTCACCCTGCTCCTGGGCAGCAGGAGTGTTGCGAGTGTTGACCATCCTAGGAAAACAAAACAACGGTTTAGTCAAGGATGGCAAAAATTTGACATAGAAGTGCAGAATGTAATGGATGACACGGAATGCAGAGACGTTCATCCGTACGACATGGTAATATAGAAACTGCTATATATACACCAGTGGTCATACACACCATACATAGTTTAGTACAAGCCAAGGCTAAAGTACAACTGCGGTGAAAGACGATACATCCCATCAGAGACATTCCAAGCTCCTATACATTATTTAACTACACCTCCGGAACTCAGTACACACTAAGTCATATTCCACCAGGCGCGCAGGACTGTGGAAATACAACTACTACAATACTACTACGGTCTAGCTCAGACATTCCCGTAGTAATCTTCGTAAAGATTACCACCGTAGCCTGGAAGTGGAACAGACGGATCTTGAAACTCGCGAGCGCTCGAAGGCTGTGGACCATAGGGACATCGATGTGGCCTCGGTCCCGATGCTGGTGGTAACCGACGCCCACGTGGAGGTGTAATACCCCCTACGTCACGCCAATCCATGCGATCAGGCAGACGAGTCCGCACGGGGTACAAATCCCGCATGTCCAAATATCCGGCATGCACAACAGGTGCAAGCCGTGTCAAAGTAGTCCAGTGGGCGGCTCGAGTGTTATACAGCTCCATTCGGAGGGCACGGACCTCATGGTCCCTATCCTCCAGCATCTGAACAGTAGTCTGAAGCAGTGGCTCTTCATGAGCAGCATCAGTATACAGACCAGTGTATTAGCCTTCCTCTCCGGGAAGTGAGGCTGGCATGTAACAGAACTCAGTGTTCAACAACAGGGCATGCCTAGCCCGGAGAATGGTCATCATCGAATAGGCGGCATCCTGCACTGCCATCTCAATGGTAATCCCGAGTCCATAAGACCAATGGATGGGGTCGTTAGCTCCGGGATATGAGGGGTATATCCGGACTGTGCAGAAATACTGACTCTGATTGAAATCCCGGTACTGTTCCTCCACGGTGTATTCAGGATACCAGCGATAACCGGTCTCAGTCAGCACACGGACTAGCATGGCCGTGTGACCGGGCACATTAATGCACCGCGTCAAACGAACCACTTGGTGAGGGATGCGGCCAGACATCTGAAACACGAAATAATGCAAAGGCATTAGTGTTTAAGGAAGAAATCGGGCAGCATAACAACTGTAAATGCTCAAACAAAGATTTGAGACATCATACAAATGATAGCATAGCCACTCAACAATTCCATATCAAGGTTCCGGGTCCAACAATCATCATACTAAAAGGATAGAAACTGAACTGAGGCTTGAAACCAACAATCCTAAGAGTCTACGGATTAGTAACACGTGAACCTAGTAAGGATAAGAGGCCTAGTCCTAAATCCCCGTAGAAAGAATAGACTGACTTAGATCAGAAGGGCATACGGTAAAGGAGTAAAAAGAGCCTTGCGTTCCCTTCCACAATCAATTCCCCTACATATAACTAAGAATTTTTCTAGACTCAACATCGACCAGTTTGGCTTGAGAAACCTACAGGCAGTCCAGCTCTGATGCCAACGCTGTCAGGACCCCGATCCTAAGTCACACCGATCTAGCTGTAACACGTCATATCACTTTGCGGCCTCACGCACGGTAACCCCACGGGTGCCACCTTACCTGGCCCGGGACCGTTTGCGCATTTTGGCACACGTATATGACAGTGTCGCTAGCATCCATATGACAGAGAACCCGGGCCGACATGGCTAGTTATAAACCAAAAGTGGCACTAAATTACAGAGACAGGCATCCATGACCCAGCAACGAACGTGTCGGTCATCAACGTATGAACCCAAGTCGTAGCAAGCTACATGGACTTAAAGGAACAACGCGTGACATTTCCCCTAAGGGACAGACACAGGAACAAAGAAGGACACATGCCGGCCAGCCTACGTGTTCCGATCAGTAGCAAGCTACCAAGGCTCATTGGAATCACTAGGAGGCATTTCCCTGTAAGGTAGGCTACCAAAGGAAAACAACTAGGTGTCGGATCCCACACATACCAAGCATTTCAACCATACACACAATATGCTCAATATGTGCAAATACAACATTGCATCACAACAGAATTCTATGACTCAAAGTACTTTATTTAAGAGGCTCCAAGAGCCATACATAACAGATCCATACAGATAGGGGTCACATGACCCAACACTCAAGTCATACAGTCATACAAGCACAAGCGGAAGCTACATGTCTGAGTACAGACAACTTAGAAAATAAAACAGGCTTGGTGTAGCCTGACTATCTACAAGGCCCTTCACAAGTTCCAGATCTCCGTCTGGGTGTCAAGCTACTCGTCGACGTCAACGTCTATGTAGAACCCATCAGTAGGGGCAGGGTTCTCCTCTGCAACAGTTATTAAGCAAACATGAGTACAAGGTACTCAGCAAGTCTTACCACAGAACCTATCATACATGCAACATTATCAAAGGGGGTAGTGGAGTTCATAGCAGAAAGCCAGCTTGGACTCTTGGCTAACCTATACTACAACTCTCAACAGATTGCAAGATGTTATTACGAACACGAGTCCTCTACTCACCACAACAATACACTACCGAGGATCCTCTTCCGTCATCCTACGGAAGGGCCATCCACGGCACTCACACTTATCTTGAGGCTTTTAGTAGTATTCATCAACTTGTCTATGAACTGTAAGAGTAACCAAGTAGTTCGTACCGCGAACAACGGCTATTCGAATAGATTGATAACCCTGCAGGGGTGTACCTCTTCACACACGCTCCCACCACTTATCGCCGTTTACTCGACATGTACTCGGCAACCTTCAAGCGGAAGCCCAGTGAGGGTGTCGGCCACGACCTGACTAACTACTCAAGTCTCTCGTCCAGGTTTATCGCCTATTTGGGTTCCATCCGTGGGGAGATCCGGCCGGGGTGTCGCTCACGGCCCCAAACAATGTGTACAGGGTTCCCGAGTCACCAAACGGGCAACCGGTACACCGTGCCACGTACTTGTCGCATCACAACCCACCCCGAGGGTCAGCGCTGTGCACGACCTCCAGTAAACTATAAACACCAGAAACTAGTTGCAACTCCTGGACAGAGATCGAGGGTAATTAATAAGCCGAGAGGGTCAATTAAGGATCCCAATGTGTGGTAGTAGCTGTAACTTGAACCACACATACAGATCTCGGGTCCTATGGACGATTCCAATGAAACAACCCACCATGTACTCCTACATGGCCTTTCATCGATACCTTTACCAAGCGTATTCCACACTTCCTTCTCTTCATCGGTATGATCATTTCACTCTGATCCATCACCCAGATGAACCAGACCTGACACAACTCTAAGCATAGCGGGCAACATAAGCAAATAGCATGGTGGATCACACATCACATGGCTCAATCAATTCCTACACATGCTAGTGGGTTTCAACTATTTACTGTGGCAATGACAGGTCATGCAAGGGAATAGGGTTCAACTACCGCAGCAAGTAGCAGTTCACACGTTGTTGCCTTAATGCAGTAAAAGAGAGCAGGAGCGAGAAGATTGGGTTTGTATCGGAATGATCAATGATTGCTTGCCTGACAAAGTGGTTGTCGGGTACTACTCTTCAACTGGATACGCAGCAGTATCCTCGGGAGCAGGACCTAACACAGAGAATACCGGTGATACAATCATTAACAAACAAATGCAACAATATGATGCATGCTCATGACATGGCAAGATGCATGTGATTTGGCTAATGCAACTAAAACCAGAAGGGTTTGAGCCTATTTGAATCAAAGATTCAAATTGACATTTTAACTATTATTTAAATAAGTGCATTATCATGTTTTAATGTATACAGCAAGGTTAACTTGCTCAAACATGCATGAAACTAGTGCCATTGGAAAGATTGGATTTTTCTGATCATTTTTCATATATAAATTATCTCCATCTGAGCTACGGTTGATTTTATATGATTTTTAGAAGTTTAGGCATTTTCTGGAATTTCCTGAATTATTTTTAAATCTAAAAATCCCAGAAAAACCTTTACCGCGTCAGCATGGCATCATGCTGACGTCAGCCAGTCAACAGGAGCTAGTCCAAGTCAAACATGACATGTGGGCCCGGCATGTCAGTGTCACAGCTAACTAACAAAGTTAATTAGAGTTAAACTAAAAACTAATTAGCTGTCAGTGCGGTCTGGGCCCACGGGTCAGTGACTAAACTAATTATCTAATTTAATTAACATTTAATTAATTAAACTAGCTAATTAGTAAAAGGGTGGCCCACACGTCAGTGACCCGGGGGTGGTCAACCCCCCGGTCAAACGAGTCAAACTCGTCGGCGAAGTGACGCCGGCGAGGCCAGACACGGCGGCGTGCTTCGGAAAACGCCCACAGAGCTCGGATCGAGCCGCGGTTGGGCGCGTTGGAGAGCCCTCGTCGTTGCGCGTCGGATGGTGGTGGTCGCCGGACCTGTGGTGGCCGGAGACGACGGCAACGAGCTCAACGGCGGCGACCGGCGTCGGGTGTGTGTGGAGACGCAGGTACGGCGGCCTAGGCGATGCGCGCGTGGTACCTAGCTTGTCTACGTGCTGCGGCGAGCGAGATGGACTTGTGCCAGTGACCAAATGGTCACCGGAGCATCGCCGGCGGCGGTGAGTTTCGGTGATCAACGGAGCAGCATCTACACAGCGCAAACGAAGCAAAAGAAGAAGGCAAACGGCGTAGGAGCTCACTGCGGTGCTAACGAGCTCGACGGAGGGGTCGGGGACGCGCTGCAGCTTCTTAATCGACGGCGAGGTGCTTCGGTGATCCGAGGAAGGGGACGACGGCGTGACGAGGTTGCAGGGCTTCCGGTGGTCCGTGGCTCAGCGAGGAGGAAGAGGGCGTCGCGGCGAACCTTTTGGACACGGTCACGGGACGAGGGGGAGGGTCTAGGTGCGGCAACGGCGAGCGGCGGCGACGAGCGGCTCGGTGGTGAGAGGGAGAGAGCCAGGGGAGGCGACGGGGACGAGGGAAAAGTGCGAGAGGGGTCGGGGTAGCTGCGTGGCGTCGCGGGGAGTCTTCCAGGGCGTCGGGGATGCAGGCAAGCAGCCTGGAGGTGGCCGGGCGCGTGCCGGCGCGCGGCGGCCACGCGCGCTGCCTTCTGGCGCGAGGAGGAAGGCGACAGAAACGGGGCTGGTGGGCTGGGCCGTCCTGCTATAGTGCTGGGCCCGAGGTAAGTCCTTTCTCTCTTTCTCTTTTTCCTATTTTCTTTTCTGTTTCATTTGTTTTGCAACTTTGTTTAATTAATAAAAATGCCAGAACATTTTTATAACTCATAAAACTTGTCATCCCCACTGTATATATTATGAACAGTATGGAACATTATAGTTTATGATTATTTGAGCATTTAAAATATTTTATAGCATTTAAATGCCCAAATTCAAATAACATATGATTTAATTCAGAGCCCTTAGATGTCCTAGAAAATTGTGCACCATTTTTGGCAGAGGTTTAAGACCAAGGCAGAAATGATGAACATTTTTGAAGGGCATTTTGGGTACATTGGAAAATATTTTATCAAACCCTAGTTGTTAGAAGAGGGGTGCTGGGGTTTCTGTCATTCCCATTTCAAGTTTCTATGATAAGTAAACATGATGCACACTCGAGCTAGTCCCAAAGCAAGTGCTAACTAGGGATGTGACATTGACTCTCTCCGTCTGTCCATCTGTCTGCGGGTGAAAAGCTGTGCTAAACTCTAGACTGGTACCCAAAGTTTCATGTAACTGATTCCAGAACTTTGAGGTAAACTGGGTTCCTCTATCTGATACGATGCTCCTCGGAACTCCATGTAGACATACAATTCGGGTCATGTATATCTTTGCCAACTTTGCACTGGTATATGTGGTTTTCACAGGGGTAAAGTGGGCTACCTTCGTCAATCGGTCCACTACTACCCAGATTGAATCATATCCTGCTTTGGTCCTGGGCAATCCGGTGATAAAATCCATGCCAAGCTTCTCCCACTTCCATTCGGGTATCGACATAGGTTGTAACAATCCTGCTGGCTTCTGATGTTCTGCCTTTACTCTCTGACATACATCACAAACTGCTACATACTCCGCGATATCTTTCTTCATACCGGTCCACCAGAAAATGTCCTTCAAATCCAAATACATCTTAGTATTTCCTGTGTGAATCGAGTACGGTGAATCATGGGCCTCCTGTAGAATCAACTTCCTGATCTCCGGGTCATTAGGCACATAAACACGGTCCTCAAACCATAAGGTGTCATGTTCATCCTCATGAAAACCTTTAGCTCTTCCTTCGCTCATCCTCTCCTTTATAGAGACAACCTCCTCGTCAGTTTTCTGAGCTTCTCTGATTTTATCCATCAGGGTAGACTGGATTTCTAGTGTTGCTATGTAGCCTCTCGGAACTATCTCCAAACGTAGTTCTCGTAGGTCCTCGGCTAACTCCTTTGGAAATTCCTCCATCATTAGGGTATTGACATGGCTCTTTCGGCTTAGCGCATCGGCTACTACGTTAGCCTTTCTGGGATGATAATGCAATCCTTGAGAAATTCTAAATAAATGTCCAGTAGTATCCTGCAAGTCCAAGAAAACTCCGGATCTCTCCAACTGTTGTTGGTGCTTCCCAATGGGTCACAGTGTCCACCTTAGCGGGATCTACTGCTATTCCTTCTCCAGATATAACGTGTCCGAGAAATCCGACTTCCTTCAACCAAAACTCGCATTTGCTAAACTTGGCATATAACTGATGTTCTCTGAGCTTCTCCAATACCAAACGCAAATGCTCTCCATGCTCCTCTTCATCCTTCGAGAAGATCAATATATCATCTATGAACACTACGACGAACTTATCCAAATACTCCATAAACACTTTGTTCATCAGGTTCATAAAGGATGCCGGTGCGTTAGTCAGACCAAAAGACATAACGGTATACTCGTACAACCCATACCTGGTGGTAAAGGCCGTCTTAGGTATATCCTGCTCTCGGATCTTCAATTGGTGGTACCCTGATCGCAGATCGATCTTGGAAAATATCTTAGCTCCTTGCAATCTATCGAACAGATCATTGATCATTGGCAGTGGGTACTTGTTCTTGATCGTTACTTCGTTCAGCCCTCGATAATCAACAACCATTCTTAACGATCCATCCTTCTTCTCCACTAAAAGTACTGGCGAACCCCAAGGCAAAGAACTTGGGCGTATGAATCCTTTATCCAGTAACTCCTTAATCTGTTTCTTTATCTCCTCCAAATCCTTTGCGGGCATCCTATATGGTCTCTTAGAAATTGGCCCGGTGCCTGGCAACAACTCTATCAAAAACTCTATATCTCTATCCGGTGGCATGCCAGGTAACTTCTCACGAAACACATCCGGATAATCCTTCACTACTGGCACTTCCTCCTGAACAACTCCCGTGAGAGAATGTACTTGAGTCCTTATTGGCGAATGCCTAGATACATACTTAATCCTTTTTCCCTCCGGGGTGGTGAGCAAAATTGACTTACTGGCACAGTCAATGTTACCTCCATACTTCGATAGCCGATCCATACCTAATATCACATCCAATCCTTGTGACTCCAGGACTATTAGGTCAGAGGGGAAAGTATGGCGTCCTATGATCAATGGCGTCTGAAAACATCCTTGGTGTGCCATATAATCTGCTCCAGGTGAACTTACTAACATGGGGGTCTTAAGAACTCGGGTGGACACGCTATGTCTATTTATGAATCCCCCTGAAATATATGAATGCGATGCACCAGTATCAAAAAGAACTATTGCGGTAAATGTCTTAACCAAAAACTTACTGACAACAGCATCTGGTTGCTCTTCTACCTCCTCCATAGTCACGTGGTTCACTTGTCCTTTGTTGAATGGGTTGGGCTTCTTCGCGACGCTTCCATTGCGGTTCCCATTCTTAGCGTCTGGGCATTCATTGGAATAATGTCCATTCTTCCCGCACTTGTAACAGGTGACATGACCGAAATCCTTCTTGGTGGGTGTGGACGGTGTAGGGCGGCTCTGGTTACCATTTGTTCCATTTCCATTTCCATTCTTGGTGCCATTGTGATTGTGCGAGCTACCTCCTCCATGGGTATGCTGAAACTGTCCTACCGTTTTAGGGGTAAAATGGGCTTCTGCTGAGCTCCAGAGTTATACTTTCCTTGTCCATAATTCCTTTTGCGGCTTTCAATCTGTTGATGCTTCCTTTCAATCATTAGGGCACGGTCAACCAGCTCCTGGTAGTTATTGAAAGTTGCCACCATCAACTGTACACTCATCTCATCATTCAACCCTTCCATGAATCTCTCCTGCTTAGTGGCATCTGTGGCCACATCATCTGGGGCATAACGAGACAGGGTACTAAACTCATCCACGTACTGGGCCATAGTACGATTGCCTTGGCGCAAATTGCGAAACTCCTACTTCTTCATACTCATAGCTCCAGTTGAGACATGGGTGGTACGAAAAGCTTGCTGAAACTGATCCCAAGTCACATTGGCTATGCGGTAAGTGGATGTGTAATTCTCCCACCATGCTGCGGCTGGTCCAGACAACTGGTGTGCAGCAAATCGCACCTTCTCAGCATCTGAGCAATTGGCGGTGGTCAAATCCCTACCAATCTTGCGTAGTCAGTCATCAGCCACTATTTGTTCGATGCTGCTAGCAAACACGGGTGGTTGCAACCTTAAGAAATGTGTCAGGTTGTCCACAGGTGGTGGTGGTGGAGGGTTGTTGTTGTTGTTCTGGTTGTTCTGAGTGTTCTGGACAAGAAGTTGCATCAGGGTGTTCTGCTGCTGGATCAACTGGGTGAGCTCAGGGGGAAACTCAAATCCGGACTCACGTCTTGGAGGCATCTGATGGGTGTAGAGGGAAGAGATTAGAATAGAAAAGAGGTCTAAGGGAAAATCACTACCCATATGCACATGAGACAAACACAATCATATCACACCAATCAATTTCAAACAAGATCTTACAAATCTAACTATCGTTACAAAAGTGCTCTAAAACTAATATATGGGGGTAAACTACTAGTCACAGGGTGGTCATTCTAGAAAATTTGATCGACAGAGGATTCCATGATATCTGCTCCAGCTTCATCTTCATAGTCATTGTCTTTGCTATCTTCAGGTTCCGAATCCGTGTCGTCAATAATGATGTAGTCTTCCGGTGGAATATCCTTGGGTTCTTCTTTCTCGTCTTCTTCTCCCATGAGTATCCCTAACTTCTGTGTCAAGTCATCATTCTTCTCCACAAGTATTAGCATCTCCTCCTCGCATCCGTCGCGCGTAGACTCGAGTTCTTCCTCTAGCTCCAAATTCCTATTTAGGGCTTTCTTCAAATCTATCATCCCTGCACACATCTGGTGCTCCTGGCGACGAATGTGGTGGTTCAACTCCTGGATGAAGGCTGCAATGGATCTATCCTTCCGGGTGCTGATCATATCCCAATTCTCATCTCGGCGTCCGCAAATTTGGTAGATGGTGTCCTTTAGCTCCTGCTTGTAGACTTCTCCAATCCTTCCCATAGCGATGTGGGCTGCCATGCTCCTGCCTAGGTTCCATGTAGGCGCATTAAAAGAAAATGCTATGAGTGAGGTGACGGGCTTGAACATCCTTTCTGGAACTTGGGTTTGAATCAACCAACGCCCCTCCTCAGGTAGAGTGGCATTGTAGGTTCCGGTGAAACTTGGTAATCCAATGTTTAGATATCTGGTGACTTCCTTCAGGTGTCGTCCAAATGGTGTATAATCATCCGGTTGCATGAACTTGTTCTTTGCATCCACCATCCTAAAAGAGTAGAAAAGATGAGGAGTCAGAAAAGAGAAGAGTGAATAGTGCTCTAGGGCTTTAGCTTAGTGGTCGTGTCCTACAGTCAGCGTGTGCTCTGATACCATCTTGTAGCGACCAGACCTCAAACAGTCTGATCTCTGTGCATCAATGTCATCCCTGGATCAGTAATGCTGACACACACAGTACTTGAAGGATTTATAACAGAGTAGCAATCACACACTTATTACATTGATAGTTCCAACGATGAACTTATTACAATAAAAATGGCTGAAGGCCATCTAACACGATAACAACGGAAGGCTTGGAAGATAAATGAGTCCATCAACTCCAATGGCATCACTGAGTATAGAACCACGACCTAAAAGGCACCTTAATCGTCATCTGAAAAGTCTGCAACATGAAAGTTGCAGCCCGAAAACGGGTCAGCACATGGAATATGCTGGCAAAGTAACACAAGAGAGCAATGAAAATAAAGCTATACTATATGCAATATGGCTGGTGGAAAGCTCTATGGTCACAGTTTTGCGTAAAGCCAAATTTTCCCTACTTCAAAGGAATAGATTTTAATTAACTATCATGGTAGTTGAAACATCGTTGAGAAGATAGACATCCTCTCAACCCCAATTAAAAATCATCCTTAAACCCAACAATATTAATTAGAGTAACATGATGAGATTCACATGATAATCCAAGTACTAGATACTCAAGACGTCCATAACCGGGGACACCGCTAATCATGATCAGTTTGTACACTCTGCAAAGGTTTGTGCACTTTTCCCACAAGACTCGATCGCCTCCGTTTGGTTTCTCACACTGCATGGTGTTTGAGAAACGGATGACCGAGACACAGTCTTTCCTAAAAGGTCCCCTTAACCAGATAGATAGGCCGGTACACCTACAAACCCTCTACATCTGCTAGCCCATCATGGAAAGGTTTCCCACAACTTACTCAACTATGCCAGAGCCCATATTGGCATGTGGCTGCACACGGAAGTTTCTAGTATGAAAAATCTCATGATCCCTTTGAGCCTGGGTGGCGGTCCAAAAGAAAAACAGGCAATCGCTGGAATACCCAGATGCCTCAATCCACCCAGATGTGTGTTAAAGTTGCCACCTTAAGTTGAACCATTAATTAAAAATCTCACATCTATCATGGAATACACTCACCCAATCCACGTCAACGAGCATAACATGTCCTAACAGCAAACGTAGAAGTAACTCCCAAAGGTTTGAATGTAATGCAGGTAATAGGTACTACCTCAATCTACTTCCCAGTCCCACAAGTTAATTGATCCTACTCATGCAATGTGTGAGGGTTGGACTAATGCAATGAAAACTGGGTAATTGGAAAGTATGATCGAAGTGTTACTTGCCTTGCTGATGATCCGCAAAACCTAGAGACTCAAAGTAGCAAGCGGCGCACTCCGGGTACTCTATTGCAAACAAACAAGCACACAATAAGTACTTAACTAATGCACGGGTAAAACTCAAATTAGAGGTCTAACCAGAAAGTTCAACTTAAGAACTCCGGTTTGCAAAAATAATCAACTCGAAAGAAGCAACGAAACTCAAACTGCAAAAGAAACGAGCTCCGGTTTGCTAATTGGCCTAAAGTCAAATTTTACAGTAGCCAAAACCTTGTTCAAGTTGGTTAAACGCAAAGAGGGCATCAAGACGAAGATCTGGGATTTTGAATCACCTGATTCCGACTCGCGAACGAAAAGAAAAACGAAAAACAAGATCAGGGCAGAAATCGCGATCGGAATAATCGCGGATAAATACCCCGAAAAAGAAAACGGACGAACAGGCTAACGAACGAACGTTCGCTGTCTGTGGCTAACGGACGAAAACCGTTCGTTAAAACGAACATACGGACGAACGTCCGCTAAATAACTAAACCGACGAAAACCGAACCGATCTAATAAAAAAAACAGATCTACGGTTTAACGAAAAATCGATCGGTTTAAAAAAAAAACCTTAACTACCTCACGACGAACTCCGGCGGCGGCGGTCCGACGCGGCGGTCCGGCGGTGAGGCGGGCGGTGGCTGGCTAGGCGGCGGCGGCGGCGGCTAGCGGCGGCGGCAGCAGCTGGCGGTGGGGCACGCGGGCGGCGGCGGGTGGCGGCGCGGCGGCGACGCACACGAGGCAGCGGCGGAACGGCGGCGTGGCGGCTAGGGTTTCGCGGGCGGGCGAGGCTGGCGGGCTGGGGGCTCCAGCGGGCCGGGGTGGCGGCTATAAAGCCCATAGACCTAGGCTTGTACGACTCTAAGTCGGTTGCCCCTCCTTTTTTTTAAATAGAGTCCTGGCGCAGAAAAACTAACGAAAGAAATACTAAATGGACTCCAAAACTCCCGAAACAAATTTTCTCCATCCTCTAATAAGATTTATGACAAAGTGAACATTTTTCCCGGACCTAAATGCAATTTTGAAGAATGCACATTTTTCCTATGCAAATAAAATCACATATAAATCCAGAAAAAAAACCAAAAGTGATTTTAACATTTTTCCTCCAATATTTCTGTTATTTTGGAGAAGTCATATTATCTTCGCTCATATTTGGTATTTAGAAATATTTTTAGGAGAGAAAAATAATTAGAATCACACTGTCCTCGTACCGGTATTCGAGCGAACTCAAATACGAAAACGGTAAAATTCCCAACTCTCCCCGTAGGTCCTTGAGTTGCTTAGAATTTCGAGGAACGCCACAAACAAAATGCATAAAGCATGAAATGCAATTATGATCTATGTATAACATTCGACATTGAAAATTTGGGATGTTACAATATCTGGCAATATCAGCACTGGGGCTGTCGTCAACCGTTTCTTCAACTCCTGGAAACTTTCTTCACATTCTTCAGTCCAATCAAACTTTGTCTCCTTCTTCAACAATGTCGTCATTGGCTTTGCGATCTTGGAGAAATTTTCTATGAACCTCCGATAGTATCCCGCGAGTACAAGAAAACTGCGGATCTCTCCAATCGAAGTGGGTGCCAACCACTCAGTGACTGCCTGCACTTTGACGGGGTCCACTGCTATACCTTCTCCCGATATAACATGCCCTAAGAATCCGACTTCCTTCAACCAAAACTCGCATTTGCTAAACTTGGCATACAACTGATGTTCTCTGAGCTTCTCCAATACCAAACGCAAATGCTCTGCATGTTCTTCCTCATCCTTTGAGTATATCAGAATATCATCTATGAATACCACGACGAACTTATCCAAGAACTCCATGAACACTTTGTTCATCATACTCATGAAATGGGCAGGCGTGTTAGTCAATCCAAATGACATAACCGTATACTCATATAGCCCGTACCGTGTGGTGAAGGCCGTCTTAGGTATATCCTTCTCTCGGATCTTCAATTGGTGGTATCCAGATCGTAGATCTATCTTGGAGAATACTTTCGCTCCCTGGAGTTGGTCGAACAAATCATTGATCATCGACAGCGGGTACTTATTCTTAATTGTCACTTCATTCAGCGCACGATAATCAACGACGATTCTTAAAGATCCATCCTTCTTCTTGACCAAAAGCACTAGGGCTCCCCAAGGTGATGAACTTCGGCGAATAAATCCTTTCTCCAATAACTCCTTAATCTGCTTCTTGATCTCCTCCAGATCATTAGCTGGCATCCGATACGGTCTCTTAGATATTGGTCTGGTGCCAGGCAACAACTCTATCAAAAACTCAATATATCTATCCGGTGGCATGCCTGGTAACTCCTCTGGGAACACATCCGAATAATCCTTTACTACTGGCACTTCCTCCTGAACAACTCCCGTGAGAGAATGTACTTGCGTCCTTATAGGCGAATGCCTAGATACATACTTAATCCTTTTCCCCTCCGGGGTGGTGAGCAAAATAGACTTACTGGCACAATCGATGTTACCTCCATACTTCGATAGCCAATCCATACCTAATATCACATCCAATCCTTGTGACTCCAAAACTATTAGGTCAGAGGGGAAAGTGTGGCGTCCTATGGTCAATGGCGTCTGAAAAGATCCCTGGTGTGCCATATACTCTGCTCCTGGTGAACTTACTAACATGGGGGTCTTAAGAACTCGGGTGGACATCCTATGTCTATTTACAAATCCCCTTGAAATGTATGAATGCGATGCACCAGTATCAAAAAGAACTATTGCGGTAAATGTCTTAACCAAAAACTTACCGACAACAGCATCTGGTTGCTCTTCTACCTCCTCCACAGTCACGTGGTTCACTTGTCCTTTCTTGAACGGGTTGGGCTTCTTCCCGGCGCTTCCATTGCTGTTCCCATTCTTAGCTTCTGGGCACTCATTGGCATAATGTCCATTCTTCCCGCACTTGAAACAAATGACATGGCTGAAATCCTTCTTGGTGGGTGTGGACGGGGTAGGGCGGCTCTGGTTATTACTTGCTCCATTCCCATTTCCATTCTTAGGGCCATTGTGGTTGTGGGGAATTCCATGGTTATGGGCATATCCTCCCGAATTCGGAGTGAATCGGGGCTTTTGCTGGGTTCCAGAATGATCCCTTCCTTGTCCATACTTCCTCTTGCGGCTTTCAATCTGCTGGTGCTTCCCTTCAATCATAAGAGCTTTATCTACCAACTCCTGGTAGTTGTTGAAAGTTGCCACCATCAACTGTACGCTCATCTCATCGTTCAACCCTTCCATAAATCTCTCCTGTTTAGCAGCGTATGTGGCCACATCATCTGGGGCATAACGAGATAGGGTACTAAACTCATCCACGTACTGTGCCACAGTACGGTTTCCTTGGCGCAAGTTGCGAAACTCCCGTTTCTTCATGCTCATAGCTCCAGTTGAGACATGGGCTGTACGGAAAGCTTGCTGAAACTGCTCCCAAGTAACATTGGCTATGGGGAAAGTGGCTGTGTAGTTCTCCCACCATGCTGCGGCTGGTCCAGACAACTGGTGGGCGGCAAATCGCACCTTCTCAGCATCCGAGCAATTGGCGGTGGTCAAATCCCTTCCAATCTTGCGTAGCCAGTCATCTGCCACTATTGGTTCGATGCTGCTATCAAACACTGGTGGTTTCAACCTTAAGAAACGTGTCAGGTTGTCCACGGGTGGTGGTGGTGGAGGGTTGTTGTTGTTCTGGTTGTTCTGGTTGTTCTGAGTGTTCTGGGCAAGAAGTTGCATCAAGGTGTTCTGCTGCTGGATCAACTGAATGAGCTCAGGGGGAAACTCAAATCCGGGCTCACGTCTTGGAGGCATCTGATGGGTGTAGAGGGAAGAGATTAGAATAGAAATGAGGTCTAAGGGAAAATCACTACCCATATGCACATGAGATAAACACAATCATATCACACCAATCAGTTTCAAGCAAGATCTTACAAATCTAACTACCGTTACAAAAGTGTTCTAAAACTAATATATGGAGGTAAACTACTAGTCACAGGGTGGTCATCTAAAAATATTGATCGGCGGACGATTCCATGATGTCTGCTCTAGCTTCATCTACATAGTCTTCATCCTTACTATCATCGGGTTCTGAATCCGTGTCGTCGATGATAATGTAATCTTCGGGAGGAATTTCCTTGGGTTCTTCTTCCTCTTCTTCACCTCCTGGTGCTGGATCTCCCATGAACACTCCTAGCTTCCTTGTCAAATCATCATTCTTCTCCACTAGTATCAACATCTCCTCCTCGTATCTGTCACAAGTAGACTTAAGTTCTTCTTCTAGCTCCAAATTCCTGTTTAGTGCCTTCTTCAATTCTATCATCCCAGTACACATCTGGTGCTCCTGTCGTCGAATGTGCTGATTCAACTCCTGGATGAATGCTGCAATGGACCTATCCTTCCGGGTGCTGATCATATCCCAATTCTCATCTTGGCGTCCACAAATCTGGTAGATGGTGTCCTTCAGCTCCCGCTTGTAGACTTCTCCGATCCTTCCCATAGTGATGTGGGCGGCCATGCTCTTTCCTAGGCTCCAGGTTGGCGCATCAAAAGAAAACTCTATTGGCTCAGTGGATAGTGCGAAGGTTCTTCCGGGAATTTGAACTTGTACACTCCATCGCTCCTCCTCTGGTAAAGTGGCGGTGTAGGTCCCGGTAAAGCTTGGTATTCCTATGTTCAGGTACCTAGTGACTTCCTTCAAGTGTCGTCCAAAAGGTGTGTCTTCATCCGGTTGAGTGAACTTGTTCCTTGGGTCCACCATCCTAAAGAAGTAGAAAATGGAGAGAAGTCAGAAATGAGTAGAGAAGAGTGTTCTAGGGTCTGTCTTAGTGGTCGTGTCCTACAGTCAGCGTGTGCTCTAATACCATCTTTGTAGCGACCACGATCCGAATGGACCGAAGTCTCTGTGTTCTGTGTCATCCCTAGATCGGTAATGCTGACACACATAGTACTTGAAGGATTTATAACAGAGTGGCAATCACACACTTATTACAACGAATGTCTCCAATGAGAACTTATTACAAAATTTATGGCTTAAGGCCATCTAACAAAATAACAACGGAAGGCTTGGAAGATAAGTGAGTCCATCAACTCCAACGGCATAGCTGAGTGCATGACAAACGACCTAGAACGTCTTACTCCTCGTCTGAAAAGTCTGCAACGTAATATGTTGCAGCCCGAAAATGGGTCAGCACATGGAATATGCTGGCAAGATAACACAGAAGATGCAAGTAACAAAATAAAGGCTATACTATATGCATATTTGGCTGGTGGAGGCTCTAAGGTTAAAGTTTTTGCGTAAAGCCAATTTTTCCCTACCACAAAGGAATAAATTTTATTTTAACTATCATGTTGGTTGAAAATCATTGAGAAGGTACCTCCAACTCAATCCCAAATTAAAAGTTCATCATTAACCCTACAAATTTAATTA
Source organism: Secale cereale (assembly GCA_902687465.1). Lineage (NCBI taxonomy): Eukaryota > Viridiplantae > Streptophyta > Magnoliopsida > Poales > Poaceae > Secale > Secale cereale. The sequence continues at coordinate 757,446,085 of LR738715.1, read as the reverse complement.
TAGAGTGATGAGATCAACCAATAATTCAAGTACCAGATACTCAAGATGTCCATAACCGGGGACACGGCTAATCATGATCAGTTTGTACACTCTGCAGAGGTTTGTGCACTTTTCCCCACAAGACTCGATTGCCTCCGTTTGGTTTCTCGCACTGCATGGTGTTTGAGAAACGGATGACCGAGACACAGTCTTTTCGAAGAGGTCCCCTTAACCAGATAGATAGGCCGGTACACCTACAATCCCTCTACATCTGCTAGCCCATCACGGAAAGGTTTCCCACAACTTACTCAACTATGCCAAAGCCCATATTGGCATGTGGCTGCACACGGAAGTTTCTAGCATGAATAGTTTTATGATCCCTTTGAGCCTGAGTGGCATTCCATAGGAAAAATCACACGGAACCCCGGGATTTCCTAGGACAACACTGGATTCTCCAGGTGCCCTGCAACCAATCCACCCAGATGTGTATTCAAGTAGCCACCTTAAGTTGAATCCTTAATAAAAACTCACATCTGTCATGGATTTTACTCAAACCCAAACCACATCTACGAGCATAGCATAACAACCTAAGCAAACGTAGAAGTAACTCCCAAGGGTTTGAAAATAATGCAGGTAATAGGTTCTACCTCAATCTACTTCCCAGTCCCACAAGTTAAGAGATCCTACTCATGCAATGTGTGAGGGTTCGATCTAATGCATAAAAACTGGGTAATAAAAGTATGATCAAAGTGTTACTTGCCTTGCTGACGATTCGCAAAACCTAGAGACTCGTAGTAGCACGCTTCACAGTCCGGGTATTCTATCGCAAGCAAACAATAGCATACATAAGCAAACAAGCAATGATGCACAAACAAAACTCCAAAAGATAAGATCTAACCAGAAATTTCAACTTAAGAACTCCGGTTTGCAAAAAGAATCAAATCGAAAGAAGCAACGAAACTCAAACTGCGAAAGAAACGAGCTCCGGTTACTAATTGGCCTAAAGTCAAATTTTACAATAGCCAAAACTTTGTTCAACTTGGTTAAACGGAAAGAGGGTGTCGGGACGAAGATCTGGGATTTTGAATCACCTGATTCCGACTCTCGAGCGAAAAGAAAAACGAAAAACAAGATCAGGGCAGAAATCGCGATCAGAATAATCGCGGATAAATACCCCGAAAAAGAAAACTGACGAATAGGCTAACGAACAAACGTTCGCTGTCTGCGGCTAACGGACGAAAAGCGTTCATTAAAACGAACGTACGGACGAAAGTCCGCTAAATAGCTAAACCGAAGAAAAAACCGAACCGATCTAAACCTAAAAAAACGGATCTATGGTTTACGAAAAACCGATCGGTTTTTAAAAAAACCGATAACTACCTCGAATCGGCAAACTCCGGCGAGATTCCGGCGGGTCCGGCGGCGGGGCAACGCAGCGGGCGGCGGGGGCGGCGGCGCGGCGCAGCGGGCGACAGACGGCTAGGGTTAGGCGGGCGGCTGGGCTGGTTTTGGGCCGGGGGGGGGGGGCGCTATATAAAGCCCAGAGTCCTGGGCCAATACGGCTCTAATTTGGTTGCCCCTTTTTTTTTTCTAAAAGAGTCCTGACGCAAAAAAACTAATGAAAGAAATACTAAACGGACTCTAAAATTCCTGAAATAAAATTTCACCGTCCTCTAATAATATTTAGGACAAAGTGAATATTTTTCCCGGACCTAAAAGCAATTTTGAAAAACGTGCATTTTTCCTATGCAAATAAAATCACAAATAAATCCAGAAAAATACCAAAAGTGATTTTAACATTTTTCCTCCAATATTTCTGTTATTTTGGAGAAGTCATATTATCTCCGCTCATATATTTTATTTAAAAATATTTTTAGGAGAGAAAAATAATTAGAATCACACTGTCCTCGTACCTGTATTCGAGCGAACTCAAATATGAAAACGGTAAAATTCCCAACTCTCTCCGTAGGTTTCTGAGTTGCTTAGAATTTCGAGGAACGCCACGAACAAAAATGCAAAGAGCATGCAATGCAGTATGATCTATGTATAACATTCCAAATTGAAAATTTGGGATGTTACAAATCATGACATCTTGCATTGTGCGAGGGCGTGCAGAGATTACGGTGGCCCTAGTGGCTTCTTGGGGAGCATCGTGCCTCCACACCGCTCCAAACGGAGATTAGCATCCGCAAGGGTGTGTACTTCAGGATACATCGCCGTCTCCGCGTGCCTCGGTTATCTCTTACCCGAGCCTTTACTTATGCATTTTACTTTGTGATAGCCATATTGTTTCTTGTCATATATCTTGCTATCACCTAGTTGTTTATCTTGCTTAGCATAAGTTGTTGGTGCTCATAGGTGAGCCTAGTTGTTGTAGGTTTTGTGCTTGTCAAATTAACCGCTAGGTTTATTCCGCATTTGCTCAATCCTAAACCGTAATTATTTTAAAGCGCCTATTTACCCCTTTCTAGGGGACATCCACGATCTTTCTATTGGTATCAGAGCCTCGTCTCTCTTTATAGGGCTTAACCACCTAGAGAGTAAGGATGTCGACTAGGGGCTTAGGATTCTCTGACACTCTTAGTTTCGATGGCACACATTTTGATGTTTGGGTAATTCACATGCTTAATCTCTTTAGGTTCATGGACAAAAATTTAGAGTGAATTGTAGATATGGGTTTTTCTCTTCCAAAGGATCCCCAAAGATTATCTTTAGAGGATGAGAAAAACTCTTATCTCAATGCTCAAGCTTCTAATGTGCTTTTCGATGCATTGAGCAATGTAGTTATATTTCAAATCATGCCGTTCCGGGATGCTCATGAGTTGTGGACAAAGCTTCAAGATAAATAAATATGGTGTGTGCAAGAATTGTGGGAAGATTGTTCTCTCTCCACCTCCGGCCGTGTTGTCTTCTCAACTTCTTCTACTTCACCTACATGTGGTTTTCCATAAGGTAATGATATGGTGAGTAGTGTTGGTCATTGCAATGATGATAGTATGCTTATTGTGGATGATCCTTCATCACTATCTTATTGCAATGCATCTTCTTTGGACTTTAACACTTCGAGCACCCTACATGTTTCGCATGCTTGTCTTGATAGTCCTTACATATCATGTAGAAATTGCTTGACTAAAACTCATGATGATATGCTTGCTATATGTTGTTGCCATGATAAAAATGCATCTATTTCCTCGAATTGTTGTGCTAACAATGTAGAGGAAACCCAACACCCCATGGAACAAGATGTAGTCTTGAATGGTGCTTCAAGGGATCCTATGTCACCATCTATTGCGTTTTGCCTTATGGCTAAGGCTTCAAAGGTATCTCCCACTTTGAATCCCAATATATCTTGTGATGATAGTGATGATGACAATGATGATGATGTTGATAATGATGAAGAGAATGATAATGTTGCCTCCTTAAAAATTAAGGGGGAAATGCTTTTAAAGCGCTTCATAAGAATAAAATTGCTCGTTCCAACTTCATGGAAATCATGTCAATTGCCATTGAGGGCAAGCAATATATAGAGGAGTTGGAATCTTATCTAGAGGAGCATGAGGTCACCATTGAGAAAATGGAAGGTCATGAGCGTGATTACGCTAATGAGATTGCCGACCTCTCGCTAGCTCCTGAACTTGAGCAAACCACCAAGGAATCTCTTGAGGATACTTTTGCTATAGAACTATCTAGAATAAAGGAATCCCGTGATAGAGCTCTCGAGGTGGCTAATGATTTTGAAACTAAAAATGAGAAGCTTGAAGTTGTGCATGCTAAACTCCTTGAGGATTTTGAGCACCTCGAAAATGGCTCAAGGGTCATTAAGGGTGAGCTCATCAAACTCACCGAGTCTCATGCTCAACTTAAAGCTTCATATTCTAAAGATCTTGCAAAGTTGCCTTCTCCTCTTGCTATTATTGATGATGCTTGTGCTACTAACTCTATTTCTAGTGAAGCATCCATTTTGAAGGAAAATGTTGAGCTAAGGGCTCAACTTGAGTTGCTATCTAGCACTCATAGGAAATTGGAAGAAAGTCATGTAAAGCTCACAAGATCTCATGATGATCTTCTAGTATCCCATAATGTGCTAAAGATAGCTCATGAGGCTATGATTATCAAGGTAACATCTAGTGAGCCTCAAGTGGATACTAGCACTACTTCTAGTCAAAATGCTATATTGCCATGTGCTAGTCCTTGTAATTCATCTACTCACAATATGGGTACATCTTGTGATGAATTACTTTCCTTGCCTTTTTGCTCTAACGATGAAGCTTATACTTCCTCTAGTACTTGTGTTGATACTAACATGTAGAGGAAATCAAAGAGCTCAAGGCCCAAGTCACTTCCTTGAAGAAAGACATGGAAAAGTGTCATGAAGGGAAGTCCACACTCAACAAGATCTTGAGTGTGCAAAAATCCCCAAAGGACAAAGGTGGACTTGGATTTAACTCCAATAAGAAGAAGAAGTCCAAGAGCAACAAGAAGAAGGGCCAAGAACAAGTCAATAATTCGGCCAAGATTATTTTCTTCAAGTGCAAAATTGAAGGGCACCATGTTAGATCTTGCCCATTGAAGAAGAAGCCCATTAGTGACAAGCAACAAGGGAAGCGGCTACAAGTTCATTCTCATGCTCAACCTCAAGTTGAAGAAAGGCCTCTTCCCAAGAAGACTCAAGTTCATGCTTCTCTTGTTGAGAAATCAAGTGAGAAGAAAGTGAAGAGTGGACATTGCTACTTATGTCATGAGAAAGGTCACGTCGCTTCTTCATGCACTAGTGGTAACTTATCCAACCCAATTATTATTGATGATATCTATTCTCTCGGGAAGGATAAGGTTGGCAATGTGTTTACCAAATTTGTTGGTACTCAAAGTGGTGTCAAGCAAAGAACCATTTGGGTTGCCAAGCCTATTGTGACTAACCTCTTATGACCCAACTTGGTTGGGGACCAACAAGCTAAAACTTGATCAATATGTGTCGTTGGAGGGCATTGAAGACTTGGCTACATTATGAAGAGTTAAGGGGTCTTCATCATTCATATTGTCTAAAGCCAAGTCATTAGGACTATCAAGTTTCTATCTTATATCCAATGTGCCTCCTTGCGGTAACTTGTACTTAAATTGTTTACATTGAAAGTTACTTGCCCCTTTGCATGTTTTGGTTGTGTACCTTGCATGTGTTTGTATATGTGTGCTTCCAATTTTCTTATCTTGAGTAATCAAGTATCTATATGTTGGTTTGCACTTCATGAACGTGTGAGTTGTGTGTTGAGCCTTTTTGCATCTTGTTTGTACCTTAGTTAGCTCTTGTGAGAGATTAATGGAACATCCCATTTTGGGGGAGTGATGTGCTTTGTGCACCTCATGATACGTCTCCAACATATCTACTTTTCCAAACACTTTTGCCCTTGTTTTGGACTCTAACTTGCATGATTTGAATGGAACTAATCTGGACTGACGCTGTTTTCAACATAATTGCCATGGTGTTATTTTTGTGCAGAAATAAAAGTTCTCGGAATGACCTGAAATTGAACGGAGAATTATTTTGGAATATATAAAAAATATCTGCGGAAAGAACCAAGCCACGGGGCCCATACCCTGTCCACGAGGGTGGGGGCGCGCCCCCCCGCCTCGTGGGCCCCCTGTTGCTCCACCAACGTCTACCTCGACTCCATATATTCACTTTCGGGGAGAAAAAAATCACAGAGGAAGAATTATCGCGTTTTACGATACAGAGCCGCCGCCAAGCCCTAATCTCTCTCGGGAGGGCTGATCTGGAGTCCGTTCGGGGCTCCGGAGAGTGGAGATCGTTGCCATCGTCAGCATCAACCTTCCTCCATCACCAATTCCATGATGCTCACCGCCGTGCGTGAGTAATCCCATCATAGGCTTGCTGGACGGTGATGGGTTGGATGAGATTTACCATGTAATCGAGTTAGTTTTGTTAGGGTTTGATCCCTAGTATCCACTATGTTCTAAGATTGATGTTGCTATGACTTTGCCATGCTTAATGCTTGTCACTAGGGCCCGTGTGCCATGATTTCAGATTTGAACCTATTGTGTTTTCATGAATATATGTGTGTTCTTGATCCTATCTTGCAAGTCAATAGTCACCTACTATGTGTTATGATCCGACAACCCCGAAGTAAAAATAGTCGGGACCACTCCCGGTGATGACCGTAGTTTGAGGAGTTCATGTATTCACTATGTGTTAATGCTTTGGTCTGGTACTCTATTAAAAGGAGGCCTTAACATCCCTTAGTTTCCACTAGGACCCCGCTGCCACGGGAGGGTAGGACAAAAGATGGCATGCAAGTTCTTTTCCATAAGCACGTATGACTATATTCAGAATACATGCCTACATTACATTGATGAACTGGAGCTAGTTCTGTGTCAACCTAGGTTATAACTTTTACACGAGGAATCGCATCCGACATAATTCTCCATCACCGATCCAATGCCTATGAGCTTTTCACATATTGCTTGTTGCTTATTTACTTTTTCGCTGCTACTGTTACAAAAACTACAAAAACACTACTGTTACTTTTATTGCTCTTAACACTATTTCCATATTACATTGCTACTAAATTACCTTGCTGCCGATACTAAGTTTCCAGGTGTGGTTGAATTGACAACTCAGCTGCTAATGCTTAAGAGTATTCTTTGGCTCCCGTTGTGTTGAATCAATAAATTTGGGTATTATTAAACCCAAATAAGTGTAGGGGATCGCAACAGTTTTCGAGGGTAAAGTATTAAACCCAAATTTATTGATTCGATACAAGGGGAGCCAAAGAATACTCTTAAGTATTAATAGCTGAGTTCTCAATTCAACCACACCTGGAAACTTAGTATCTGCAACAACATAGTTTAGTAGCAAAGTAATATGATAGTGGCGGTAGCAGCAATAAAAGTAACGGTAGTGTTTTTGTAGTTTTTGTAATAGTAGCAACGGAAAAGTAAATAAGCAACAAGCAATATGTGAAAAGCTCGTAGGCATTGGATCGGTGATGGGGAATTATGTCGGATGCAATTCATCATGTAGAAGTTATAACCTAGGGTGACACAGAACTAGCTCCAGTTCATCAATGCAATGTAGGCATGTATTTCGAATATAGTCATACATGCTTATGGAAAAGAACTTGCATGACATCTTTTGTCCTACCCTCCCGTGGCAGCGGGGTCCTATTGGAAACTAAGGGATATTAAGGCCTCCTTTTAATACAGTACCAGACCAAAGCATTAACACATAGTGAATACATGAACTCCTCAAACTATGGTCATCACCGGGAGTGGTCCCGATTATTGTCACTTCGGGGTTGCCGGATCATAACACATAGTAGGTGACTATAGACTTGCAAGATAGGATCAAGAACACACATATATTCATGAAAACATAATAGGTTCAGATCTGAAATCATGGCACTCGGGCCCTAGTGACAAGCATTAAGCATAGCAAAGTCATAGCAACATCACTCTCAGAACATAGTGGATACTAGGGATCAAACCCTAACAAAACTAACTCGATTACATGATAGATCCCATCCAACCCATCACCGTCCAGCAAGCCTACGATGGAATTACTCACGCACGGCGGCGAGCATCATTGAATTGGTGATGGAGGAAGGTTGATGATGACGAGGGCGACGATCTCCACTCTCCGGAGTCCCGAACGGACTCCAGATCAGCCCTCCTGAGAGAGATTAGGGCTTGGCGGCAGCTCCGTATCGTAAAACACGATAATTCTTCCTCTCTGATTTTTCTCTCCCCGAAAGTGAATATATAGGATCTGGGGATACGTCGGTGGAGCACCTGGGGGCCCATGAGGCAGGGGGCGCGCTCTAGGGGGGGCCCACCCTCGTGGACAGGGCGTAGGCCCCCTGGTCTGGATCTTCTTGCAGATATTTTTTATATTTTCTGAAATAATTCTCCATGGATTTTCATGTCATTCCGAGAACTTATTATTTCTGCACAAAAACAACACCATGGCAATTCTGCTGAAAACAGCGTCAGTCCGGGTTAGTTCCATTCAAATCATGCAAGTTAGAGTCCAAAACAAGGGCAAAAGTGTTTGGAAAAGTAGATACGTTGGAGACGTATCAACTCCCCCAAGCTTAAACCTTTGCTTGTCCTCAAGCAATTCAGTTGATAAACTGAAAGTGATAAATAAAAACCTTGACAAACTCTGTTTGCTCTTGTTGTTGTAAATATGTAAGCCAGCATTCAGGTTTTCAGCAAGATCAGGAACTAACCACATTCACAATAACTTTCAGGTCTCAAGTCTACTCATATCAATGGCATAATCAGCTAGCGAGCAATAATAATAAACCTCGGATGACAACACTTTCTCAAAACAATCATGATATGATATAACAAGATGGTATCTCGCTAGCCCTTTCTGAGACCGCAAAACATAATTGCAGAGCACCTTTAAAGATCAAGGACTGACTAGACATTGTAATTCACGGTAAAAGAGATCCAGTCATGATCATACTCAATGCAAATTAATGGTAATACATGTAAATGATTGAGGTGCTCTCCTACTGGTGCTCTTTTATAAGAGGATGATGACTCTGCATAAAAGTAAATAGATAGGCCCTCCACAGAGGGAAGCAGGGATTTGTAGAGGTGCCAGAGCTCGATTTTTAAATAGAGATGAATAACATTTTGAGCGGTATACTTTCATTGTCAACATAATAACCAAGAATCTCGATATCTCCCATGCTACGCACATTATAGGCGGTTCCCAAACAGAATGATAAAGTTTATACTCCCCCAACCACCAAAAAGCACACTCCATGGCCATCCTAATCCACGGGGTACCGTCCAAACAAGCAACAGCCCTGGGGAAGTTTTGTTTAATTATTATGTTTTGAGCATGGGACTGGGCATCCCGGTTACCAGCCATTTTCTCGTGAATGATGAGCGGAGTCCACTCATCGTGAGAATAACCCACCTAGCATGGAAGATATAGACATCCCTAGTTGATACATGAGCTATTTGAGCATACAAAACATAATTTCATTTGAAGGTTTAGAGTTTGGCACATACAAATTTTCTTGGAACGGCAGGTAAATACCGCACATAGGAAGGTATGGTGGACTCATGTGGAATAACTTTGGGGTTTGTGGAAGTGGATGCACAAGCAGTATTCCCTCTTAGTACAAGTGAAGGCTAGAAAGAGACTGGGAAGCGATCAACAAGAGAGCAACAACGGTCATGAACATGCATTAAAATTAATCAACAATGAATGCAAGCATGAGTAGGATATAAATCACCATGAACATAAATATCGTGGAGACAATGTTGATTTGTTTCAACTACATGCGTGAACATGTGCCAAACCAGATCACTTAAATCGTTCAAAGGAGGATACCACCCCATCATACCACATCACAACCATTTTAATATCATGTTGGCATGCAAGATAGACCATTATAAACTCTCAGCTAATTAAGCATGGCATAAGCAGCTATGATCTCTAATTGTGATTGCAAGCATGTTTCATTCATAACAAGCTGAATCAGGAACGGTGAACTATCATATTTACAAAAACAAGAGAGGTTGAGTTCATACCAGCTTTTCTCATCTCAATTAGTTCATCATATATCATCCTTATTGCCTTTCACTCGCACGACCGAGCGGTGTGGATAATAATAATAATAGTGCACGTGCATTGGACTAAGCTGGAATCTACAGACATTTAATACAAGAGAGAAGACAAGGTAATATGGCTCGAGGTTAAATCAACAATAAAGCATATGAGAGCCTCTAAGCAATTTCAATCATGATCTTTTACTCTTGACCCACAAAGAAAAGAAAAGAAACTATTTACACGGGAAAGCTCCCAACAAGCAAAAGAAGAACGGGAAATCTTTTTGGGTTTTCTTTTAGTTACTACTACAAGGAAAGTAAACTAGCTAGAAGCTACAATTTTTTTTCTTAAGGTTTTTCTAGCACACGAGAAAAAGACTAAGAAAAAGAAATGAATTTAAACATGGATGGTACAGTGAAAGAGTGTGAGCACCGACAACTAGAATGAGTGTGGACATGAGTGTAAAGTCGGTGAGAAACACGTACTCCCCCAAGCTTAGGCTTTTGGCCTAAGTTGGTCTATGGCCAGTATTGGCCTGCCGGATATCCAAAATTGTAGTTGGGGTTGTACTGAGATGCAACAGCTACTGCATGCTGAGCTGCAGCTCGAAGGCAGGCTGCTTCTGTCATATTATAATACGCATTTGCCTCCTCCATAGTTATAGTGTATCTCCCTTTTGCCTGAAAGTTAAACAAAGTAGGGGCAGGAAGGACAATAGGGATGGCATGCTTCCCGTTAAAGATTAGTCGATATTTGAGGGTTTGATCACCCCTCTCTATAAACTGGTGACTAGTCATAGCATGGCAATCTAACTGAGCAGGAGGTAAAGGTTCATCATTCTCGTGCACATGCACACCAAGAAAGCGGGCTATGCGAGTGGCATAAATCCCACCAAATAAATCTCCAATCATACCATTATTGTAATGCCCAGGATGGAGTTATACCTCCTACATGTCGAGGCACGACTTAAAGGCATAAATCCATCCTAGAATGATCTCAAGTTCGGTAATCTTTGCACATCTCATGTAAAAGAGGGGATTGTAAACAGAAAATAGTTGGCTTACACTCGCCACGTCACAGAATTACAATTCAAGTCTCAAACATCATACATTAAGAACATCACAACCCTCTAAGGGAAAAATCCAAATGTCAAGATACCAAACTTAGATAAATAAACCACAGGCGGATCGAATCCTAGTAAGAGTCTCCACTACTGATCATCCGGGTATCGCACGTAGTACCGACTATGGTCCTCGTCGTACTCCCAATCCAGCTCGGTGCCATCACCTGGATAGCTCACAACTGGACCTGCATCTGGTGTGTGAAGTAACTGTGAGCCACAGAGGACTCAGCAATCCCGTTTCCGGGTAACAAGACTATTTAAGCCTTTGGGAGAGGAAAGGCTAAAGATAAGAATAAGTGTCTGCAGCAGCAACTAGCAACTAGCTTACGTGAGTGAGAGCGAGAAGAGAAAGCCTCGGATGAGAAGTGATCACGAAGTGATCCTAGCTACAAGCTCCACAAACATAACCCCTCCGTCTTCAACTCCCGAATCCCTATTCGGAAATTGACAGTCACGGAACACACGCTGGTAGTGTACTAGAAACATTGTGTCAAGTTATCTACAACCGGATATTAACAAGCTCCCATCTGCCACATAACCACGGGCACGGCTTTCGAAAGTTCAAACCCTGCAGGGGTGTTCCAACTTGACCCATTACAAGCCCACGATCCGCGGAGTCGCAACTCCAAAGTGGGAAGACCCGAGAATCCTCGGAATCCCGTGCTCAAGATATACCGAACTAAGGTAAGACTAATCCAGCAAATCCTCCCGGCGTGTCGACACCCTGATAGTAGCCGCGCGTATCTAAGTCTCAGGACACGACTGGATGGGTGAAGCTACGGGTTTTTACCAGACCTTGAGTTTCCTCGAGGTGGCCCCGCAGGCTCCCCGTTTCGGACCAACACTCATGTGGAGCACTGGCCCGGGGTGGTTGAATTAAGAAAGAGGGTTAATTACTCCCTATGCAAGTTTAGTTTGTTATTAGGCAAATAGTACCAATGTTGGGACTTGCTGGAAAAGACTTAGCACTTAGCGGTTTATCGAGGGGGTCCCATACACCCCAACCGTGTTAGGAACGCATAATCAAGGAACATAACACCGGTTTATACGGTTCCTAACGGCATGAGTGGAACAAATCACCAAGCAAAAGGCTTAGCCTTCCACCCTTGCCAATATATAGATGATTTCATTTTAAGCATTTATATAGTGTGATATAACCCAACCAAACTTCAACATGAAGCAAGCATCTTCGATCTTCACCTGCAACTAGCAATGCTATAAGAAGGGCTGAGCGAAGCGTACTTAGCGAAGCAACGGTTTGCGTAGGTAGGTTGGTTAAACATGGCAATAGTTTACAAGTAGGAGGCTGACAAGAAGATCATGGGCATCGAGGCAAAACTATAGATCGAGACTACTAGCAATAGGCAAAGATAGTAATGTTATCGGGGTTCGGTCATCTTGCCTGAAGTGAAGTCGTTCGGATCGTAAGAAGGGTCCTCGTGCTCAACCTCGTTGGAAACCTCGTGCTCGTACTCGATCTCGGTCTCGGCTTCCGGCTCTAAACAAAACAATCACACCAAGCACCAATCAACAAGATGCAATGCGCACTCGAAAAAGATGAATGCATGATGGATGCACTAAGGATGCACACGGAGCACGGAAAATATCACTCAAGCAAAACACCTCAAAACATGATAACAATAACATATTATGATTCTACACAGAAAATCAATCAAGTTTGGTATAAGATTCGCTGAAATCGGAGTTACGGGCTAAAAGTTATGCCCGAAACAAGAAATGAGCGAAAGCTGAAAATTACAGCATCATAGCAACTTCGGAGCACAAAATAATTAAGCTACAGCACTCAAATATCATGGCAAAGGACATGAACACAAACTAGACATATACTACAGCAACTAAGTCCAAAGGTGCACCCCCAACGGAGCCACGGATCAATAGCAATGATCTTGGACATATTGAACTTGACAATAAAATTCTGGCAGCAGAATTTTATTGAAACTTTGGAGCAAAAGATAAACATGCTACAGCCACTTAAATAGACATGTGAGGACATGAATGAAAAGACAACAATATATACTACAAGGAACAATCAAGATCCACTCCAAAACTATCATGCTTTGTCCTAGAACATCACACGAACATGGCATCGGAACGTTACAGATTTCAGACTTAGTGAAAATCCACTAAGTCCTAAAACAGCAATTTCATCAAGGCATATAAAAGAGCATGTTTAAGTCACCTCGAAACTAAACATGGCAAGAGGTAAGCACCTCATCAAAATACACATGAAGGTGATCCCGAAACACACAAGCATGCATCATTGAGGTGAACACAACGATAGCAACGAGCTCAACAAGATGGCATTTCATAACAAGTGAAACAACATCACAGCCACATGGCACTTTGCAACGATGATAACAAGGCAAGAATAAATCTATCATGCTACCTAGCACATACAACACGTAGAGCATGGCAAGACGAACACGTGGACATGTCATTTGCATCATTCGGACAAACGAGCTAAAAGATACCACATGGCAAAGATGGCATAAAAACATCACATAACAACAGTTTATATCATGATGCACTCTTGCAACAGCAAAACAAGCACCTAGATGACCTCTAACATGCATGACAACAACAGATAAAACGTAGTGCACGATCACACGAACGTCTGGACATGCTATACGCGCGAAACGGAGCAACACACAACAAGTTACAGCAGTTTAAAAATAGCATCAGCAACTAACAGATCTGGGACTTAGATAAAAGAGGCAACCTCCACTCAGATCTGAAGAAAGTCAACGGCCCGGGGGGATCTGGCCCGATCTGGAGGTGCGGATGCGGCCTGGGGAAGAGGACGGGCCGGCGCGGCTGGCTGCTGCTGGGCCCGGAGCGGAAGCAGCTGAGGCGAGGGGCGGCGGCTGGAGGAGGCCCGCTCGCGGTGGCTGGGAGGCGGCGGCCCACGCGAGGAGGCGTGGCCCGGCCTGGCGCGCTGGGAGGGACGCGGTGCGGCGCGCCTGGCGACGGAGAAGCGGCCTGCGCGGGGACCTGGCGCCTGCGGTGGCGGGGCCTGGCTCAGGCGACGTTGAGGCGAACGGGCCGCTGGGAGGGGCGATGGCCCACCAGAAGCCGAAGGGAGGCGGCGGAAGGCTGAGGCATACGGGCCGCTGGGGACCCGACGGGGATGTGGTCCCTGGGCCCCTACGCCCTGGCGCCGATCGGAGGGACGGAGGGAGCTGCGGTGCGGTCGGGGCGAAGGCCCAGCTGGCGCGAAGGAGCGGCCGATGCGGTCGCTGGGTGGCGACGGCGCGTTGACTTCGCAGGAACGAGGGAGCTGGTCGGCGCGGCTCGGTGGTTCGATGGATCTGGCTGGTTCCCTCGGGAACTGGCCAGATGGAGAGGTAGGGGATGGCTGGATCTGGAAAAAAGGGGGAGGAGTGGAGAATAGGCTAGGGATGCCTAAATTAGACCTAGGGGTCTAATATATAGCAGATTTTTAGGGTTAGGGGGGATTTAGGGGTGCTAGGAGCCCTCCGATCGCGATCCGACGGATCCGATCGCGGGGGTAGTTTAGAAGGGCCTAGGAGAAGGAAGTAGACTGCAGTAGGGGTGTTTCTGGGACACAAAGTGAAGGCACTTTGGACCCACATGAATAACTGATGGGATAGCCAACAGAGTCCAAACGAGACGAGATTTGAGAGGCGGGTTGCACACAACAAAACAACAACACACACAACAACCTCGCGGCACACCGGTAACGTTACACGCCCAAACAACAAAGTAGGCCTACGGGACGTCACGGACAACGTGAGGGAGCTCCGGAACGCGAAACGGACAACGGGAAGAAACACGCGGAACCGGATGCAACCGACAACACAAATGCAATGCAATGCACATGTCTACATGATATGAATGAATGCCACACACTCACACAACAAAACGACAAAAACCCGAAAGACAACGAACCCGGAATGGAAATAGATGAAGCCGTAGATATATTATATGCCCAAAAGGGAAAGTATTACATCCAGGGCATTACAATTATGGTGTAGCCTACATGCAACAATGGCTCCCAAGTTATATTATCTATCACCTAATACATCACTCCTGAGAACACTGAGATCTGGGACACACATGTGACAAGCCTCATCTTTACCATTTATGCTTCTACAAATAAAGAGAGCAAAGTAATGAATAGCAGGAAAATTGATGCTCCCTATGGTGGGCTGTGTGATTTCTCTAGATTCTCCCAGTGTGATACTAGCACGGAATTCTCTAAATTCAGATTTGCGAGGGTCACCCATACTGCCCCACTGTGGGAGTTTACAAGCATCATTAAAATCCTCTAAGTCCATGGTATAAGATTTATCATACAGGTCAAACATGACAGTGTGAGAATTATGTGAAGATGAAAATTTAAACCTTCTCACAAAGCTATCAGTTAAGACACATTATTGAGGGCACTTATCTTGTATGAAGCCCTCGAGGTCAGCGTTGCGCACATATGCGTGAAATTCATCCTTGATGCCAACCTGATCCATAAAGTCATCTGACGGCCATCCACAAGGCCGCACATCAGCATCCCTCGGTAGTTCATCGTCCGGCTCACGAAACGCGAGCCTCGGTTCTTGCTTCCTTGAAGAACCACCTTGGAAGTTTCTCCTATGCATTTTTCTGAAATTTTTAGTAACTCAAAATAAAAGTTAACCAAACTCAACAAGATTGATAGCAACAACTCCTACTAGTGCCTAGAGACTATATCATGCATTAGAACTACTTGGGACCAAGAAAATTTAACATGCAAGCTCAAGAACAAGGTCACCACAGCAGCATAAATTTGCAATAAATAAAGCACTAGAACAAAAACTAATTGGACCAATGGAGGAGTCACATACCAAGGAACAATCTCCCCAAACAGTTTGGTGAATGGTGCTTTGAGCAAGGAGATTGAAAATGGCAGCAAGATGAGCTAGAATTCGGGTTTGAGCTGGTTGGTGATTTTTTTGGGAGGAAGAAGAAGAGTGTGGGTGCAGGAATAAGTGGAGGGGGGCCACATGGGGCCCACGAGGCAGGGGGCGCGCCTTGGACCCTCGTGGCCAGGTGCTGGCTCCCCTCGCTATGTGTTCTGTGCCATATTTTCTCAAAAATTCTAGAAAAAAAATCATATTTCATTTTCATGGCATTTGGAGAACTTTTATTTTCGGGGTAATTTTTATTGCGCGGATAAGTCTGAAAACAGACGGAAAATACTATTTTTGCTTTATTTATCCTAATTAACAAAAAGTAAAAGGAGGGTACAGAAGGTTGTGCTATCTAGATTCACCTATCCCATGCTCATCAAAAGGAATCCATTAACAAGGTTGATCAGGTCTTGTCAATAAACCCTTTCCGAATAACATGAAACCAGAGAATTTTCGAATAACACTAGGTTACCTCAATGGGGATATGTATGTCCCCAACAATAAGTATGTCATATTTCTTCTTGACAGTAGGAAGAGGAAATTCAAAACCTCCAATAGTGATAGTTGAAAATTTTCCAATATAATTGATACTGTGGACCTGAGGTTGTTTCCTCGGAAAGTGTACCGTATGCTCATTACCATTGACATGAAAAGTGACATTGCCTTTGTTGCAATCAATAACAGCCCCTGCAGTATTCAAAAAGGGTCTTCCCAGAATAATAGACATACTATCATCCTCAGGAATATCAAGTATAACAAAGTCTGTTAGAATAGTAACATTTGCAACTACAACAGGCACATCCTCACAAATACCGACATGTATAGCAGTTGATTTATCAGCCATTTGCAAGGATATTTCAGTAGGTGTCAACTTACTCAAGTCAAGTCTATGATATAAAGAGAGAGGCATAACACTAACACCGGCTCCAAGATCACATAAAGCTGTTTTAACATAGTTGCATTTAATGGAGCAAGGTATAGTAGGTACTCCTAGATATCCTAGTTTCTTAGGTATTCCACCTTTAAAAGTGTAATTGGCAAGCATGGTGGAAATTTCTACTTCATGTATCTTTCTTTTATTGGTAATTGATACGTCTCCAACGTATCAATAATTTTTGATTGTTCCATGCTATTATTTATGAAGTCTTGGATGCTTAATGGGCTTTATCATTCACTTTTATATCATTTTTGGGACTAACCTACTAACCCAAAGGCACAACCTAGATTGCTGTTTTTTTGCCTATTTCAGGGTTTTGCAGAAAAATAATATCAAACGGAGTCCAAACGGAATGAAATCTTCGCGGGAAATATTTTTGGAGAAAATCATGCACGCGGAGCTTGAGGACCAAGTCAGGGGACAGAGAGGTGGCCCTCGAGGGTGGGGGGCGCGCCCCTTGCCTCGAGGCCCCCTCAAGTGGCCCCCGGTGCCCTCCTTCTTCCTATATAAGTCCACGTACCCCAGAAACTCCGTACACAGAGAGAAAACCCTAATTCCACCGCCGTAGCTTACGTTCCCATGGAGATCCCATCTTGGAGCCTGTTCCGGAGCTCAACCGGAGGGGGATCCATCACGGAGGCCTTCATCGTCATCATCATCGCCCTCACCATGAGTTGTGAGTAGTTTACCACGGACCTTCGGGTCCATTGCTAGTATCTAGATGGCTTCTTCTCTCTCTGGATCTCAATACAAAGTTCTCCTCGGTCTTCGAGGAGATCTATTCGATGTAATCTATTTTTGCGGTGTGTTTTTCGAGATCCGATGAATTGTGAGTTTATGATCAAGGTTATCTATGAAAGATATTTGGTTCTTCTCTGAACTTTTTATGTGTGCTCATAATATCCTTGCAAGTCTCTTCGAATTATTGGTTTGGTTTGGCCTACTAGATCTATAGTTCTTGCAATGGTAGAAGTGCTTGGCTTTGGGTTCAATCTTGCGGTGTCCTTTCCCAATGACAGTAGGGGCAGCAAGGCACGTATTGTATTGTTGCCATCGAGGATAAAAAGATGGGGTTTATATCATATTGCTTGAGTTTATCCCTCTACATCATGTAATCTTGCTTAAGGCGTTACTCTATTCGTATGAACTCAATACACTAGATGCATGCTGGATAGCGGTCGATGTGTGGAGTAATAGTTGTAGATGCAGGCAGGAGTCGGTCTACTTGTCTCGGACGTGATGCCTATATACAATGATCATGCCTAGATAGTCCCATAATTATTCGCTTTTCTATCAATTGATTGATAGTAATTTGTTTACCCACCGTAGAATATCGCTATCATGTGAGAAGCCACTAGAGAAAACTATGGCCCCCAGGTCTATTCTCAACATATCAATCTACATGTACTTTACTTTTACCGCTTTTATTTGCTGTTTTATTAAACTAAAAATACCAAAAATATAAACTATCATCTCTATCAGATCACACTTTTGTAAGTGACCGTAAAGGGATTGACAACCCCTTATCGCGTTGGCTGCGAAGTTCTTATTTGTTTGTGCAGGTGCGAAGGACTCGCGCGTGGTCTCCTACTGGATTGATACCTTGGTTCTAAAAAACTGAGGGAAATACTTACGCTACTATGCTGCATCTCCCTTTCCTCTTCAAGGGAATACAACGCAAGCTCAAGAGGTAGCAAGAAGAATTTATGGCGCCGTTGTCGGGGAGGCTTACGCAAAAGTCATATACCAAGTACCTATCACAAATCATTATCCTTCGCATTACATTTATTTGCATCTCGTTTTACTCTCCCCCACTTCACCCTTGCCATTTTATTTGCCCTTCTTCTGCCGTGTGGTTACCGTTCGCTCGCCTCTCGTTTGCTTGTGTTGCTATGTGCCATCAATTAGCTTGCATCTTCGCTTGCTAAAGTATGGATCCTCATCCACTTGCTAATCTCTTTAAGAGATCCAATTATGTTGAACCTATTGCTAGTGAGCTGCGTGCACTAGATTATCTTTATGGGGGTTTGCTTGAAATTTATTAATCTAAAAATTGTGAGGAGTTGTTAAAAGAAAAAGTGATTCATGTTAGCTCCTTAAATAAAAAGCATGATTGCAATGATGTTACTATAAATTCTATTGATGTAAATTGTGCCAATAATATGCAAAACCCTAAGCTTGGGGATGCTAGTTTTGCTATGTCAAATACTTGTTGCAATGATCATGATTGGGGTGATGCTTCTTACGATCTTGAAAATTTATTTAATCCCCATGATGAATATGAGAGTGATAATAATGTTTGCCATGATATTGAAAGTGGGTCTGAAAGAATGTCAACTTTTGATCCCACTACTTTGGATATTGATCAATCTTATGAAATTTTTGATAAAAGTGGGTTTGGAAAGGTCATGACTTTAGTTAATGTGGATCCCATTATTTTGGAAGAGTGTCAACTTTGCATGCATGTGGATCGTGTTCAGAATATGTTATGTGATAGCTATTTTGTTGAATTCGATCCTGATCCTACATGCAATTATTACGAGAGAGGGAAATATGGTTGTAGAAATTTTCATGTTACTAAATTACCTCTCGTTATGTTGAGATTGCTATTGTTTCTTTCTCCTTCGTTGCATATGCTAGATCTTGCTTGTCTTGGTAATTTGTTTTCCTATAAGATGCCTATGCATAGGAAGTATGTTAGACTTAGATGTGTTTGTCACATGCCTTATGATGCTCTCCTTGTGCTTCAATCCTTGTCTTTCATGTGAGCATAATTGAATTATCGTGCCTAGCTAGGGGCGTAAAACGATAGCGCTTATTGGGAGGCAACCCAATTTTTTGTTTTTTGTTTTTGTTGCTGTTAGGGAATAAATATTGTATCTAGCCTCTGATTAGATGTGGTTTCATGTTTTGTTTAGTGTTTGTGCCAAGTAGAACCTTTGGGAAGACTTGTGTGAAGTTTATATGATCTTGCTGTGAAAAATAGAATCATTAGCGCTCGCTAAAGTAGTCGTGGGATTTTACTGGAGAATGCTTTTTAGTTTATTCTTTTTGCAGATTATTGGTAGACAAATTGCTCAAATTTAAAAATTTAGTTTGAATTTTTTGGAGTTCCAGAAGTAGGCGAACCCTGCAGATTACTACAAAATGTTCTGTCTTTGACAGATTCTGTTTTTCGTGTGTTGTTTGCTTATTCCGATGCATCTATGAGTAGTATTAGAGGATATGAACCATAGAGAAGTTGGAGTACAGTAGGTTTAACACCAATATAAACAAATAATGAATTCATTGCTGCACCTTTGAGTAGTGGTTTGCTTTCTTATACTAACAGAGCTCACGAGAATTTTCGTCTAAGTTTTTGTTGTGAAGTTTTCAAGTTTTGAGTATTGCTTTGATGGACTATGGAACAAGGAGTAGGAAAGGCCTAAGCTTGGGGATGCCCATGGCACCCCAAGTAAATTCAAGATAATCAAAAGCCTAAGCTTGGGGATGCCCCGAGAAGGCATCCTCTCTTTCGTCTTCATCCATCGGTAACTATACTTGGAGCTATATTTTTATTCGCAACATGTTATGTCTTTTGCTTGGAGCGTCTTGTATAATTTGAGTCTTTGCTTGTTAGTTTGCCACAATCATCCTTACTGGACACAACTATTTTAGAGAGTTAAATATGGCCTAGAAATTGTTAGAACACTCTATGTGCTTCACTTATATCCTTTGAGTTGAATAGTTTTTGCTCTAGTGCTTCACTTATATCTTTTAGAGCACGGTGGTGGTAATATTTTGTAGAAATTTTTGAACTCTCATGCTTCACATATATCTATTTGAGAGTCTATTAAAACAGCATGGTAATGTGTTTAGGCTAAAGAAACTAGTCTTCACATGATGAACATCCAATGTCAATGTAGTAAAAAAAAATCACACTAAGTGCTTTGAATAGAATGAGATGTTGGATGCTTGATAATTGGTTTGAGACATGAGGATAGTGATATTAGAGTCATGCTAGTGGAGTTATTATGAAATTGAGAAATACTTGTGTTAAGGTTAGTGATTCACGTATCATGCACGTATGGTGAACCGCTATGTGACGAAGTTAGAGCATGAGGTATTTGTAGAGTGCCAACCTTTGTGTGGAGGTAGGTGGCGCGCGATGGTTAAATCCTACCAACCTCCCCCCTAGGAGCATGCGTTGATTGCTTTGTTTTGATGACTCGTAGATTTTTGCAATAAGTATATGAGTTCTTATGACTAATGTTGAGTCCATGGATTATACACACTCTCACCCTTTCACCATTGCTAGCCTCTCTTGTACCGCGCAACTTTCGCCGGTGCCATAAACCCACTATATATCCTTCCTCAAAACAGCCACCATATTGTTCCTCAAAACAGCCACCATACCTACCTATCATGGCATTTCCATAGCCATTCCGAGATATATTGCCATGCAACTTTCCACCGTTCCGTTTATATGACACGCATCATATTGTCATATTGCCATGCATGATCATGTAGTTGACGTCGTAGTTGTGGCAAAGCCACCATGCATAATTTTTCGTATATGTCACTCTTGATTCATTGCATATCCCGGTACACCGCCTGAGGCATTCATGTAGAGTCATACTTGTTGTAGTAGCGAGTTGTAATAAAAAGTGTGATGATCATCATTATTAGAGCATTGTCCCGTGTGAGGAAAAAAAAAGATAAAGGCCAAATAAAAAAAGAAATGGCCCAAAAAAATAGAGAGGGGCTAAAAAAAGAGGAAAGCCCCTCCAAAAAAATGAGAGAAAAGAGAGAAGGGACAATGCTACTATCTTTTTCCACACTTGTGCTTCAAAGTAGCACCATGTTCTTCATGATAGAGAGTCTCATGTTTAGTCACCTTCATATACTAGTGGGAATTTTCATTATAGAACTTGGCTTGTATATTCCAATGATGGGCTTCCTCAAATGCCCTAGGTCTTCGTGAGAAAGCAAGTTGGATGCACACCCACTAGTTTCTTTTGTTGAGCTTTCATACATACTTAGCTCTAGTGCATCCATTGCATGGCAATCCCTACCTACTCACATTGATATCTATTAAGGGGCATCTCTATAGCCCGTTGATACGCCTAGTCGATGTGAGACTATCTCCCTCCTTTTTGTCTTCTCCACAACCACCTCTATTCCACCCATAGTGCTATGTCCATGGCTCACGCTCATGTATTGCGCGAAAGTTGAAAGGTTTGAAAGAATAGAGTATGAAAACAAGTGCTTGGCTGAAATCGGGGTTGTGCATGATATGAATATTTGGTGTGATGAAGAGGGCGCATAGCCAGACTATATGATTTTGTAGGGATAACTTTCTTTAGCCATAGTATTTTGAGAAGACATGATTGCTTTGTTAGTATGCTTGAAGTATTATTACTCTTATGTCAATATAGACTTTTGTCTTGAATATTTCAGATCTGAACATTCATGCCACAATAAAGAGAACTACATTGAAAACTATGTTGGTTAGCATTCCACATCAAATTTTTTGTTTTTATCATTTACCTACTCGAGGACGAGCAAGAATTAAGCTTGGGGATGCTGATACGTCTCCAATATATCTATAATTTTTGATTGTTCCATGCTATTATTTATGAAGTCTTGGATGCTTAATGGGCTTTATCATTCACTTTTCTATAATTTTTGGGACTAACCTACTAACCCAAAGGCCCAGTCCAGATTGCTGTTTTTTTGCCTATTTCAGGGTTTTGTAGAAAAAGAATATCAAATGGAGTCCAAATGGAATGAAACCTTCGCGAGAGAAATTTTTGGAGAAAATCATGCACGCGGAGCTTGAGGACCAAGTCAGGGGACAGAGAGGTGGCCCTCGAGGGTGGGGGTGTGCCCCCTTCCCAGGGCGCGCCCCCTGCCTCGAGGCCCCCTCAAGTGGCCCTCGGTGCCCTCCTTCTTCCTATATAAGTCCACGTACCCCAGAAACTCCGTACACAGAGAGAAAACCCTAATTCCACCATCGTAGCTTCTGTTCCCGTGGAGATCCCATCTTGGAGCCTGTTCCGGAGCTCAACTGGAGGGGATCCATCACGGAGGCTTTCATCATCATCATCATCATCGCCCTCACCATGAGTTGTGAGTAGTTTACCACAGACCTCCGGGTCCATAGCTAGTATCTAAATGGCTTCTTCTCTCTCTCTGGATCTCAATACAAAGTTCTCCTCGGTCTTCAAGGAGATCTATTCGATGTAATCTCTTTTTGCGGTGTGTTTGTCGAGATCCGATGAATTGTGAGTTTATGATCAAGGTTATCTATGAAAGATATTTGGTTCTTCTCTGAACTTTTTATGTGTGCTCATAATATCCTTGCAAGTCTCTTCGAATTATTGTTTTGGTTTGGCCTACTAGATCTATAGTTCTTGCAATGGGAGAAGTGCTTGGCTTTGGGTTCAATCTTGTGGTGTCCTTTCCCAGTGATAGTAGGGGCATCAAGGCACGTATTGTATTGTTGCCACCGAGGATAAAAAGATGGGGTTTATATAATATTGCTTGAGTTTATCCCTCTACATCATGTCATCTTGCTTAAGGCGTTACTCTGTTCGTATGAACTCAATACACTAGATGCATGCCGGATAGCAGTCGATGTGTGGAGTAATAGTAGTAGATGCAGGCAGGAGTCGGTCTACTTGTCTCGGACGTGATGCCTATATACAATGATCATGCCTAGATAGTCTCATAATTATTCACTTTTCTATCAATTGCTTGACAGTAATTTGTTTACCCGCCGTAGAATATCGCTATCATGAGAGAAGCCACTAGAGAAAACTATGGCCCTCGGGTCTATTCTCAACATATCAATCTACATCTACTTTACTTTTACCGCTTTTATTTGCTATTTTATTAAACTAAAAATACCAAAAATATAAACTATCATCTCTATTAGATCTCACTTTCGTAAGTGACCGTAAAGGGATTGACAACCCCTTATCCTGTTGGCTGCGAACTTCTTATTTGTTTGTGTAGGTGCGAGGGACTCTCGCGTGGTCTCCTACTGGATTGATACATTGGTTCTCAAAAACGGAGGGAAATACTTACGCTACGGTGCTACATCTCCTTTTCCTCTTCGAGGGAATACAACACAAGCTCAAGAGGTAGCAGTAATAATATCCTTCATATACTTAGCATAAGGATTTGTTTTAAGCACATCAGTCAAATGCATACGCAAAAAGATAGGTCTAATCATTTATGCAAAGCGCTCAAAATCCTCATCATCCTTTTTCTTGGATGGTTTAGGAGGGAAAGGCATGGGTTTCTGAACCCATGGTTCTCTTTCCTTACCGTGCTTCCTAGCAACAAAGTCTCTCTTATCATAATGTTGATTCTTTGATTATGGGTTATCAAGATCAACAGCAGGTTCAATTTCTACATCATTATCATTGCTAGGTTGAGCATCATCATGAACATCATCATTAATATTATCACTAGGTTCATGTTCATTATCAGATTGTGTCTCAGCATCAGAAACAGATATATCATTGGGATTCTCAGGTGTGTCAGCTACAGGTTCACTAGAAGCATGCAAGCTTCTATCAATTTTCTTTTTCTTCTTCTTAGAAGAACTAGGTGCATCTAAATTAGCTCTCTGAGAATCTTGCTCAATTCTCTTAGGGTGGCCTTCATGATACAAAGGTTCCTGAGTCACTTTACCACCTCTAGTTGCAACTCTAACATCATAGTCATTATTCTTACTATTTAATTCATTGAGCAAATCATTCTGAGCTTTAAGTACTTGTTCTACTTGAGTGGTGACCATAGAAGCATATATGCTAATAAGTTTCAGTTCACCTTTAACTCTAGACAGATAATCACTCAAGCGTTCAATCATATAAGCATTGTGTTGTAATTCTCTACCAACATAAGCATTGAAGTTTTCTTGTTTCACAATAAAATTGTCAAACTCATCTAAGCATTGGCTAGCAGACTTATAACGAGGAATATCACCTTCATAAAATCTATAAAAAGAATTTACCTTTACTACCTGTGTCGGGTTATCAAGACCATGTATTTCTTCAATAGGTGGTAAATTCTTAACATCTTCAGCTTTAATACCTTTTTCTTTCATAGATTTATTTGCCTCTTGCATATCTTCAGGACTGAGAAATAGAACACCTCTTTTCTTCGGAGTTGTCTTGGGGGCTGGTTCAGGAAGTGTCCAATTATTTTCATTGGCCAGCATATTATTCAGTAGTAATTCAGCTGGTTCAACTGTTCTTTCCCTGAAAACACAACCAACACAACTATCCATGTGGTCTCTGGAAGCATCGGTTAGTCGTCCATTATGAAAGACATCAAGTATATCATGCATCTCAAGAGGATGATCAGGCAAAGCATTAAGTAATTGGAGAAGCCTCCCCCAAGCTTGTGGGAGACTCTCTTCTTCAATTTGCACAAAGTTATATATTTCCCGTAAGGCAACTTGTTTCTTATGAGCGGGAAAATATTTAGCAGAGAAATAATACATCATATCCTGGGGACTACGCACACAACCAGGGTCAAGAGAATTAAACCAAGTCTCAGCATCACCCTTTAACGAGAAAGGAAATAACTTAAGGATATAGTAATAACGAATCTTTTCATCGTTGGTAAACAGGGTGGCTATATCATTCAACTTAGTAAGATGTGCCACAACAGTTTCAGATTCATAATCATGGAAAGGATCAGATTCAACCAAAGTAATAAACTCAGGATCAACAGAGAATTCATAATCCTTATCAGTAACACAGATAGGTGAAGTAGCAAAAGCAGGGTCATGTTTCATTCTAGCATTCAAGGACTTTTCTTTCAGCTTAGCTAATAATTTCTTCAGATCATATCTATCATTGCAAGCAAGAAAGTCTCTAGCAGTTTCTTCATCCATAACATAACCATCAGGAACAACAGGCAATTCATATCTATTGGGAGAAGCTTCATCATCACTTTCATAAATATCATCAGTTTCAATATTTGCATTCTCCCTAACTCTAGCAATTTGTTCATCTAGAAATTCACCTAGTGGCACAGTATCAGGCATAGAAATAGTTTCATCATACATAGCAGAAGTGGCATGATACGTCTCCAACGTATCTATTATTTTTGATTGTTCTATGCTATTATATTATCCTTCTAGGATATTTTATGGGCTTTACTATACACTTTTATATTATTTTTGGGACTAACCTATTAACCCAGAGCCTAGTGCCAGTTTCTGTTTTTTCTCCTGTTTTAGGGTTTTACACAAAAGGAATATCAAACGGAGCCCAATTGACCTGAAAATCAATAGAGGCTGTTTTTGGACCTAAAGAAGCCCAGGAAGTGCCAGAGGGGGACGAGAGGACCCATGGGCTGCCGACAAGGGTGGGGGCACGTGCCCCCCCTCGTGGAGCCCGTAGCCCCCCTTTGCTTGGCCCCGACTCCAACACCTCCTATATATACTGAAACCTCCAGAAATTAACCTAGATAGGGAGTTCCGCCGCCAAAAGCCTCTGTAGCCACCGAAAACCAATCTAGACCCATTCTGCCACCCTACCGGAGGGGGAATCCCTCTTCGGTGGCTATCTTCATCATCCTGGCGCTCTCCATGACGAGGAGGGAGTAGTCCACCCTCGGGGCTGAGGGTATGTACCAGTAGCTATGTGTTTGATCTCTCTCTCTCGTGTTCTTGAGATGGCACGATCTTGATGTATTACGAGCTTTGCTATTATAGTTGGATCTTATGATGTTTCTCCCCCTCTACTCTCTTGTAATGGATTGAGTTTTCCCTTTGAAGTTATCTTATCGGATTGAGTCTTTAAGGATTTGAGAACACTTGATGCATGTCTTGCGTGGGATACCTGTGGTGACAATGGGGTATTCAATTGATTCACTTGATGTATGTTTTGGTGATCAACTTGCGGGTTCCGTGACCTTGGGAATCTATGCATAGGGGTTGACACACGTTTTCGTCTTGACTCTCCGGTAGAAACTTTGGGGCACTCTTTGAAGTACTTTGTGTTGCTTCAATAGATGTTTCTGAGATTGTGTGATGCATATCGTATAATCATACCCACGGATACTTGAGGTGACAATGGAGTATCTAGGTGACATTAGGGTTTTGGTTGATTTGTGTCTTAAGGTGTTATTCTAGTACGAACTCTATGATAGATTGAATGTTACTACAGACTCTTGAATAAATCGATCAGAAATAATAACTTTGAGGTGGTTTCATAACCTACCATAATCTCTTCGTTTGTTCTCCACTATTAGTTACTTTGGAGTGACTCTTTGTTGCATGTTGAGGGCTAGTAATATGATCCAATTATGTTATCCTTGTTGAGAGAACTTGCACTAGTGAAAGTATGAACCCTAGGCCTTGCCTACTATCATTGCAACACCGTTTATGCTCACGTTTACCTTTAGTTACCTTGCTGTTTTTATATTTTCAGTTTACAAAAACCTATATCTACCATCCATATTTCACTTGTATCACCATCTCTTCGCCGAACTAGTGCACCTATACAATTTACCATTGTATTGGGTGTGTTGGGGACACAAGAGACTCTTTGTTATTTGGTTGCAGGCTTGTTTGGGAGAGACCATCTTCATCCTACGCCTCCCACGGATTGATAAACCTTAGGTCATCCACTTGAGGGAAATTTGCTACTGTCCTACAAACGTCTGCACTTGGAGGCCCAACAACGTCTACAAGAAGAAGGTAGCATAGTAGACATCATGGCATCATCAAGAACATACGACATATCAGATTCAATAGCATGAGTAGGTGTCACAAATTTACCTATAATAGAAGGAGAATCAAGTGCAGAGCAATATGGCAGTTTCTTACCTCCCCTCGTAGTTGAGGGTAAGATCTTGGTTTTTGAGTCCTTCAAATTCTTCATAGTGATCAACAGATATAAATCCCAAGTGACTTAATGAATAGAGCTATGCTCCCCGGCAACGGCGCCAGAAAATAGTCTTGATAATCCACAAGTGTAGGGGATCGCAACAGTTTTCGAGGGTAAAGTATTCAACCCAAATTTATTGATTCAACACAAGGGGAGCCAAATAATACTCTTAAGTATTAGCAGCTGAGTTGTCAATTCAACCACACCTGGAAACTTAGTATCTACAGCAAGATAGTTTAGTAGCAAATTAATATGATAGTGGCGGTAGCAGCAATAAAAGTAACGGTAGTGTTTTTGTAGTTTTTGTAATAGTAGCAACAAAAAAGTAAATAAGCAACAAGCAATATGTGAAAAGCTCGAAGGCATTGGATCGGTGATGGGGGATTATGTCGGATGCAATTCATCATGTAGAAGTTATAACCTAGGGTGACACAGAACTAGCTCCAGTTCATCAATGCAATGTAGGCATGTATTCCGAATATAGTCATACATGCTTATGGAAAAGAACTTGCATGACATGTTTTGTCCTACCCTCCCGTGGCAGCGGGGTCCTATTGGAAACTAAGGGATATTAAGGCCTCCTTTCAATAGTGTACCGGACCAAAGCATTAACACATAGTGATTACATGAACTCCTCAAACTAGGGTCATCACCGGGAGTGGTCCCGATTATTGTCACTTCGGGGTTGCAGGATCATAACACATAGTAGGTGACTATAGACTTGCAAGATAGGATCAAGAACACACATATATTCATGAAAACATAATAGGTTCAGATATGAAATCATGTCACTCGGGCCCTAGTGACAAGCATTAAGCATAACAAAGTCATAGCAACATCACTCTCAGAACATAGTGGATACTAGGGATCAAACCCTAACAAAACTAACTCAATTACATGATAGATCCCATCCAACCCATCACCGTCCAGCAAGTCTACGATGGAATTACTCACGCACAGCGGTGAGCATCATGGAATTGGTGATGGAGGAAGGTTGATGATGACGATGGCGACGATCTCCACTCTCCGGAGCCCCGAACGGACTCCAGATCAGCCCTCCCGAGAGAGATTAGGGCTTGGCGGCGGCTCCGTATCATAAAACGCGATAATTCTTCCTCTCTGGTTTTTTTCTCCCCTAAAGTGAATATATAGGATCTGGGGATACGTCGGTGGAGCACCAGGGGGCCCACGAGGCAGGGGCGCACCCTC
>LR738715.1:757322811-757417406 GCA_902687465.1 Secale cereale | reverse complement strand
ACCCTCGTGGGCAGGGTGTGGGCCCCCTGGTCTGGATCTTCTTGCAGATATTTTTTTATATTTTCCGAAATAATTCTTCGTGGATTTTCAGGTCATTCCGAGAACTTTTTATTTCTGCACAAAAACAACACCATGTCATTTCTGCTGAAAACATCGTCAGTCCGGGTTAGTTCCATTCAAATCATGCAAATTAGAGTCCAAAACAAGGGCAAAAGTGTTCGGAAAAGTAGATACGTTGGAGACGTATCAATCCCCTACACTTGTGGGTTATCAAGACTATTTTCTGGCGCCGTTGCCGGGGAGCATAGCTATATTCTTTAAGTCACTTGGGATTTATATTTGTTGATCACTATGTAGAATTTGAAGGACTCAAAAACCAAGATCTTTCCCTCAACTACGAGGGGAGGTAAGGAACTGCCATCTAGCTCTTCACTTGATTCACCCTCTGTTATGAGTAAATTTGCGACACCTACTCCCGCTATTGAATCTGATATGTCGCATGTTCTTGATGATGCTACTTCTGCTATGTATGATGAAACTACTTCTATGCTTGATAATACTGTGCCACTAGGTGAATTTCTAGATGAACAAATTGCTAAGGTTAGGGATAATGCAAATATTGAAATTGATAATATTGATGAAAGTGATGATGAAGATTCTCCCCTAGATATGAATTGCCTATTATTCCCGAGGGTTATGTTATGGATGAAGAAACTGCTAGAGACTTTCTTGCTTGCAACGATAGATATGATCTTAAGAAATTATTAGCTAAGCTGAAAGAAAAGTCTTTGAATGCTAGAATGAAATATGACCCTGCTTTTGCTACTTCACCTATCTTTGTTACTGATAAGGTTTATGATTTCTGTGTTGATTCTGAGTTAATTACTTTGGTTGAATCTGATCCTTTCCATGGCTATGAATCTGAAACTGTTGTGGCACATCTTATTAAGTTGAATGATATAGCCACCCTATTTACCAACGAGGAAAAGATTTGTTATTACTATATCCTTAAGTTATTTCTATTCTCGCTAAAGGGTGATGCTAAGACATGGTTTAATTCTCTAGATCCTGGTTGTGTGCGTAGTCCCCAGGATATGATTTATTACTTCTCTGCTAAATATTTCCCCGCTCATAAATAACAAGCTACCTTACGGGAAATATATAATTTTGCGCAAATTGAAGAAGAGAGTCTCCCACAAGCTTGGGGGGGCTTCTCCAATTACTTAATGCTTTGCCTGATCATCCTCTTCAGAGGAATGCAATACTTGATGTCTTTTATAACGGACCAACCGATGCTTCCAGAGACCACCTGGATAGTTGTGCTGGTTGTGTTTTCAGGGAAAGAACAGTTGATCAAGCTGAATTACTATTGAATAATATGTTGGCCAATGAAAATAATTGGACACTTCCTAAACCAGCCCCTAAGCCAACTCCGAAGAAAAGGGGTGTTCTGTTTCTCAGTCCTGAAGATATGCAAGAGGCAAAGAAATCTATGAAAGAAAAAGGTATTAAAGCTGAAGGTGTTAAGAATTTACCACCTATTGAAGAAATACATGGTCTTGATAACCCGACACATGTATTAAAGGTAAATTCTCTTTATAGATTTGATGAAAGTGATATTCCTCGTTATAAGTCTGCTAGCCAATGCTTAGATGAGTTCATAATTTTATTGTGAAGCAAGAAAACTTCAATGCTTATGTTGGTAGAAAATTGCAACGTAATGCTTATATGATTGAATGCTTGAGTGATTATATGTCTAGAGTTAAAGGTGAATTGAAACTCATTAGTAAACATGCTTCTATGGTTAGCACTCATGTAGAACAAGTACTTAAGGCTCAGAATGATTTGCTCAATGAATTAAATAGTAAGAATAATGACTTTACTGTTAGAGTTGCAACTAGACGGGGTAAAGTGACTCGGGAACCTTTGTATCCTGAGGGCCACCCAAAGAGAATTGAACAAGATTCTCAGAGAGCTAATTTAGATGCACCTAGTTCTTCTAAGAAGAAGAAAAAGAAAAATGATAGGACTTTGCATGCTTCTAGTGAACCTGTAGCTGACACACCTGAGAATCCCAATGATATCTCTGTTTCTGATGCTGAGACACAACCTAGTGATAGTGTTAATGATGATATTCATGATGTTGCTCAACCTAGCAATGATAATGATGTAGAGATTGAACCTGCTGTTGACCTTGATAACCCACAATCAAAGAATCAACGTTATGATAAGAGAGACTTTGTTGCTAGGAAGCACGGTAAGGAAAGAGAACCATGGGTTCAGAAACCCATGCCTTTTCCTCCTAAAGCATCCAAGAAAAAGGATGATGAGGATTTTGAGCGCTTTGCTGAGATGATTAGACCTATCTTTTTGCGTATGCGTTTGACTGATATGCTTAAAACAAATCCTTATGCTAAGTATATGAAAGACATTATTACCAATAAAAGAAAGATACCTGAAGTTGAAATTTTCACCATGCTTGCCAATTACACTTTTAAGTGTGGAATACCTAAGAAACTAGGAGATCCAGGAGTACCTACTATACCTTCCTCCATCAAAAGAAACTATGTTAAAACTGCTTTGTGTGATCTTGGAGCCGGTGTTAGTGTTATGCCTCTCTCTTTATATCGTAGACTTGACTTGAGTAAGTTGACACCTATTGAAATATCTTTGCAAATGGCCGATAAATCAACTGCTATACCTGTCGGTATTTGTGAGGATGTGCCTGTTGTGGTTGCAAATGTTACTATTCTAACGGACTTTGTTATCCTTGATATTCCCGAGGATGATAGTATGTCTATTATCCTTGGTAGACCCTTTTTGAATACTGCAGGGGCAGTTATTGATTGCAACAAAGGCAATCCCACTTTTCATGTCAATGGTAATGAGCATACGATACACTTTCCGAGGAAACAAGCTCAGGTCCACAATATCAATTCTGTTGGAAAAATTTCAACTATTACAATTGGAGGTTTTGAGTTTCCTCTTCCTACTGTCAAGAAGACATATGATATTCTTATTGTTGGGGACATACATATCCCCATTGAGGTAACCTAGTGTTATTCAAAAATTCTCCGGTTTCATGTTATTCGGAAAGATTTTATTAACAAGACTTGATCAACCTTGTTAATGGATTCCTTTTGATGAGCATGAGATGGGTGAATCTAGATAGCACAACCTTCTGTACCCTCCTTTTACTTTATGTTAATTAGGTTAAATAAGGCAAACATAGTATTTTCTGTCTGTCTCCAGACTTATCCGTGCAATAAAAATACCCCGAAAATAAAAGTTCACCAAATGCCCTGAAAATGAAATATGATTTTTTCTAGAATATTTGAGAATATTTGGCACACAGAACATAGCAGGGGGAGCCAGCACATGGCGACGAGGGCTGATACGTCCAAAATGCATCACTATTTTGTATCATAATTTATCCTTATTCATTGATATATTTCACGTTACGGTGATGTTCTTATGTTGTTTTGGTCTATTTTACACAGTTTGCAAACTTTCCGATGCCGAAGCAGCAGACGCAGGATTAAGCAGTAAAAAGTGGACGCTGAGTTGCTGAAGAAGAATACCTCCAAATTACCTGAAAATTGACGGGAGATATTTTTCAGACGGATCACGAAGGCACGCGAAAGGGCAACCAGAGGGGGGCCACAGGGTGCCCAGGCGGCCTGGGGGCGCGCCCCCCCTGGCCGCGCCGGGGGGCGCCTGGAGCCCCTGGCCCACCTCTGGCCGCCCCCTTTTGCATATATGCTCTCTGTTATCCAAAAACCCTAAGGACGGGAATTTTTACGGAGTTCCGCCGCCGCTCCGTGGCGGAAACCTACAGAGAAGAAAAAGCCATCTCCGGCGGGCAGATTCCGCCGGGGAGATCACCTCCCGGAAGGGGAGATCGTCGCCATCGTCATCACCATCGTCACGGGCATCATCGAGATCATCATCAACATCATCCCCAACACCAGCACCATCTCCATCTTCATCCAAACCTCATCTTACAATCGCAACTTGTGTTGTAACTCGTACTACCTATCCTCTCTACTCCATCGGTGTTGATTACTACTTTGTGGTGAATGCTATTGAGTTTTGTTGGAGAAATACTATTATGTCCAGATTGTTTATCACATATTTATCCCCACTGATCATGATCTCTTTTATGTCTCGTGAGTAGTTACCTTAGTTCTTGAGGACATGGGGAAAGTCTTGTTGTTAGTAGTCATATGCTGTTGAAGTAATATGTGTTGTTTGTTACTTAAGTTGTGTTGTCATTCTACTAGTGGTGTTGTGTGAGTCGAACACCCAACACTTCGCCTTATTAAGGACCTAGGAGAATACATTGTGTATAAAGAATGCTTATGGTGGGTTGCCGGAGTGACAGAAACCTGAACCCCAGTTCGCACGCTTTTGCAAAAGGGAATAATGGATCCTCGATCGTATTGCTATGGTTAGGCTTTTGCCTTAAATTCTATCTTGTATTTGCGGATGCTTGCAAGGTGTTTAATCATAAGAGTGCATTCATCTTAGTCTAGAGAGTGCACTAGCATAGATCCACCCACTCAACACTTATCAACACATAACATAGTATCGATACGGAATATGGTGAAAGCACATGACTACCTCTCCCGTGTGTCCTCAAGAACGCTTTAGTCTTTATAAGTTCAGTTGCTAGGCCTCTCCTTTGCTAAGAAAGGATTGGGCTACTTGTCACTCTCAGTACCTTTTACATTACTTGCTTTTACTTTCCTGTTGCTTATACCGAGAAAACCCCTAAAAGTTCTCTTTCAGTGCTTGCAGTAATTTCTTGCTCAGAATCGCTTATCAATACCTTCTGCTCCTCGTTGGGTTCGACACTCTTACTTATCGAAAACGCTGCAATAGATCCCTTACGGTTGTGGGTCATCAAGTACCGTTTTCTGGCGCCGTTGCCGGGGAGCGTAGCGCTATTGGTAAAGTGAAGCTGGTAAGAAAGTTTTTTATAATTCTGTTTTTATTTTTGCTATTTGCTGCTCCTTGTCCTTATGGACAACCCTATTATTGGATCGTTACTTGCGGGAAGACGCCCCACACCTGTGGTGGTTGATCCTCCCCCTACTGAAATTGTGCCTTATAAAATACCAGCTGGTATTATCGATTATGTTTTGGCTAATCGTTACGCAGGAGACAGACATCCCGGTGAACACTTGCTATATCTGTCACAACTATGTTAATTATTTAAGCTTGCAGGTGTATCGAGGGAGTTTGTCATGAGGAAATTGTTTGTCGTATCACTTATAGATAAAGCTTCAGATTGGTATGGGCTTCTCGATAACTCACACTTGCTAGACTGGCAGGAGCTTATGTCTCTCTTTTATACTAAGTTTTATCCTCTACATGAAATTCATCGAGACAGGAATTATATCTATAACTTTAGGTCTCGTGACGGAGAAAGCATTGCTCAAGCTTGGGGGAGATTGAAGTCCCTAATGCTCAAATGCCCTATTCATAAGCTTCCCAAGGAAATTATACTTACAAATTTTTATGCCAGGCTTTCTCGTCAGGATAAGGAGATGCTGGATGCCTCCTCTAGTGGGGTATTTCAGAAGAAGAGTGTTGAAGAAAGGTGGGATCTCATTGAAAGAATCCAGAGGAATACCGAAGATTGGGAAATTTATAAAGGTATTGAATCCGCTATAAATTATGAACATGATTATATTGAGAGCTATGTAAAAACCGATTACTTCAATACTTTTTGCTCTAAGATTGGTCTTGATTCCCATCTAGTGATTGATTTGTGTAAGAATTTTGCCTCTCACGTTGATTCTTTTAAAAAGAAGAGAGACCAGCACCATGAACCTTTTAAAGAACCACCTATTGATATTTATGTTGCTCACCCTATTTTGCCTGCAGTTATATATGAAAAGCCTCCTTTTCCCACGAGGATAAGGGAGCACTCTCTTGTGACAGGCATAATAAATAAAAGTGAGAGAAGAGTTGATGAGCCTGAGGACCAGATCAGGGTCGATCCTCAAGTTGCATTGATTAAAGACCTTGCTACTAATGATGTTTTGGATTCCAATATAATTTTTTGTGCTGTTTCCACTAACCTTGTCACAGCCAAGAATAAAGGCCCAATTTTAGGTACTCCAGTGGTATCTGTTAAAATAGGAGATCACAATTATTATGGGCTATGCGATTTGGGATCGAGTGCAAGTGCTATCCCCTATTCACTTTATGAAGAGATCATCGGTGAGATTTCCCCTTGTGAACTTGAAGAAGTTGATGTTACTATTCATCTTGCAAATAGAACAACTATCTCTCCTATCGGAATTGTGAGGGACGTTGAAGTCCTATGTGGAAAGGTAAAATACCCTACCGACTTTCTACTACTTGGTTCAGAGAGGGACAATTTTTGTCCAATTATTTTTGGTAGACCTTTTCTTAGAACTTGTGGAGCTATAATAGATTGCAAGAAAGGTAAAGTTTCTGTTGAATTCGATGGTGAGCCATATGAATTTAATTTTTCTAAGTTCTCTAAGCAGCCTCGTGGTATTGATTTAGCTAGTGATGATAAAATTATTGAAAGTATTGCCTCTATTGCTATTCCCCCTAATGATCCTTTGCAGCAATACATGGAGGACCACGAGAATGATTTGCATATGCAGGAAATAAATGAACTAGATGAAATATTCTTGAGGCAGCCTGCTATCCTGAAGCACAACCTTCCGGTTGAACCTTTGGGAATTTTATCAAAACCGAAAGAAGACCCGGTGTTCGATCTTAAACCTCTTCCCGATACGCTCAAGTATGCTTATTTAGATGAAAAGAAAGTATATCCTGTTATTATCAATTCTAACCTTTCA
Organism: Secale cereale; assembly: GCA_902687465.1. Taxonomy (NCBI): domain Eukaryota; kingdom Viridiplantae; phylum Streptophyta; class Magnoliopsida; order Poales; family Poaceae; genus Secale; species Secale cereale. The sequence continues at coordinate 757,410,561 of LR738715.1, read as the reverse complement.
GGATATGAAGAGGAGCGATTATTGGAAGTACTTCGTAAACACCGAGGCGCAATTGGCTACACCCTTGATGACCTTAAGGGGATTAGTCCATCTATTTGTCAACATACTATCAACCTTGAGCCTGATGCTAAACCAGTTGTTGATCATCAACGACGGTTGAACCCGAAGATGATGGATGTCGTGAGAACTGAGATTCTCAAGCTTCTAGCCGCAGGTATTATCTACCCTATAGCTGATAGTAAGTGGGTAAGTCCGGTACATTGTGTTCCTAAGAAAGGAGGTACAACTGTGGTTCCTAATGATAAAAATGAATTAATACCTCAGAGAATTATTATTGGATATAGAATGTGTATTGATTACAGGAAGTTGAACAAGGCAACCAGGAAGGATCACTATCCGTTGCCATTCATCGACCAAATGCTTGAAAGGTTATCCAAAAATACCCACTTTTGTTATCTCGATGGTTATTCTGGCTTCTCTCAAATTCATGTTAACACTACCGATCAAGAGAAGACCACTTTTACTTGTCCCTTTGGTACTTATGCTTACAGGCGTATGCCTTTTGGTTTATGTAATGCCCCTGCTACTTTTCAAAGGTGTATGTCTGCTATCTTTCATGGTTTCTGCGGGGATATTATGGAAGTCTTCATGGACGATTTCTCCGTCTATGGAACTTCTTTTGACCATTGTCTTCACAACCTTAATAAAGTTTTGCAGAGATGCGAGGAGACAAATTTGGTACTCAACTGGGAGAAGTGCCACTTTATGGTTAATGAAGGAATTGTTCTTGGTCACAAGATTTCCGAAAGGGGAATTGAAGTGGACAAGGCCAAGATCAAAGCTATTGAGAGGATGCCCTATCCAAGGGACATCAAAGGTATTCACAGTTTTCTCGGTCATGCAGGTTTTTATAGAAGATTTATTAAAGACTTTTCTAAAACCTCGAGACCCCTCACTAATATTCTCCAGAAGGATGTTCCTTTTGTATTTGATGAAAATTGTAAGGAAGCTTTTGAAGTCCTTAAGAAAGCTTTAATAACTGCTCCTATAGTACAACCACCTGACTGGAATTTACCTTTTGAGATTATGTGTGATGCAAGTGATTTTGCTGTTGGAGCTGTTTCAGGACAAAGAGTTGATAAGAAATTGAATGTTATACATTATGCTAGTAAAACCCCTGATAGTGCTCAAAGAAATTATGCTACTACTGAGAAGGAATTCTTAGCTGTTGTTTTTGCTTGTGATAAGTTTAGGCAGTATATTGTTGATTCCAAAGTTATTATTCATACTGATCATGCTGCCATTAAGTATCTTATGACAAAGAAGGATGCCAAGCCAAGGCTTATCAGATGGGTACTCCTTCTTCAAGAATTTGATTTGCAGATTGTTGATAGGAAAGGGGAAGACAATCCCGTGGCGGACAATCTTTCAAGGATGGAAGATATACCGCACGACCCCATCCCAATTAACGATAGTTTTCCAGACGAGCAACTTGCTATTGTAAAAGTACAATCTCTTTCCGATCCTTGGTATGCAGATTATGCTAATTTTATTGTTGCAAAGTATTTGCCTCCAGGTCTAACATTTTAGCAAAGGAAGAAGTTCTTTCATGATTTGAGGCACTACTTTTGGGATGACCCACATCTTTTCAAAGAAGGTCCCGACGGGATCGTGAGAAGATGCATTTCGGAACATGAGCAAAAGGACATTCTCAGACGGTGTCATGATAGTCCCTATGGAGGACATCATGCCGGTGAGAGGACTGCACATAAGGTTCTTCAATCAGGTTTTTATTAGCCCACTCTCTTTAAAGATGCTAGAAATTATGTTTTAGCCTGTGATAAATGTCAGAGAGTTGGTAACATTAGTAGAAGGAATGAGATGCCTATGAATTACTCACTAGTGATTGAACCTTTCGATTGTTGGGGTTTTGATTTTATGGGTCCTTTTCCTTCTTCGCACAAGTACACTCACATTTTAGTAGCTGTTGATTATGTGACCAAGTGGGTTGAAGCAATCCCCACTGAAAGTGCTGATCACAAGACATCTTTGAAAATGCTTAAAGATGTAATTTTTCCTAGGTTTGGTGTACCAAGGTATCTCATGACCGATGGAGGATCACACTTCACGCACGGAGCTTTTAGAAAAGCTTTGGCTAAATACGATGTTAATCATAGAATTGCTTCACCATATCACCCTCAAACTAGTGGGCAAGTTGAGCTCACCAATAGAGAGATTAAGTTGATCTTGCAGAAAACAGTAAACAAAAATAGAAAGGACTGGTCAAATAAGTTAGGAGATGCTTTGTGGGCATATAGAACTGCTTACAAAAACCCCATGGGCATGTCCCCCTATAGGATGGTGTATGGCAAGGCTTGCCATTTGCCATTAGAGTTAGAGCACAAAGCTTTCTGGGCTGTTAGAGAGCTTAACGCTGACCCAAAACTAGCTGGTGAGAAGCGTCTCATGAACTTGACTTCTCTAGATGAATGGAGAAGTGAAGCTTACGAGAGCGCTAAAATGTTCAAGGAAAAGGTAAAAAAGTGGCATGATATGAAGATTCTGAAACGTGAATTTAATGTTGGAGATAAAGTTTTGTTGTTCAGATCTCGTTTCAGGTTTTCTCCAGGTAAACTACTTTCCAGGTGGGAAGGACCATTTCATATTGAAGAAGTTTATCGGTCTGGTGCAATTAAGATTAATAATTTTGAAGGCACCAAACCTCAAGTTGTGAATGGGCAAAGACTTAAACATTACATAGTAGGATACCCTGTCAATGTTGATGTGAATATAATATACACAGCAACCCACGAAGAACATGTTGCAGCCCTGTTTTAGACGCCAGCAGAAGCAGAATAAAAAAAAGGTATGTAGTACGGTAAGGAAACATCGCGAACCGCCATAAAAGTTCCGTATTACGAGTTTCTGCAAAATTAGTAAAATTCCGAGCCTAAGTTGAGCCGGAGACGACCTCCAGGGAGTCCAGGCGCCCCCCTGGCGCGCCCCCCCTGGGCCACGCCGGGAGGCCGCCTAGACACCCGGGAGTCCGCCTCCGACCCCGCTTTGGTCCGTTACCTTCCTTTCTGTGCATAAATTTTTCCTATATATTTGCCTGGATTGTTCCGGCAACGTATCTTGCGATTTCGCGTATTTTCTCTTCGGTCTGTTTCTGCCAGGGAATCTTTCAGCTGAATTTAGGTGCCATGGCTTCTCCAAGTTCCCCCAAGGACAAGTTCGTCGTCAACGTCATCAACCCTTACCTCGCTGAGGTGAAGAAGCACCCTCAGGTTGTTCAGATGAAGGACGGCGTCCTTCATCAAGAAGATCTGAAGGGACCTATCAAGGAGGGGAGCATCCAGGCCAGGCTGGAAGAAGTGGAGCAAGAAGTCTTCGAGTACAGGAAGATGATCGAGCGTGGTGTTGAAGCTAACTTTAACATCATCGACGAGCTGAAGACCCACTTCCTGAAGGAGATGAATGAGATGTGGAAAAGCATCACCGCGTCTGAAGAAAGAATTATAGAGCTCCAAGGGCAAATTAATGATCTACATAACCAGAACTGTGAGTATGAACTAAGGTTTATGCGCATGAGTTTGGGTGCTGAATGCAGGATTCAGGAGACGAGCTTCTCATATGAGACTGGAGAACCCCTTCCATGGAAGAGTTTCGCCAAGAACTACGTGATCAATGCCAACAAGAATGATGAGTGAAATCTCCTGGGGTAATGGCATTCCCTTGGCTTGTTCCAAGCTTGGGGGAGTGCCCGGTATCATTATCTTTACCTTTTGTCTTTTAGAGTCAAGTAGAGTCGTATCATGTCTAGGGAGGTTGTTATATGAGATAGGTGTGTGCATTGAGGTCTATCGCTCCTTCGGTGAGGAATTGTATCCGTGAGTGTGGAGTCGTTTATGATGGAATATTAATGAGAAGTTTATCGGTTCCTTTTGCTGCACTCGGTATTCTCTTCACGCAATCGACCTTATATGATGATTCTTATGGGGAGTATTGACCTTATGTCAGGTATTGCTATGAAACTTTATTTAATCTTGGCAAACATAGCTTTGGTCATAACAACGAGCATAATTTTCTTAAAGTATCAACATAGCCAAAACCTTTATGTTATTATGCTTGAAGTGTTGTGCTGACAAGGAAGACAACTTGATGTGTTATGCTTATTTCAATGTTCATGCTTTATATTGCTTTGTATCTTAGTCATCATCAGTTGTCTGCTCTCTCAAAACCTTTGCTAGCCTAACTCTGTACTAAGCGGTATTCTGCTTGTGCATCCATACCCTTAAAACCAATACCTTCCATATGAGTCCACCATACCTACCTACTCGTGGTATTCCACTACCACCTCCTAAAAGTATATAATTTATGTGTTATCCTTAAATGTTCAAAATCCTTTATTTTGTGCCTCTGTTTTAGCTCATGAGGAAGTAATAGCTAATTCATAGTCTTCTTGAATTGGACAAGCTTCACCCCAGGATTGCATGTCTAATGTGCAAACCCATAATACGAGAAGGAACTGGCAAAGAGTGCGCCCAGCTTAAAAATAATATAACAAACAAACCCTCCTACACGCTTTGTTCATGAGAAATCAGAAAACTTTGGCAGTGATAAACAAAGGAGAATAAGAGGATGTTATCGTCCTCGTACGGGAGCCGTTCCTTGAAACTTGTCCAGCTCAAAAAGCAATTGAGTTATCTATTAGCATTCGTTGACAAATCATGCACCCCTAAAAACTTGTTTTCATTCTGTTTGATTTGAGGATAGCACATGAGTTTTCCCTACTACCCTAGAGCAGGGCCTATCTTTTAATTTTAAGCTGAGTCAGTTATTTCTACTTCCTTCTATTTCTCAAAAAGAGCAGACGTTTGATGTTGATAAGGATTCATTCATATAAAGCTGCATTAAGATTTGTCATATCATATCCTTGTTGACATTATCATTCAATAAGTAAGTTGTTTGTCATGCCCAGCTAAGGCAAATAACTTCCTTTGTGTTAACACTTTCACTTCTTGCCTATTATCATGTTATTTCAAAAAGCTTCAATTGATCTCATCAAAATATAAGAGCAAAAGTTAAATCTATTTGTTGATTCTTTGACCAAAGGACATGTTTGCCATGATATAATGAGTTTCCTTAGCCCTACTTTCAAATATAAGTGTTATCACTCTTTTATAAGGGCTTTATGAATTGAAGATTGCTGTTGAGGATATTTGAGTTGGTAAAGAAACTATGATGCTTCTTGTCCGTATTCTATTTATCGACACTTCACTCTCTAAACTTGTGGACAGGTTTACCGAGTTCATATTCGCTTGGGGACAAGCGAGGTCTAAGCTTGGGGGTGTTGATACGTCCAAAATGCATCACTATTTTGTATCATAATTTATCCTTATTCATTGATATATTTCACGTTACGGTGATGTTCTTATGTTGTTTTGGTCTATTTTACACAGTTTGCAAACTTTCCGATGCCGAAGCAGCAGACGCAGGATTCAGCAGTAAAAAGTGGACGCTGAGTTGCTGAAGAAGAATACCTCCAAATTACCTGAAAATTGACGGGAGATATTTTTCAGACGGATCACGAAGGCACGCGAAAGGGCAACCAGAGGGGGGCCACAGGGTGCCCAGGCGGCCTAGGGGCGCGCCCCCCTGGCCGCGCCGGGGGGCGCCTGGAGCCCCTGGCCCACCTATGGCCACCCCCTTTTGCATATATGCTCTCCATTATCCAAAAACCCTAAGGACGGGAATTTTTACGGAGTTCCGCCGCCGCTCCGTGGCGGAAACCTACAGAGAAGAAAAAGCCATCTCCGGCGGGCAGATTCCGCCGGGGAGATCACCTCCCGGAAGGGGAGATCATCGCCATCGTCATCACCATCGTCACGGGCATCATCGAGATCATCATCAACATCATCCCCAACACCAGCACCATCTCCATCTTCATCCAAACCTCATCTTACAATCGCAACTTGTGTTGTAACTCGTACTACCTATCCTCTCTACTCCATCGGTGTTGATTACTACTTTGTGGTGAATGCTATTGAGTTTTGTTGGAGAAATACTATCATGTCCAGATTGTTTATCACATATTTATCCCCACTGATCATGATCTCTTTTATGTCTCGTGAGTAGTTACCTTAGTTCTTGAGGACATGGGGAAAGTCTTGTTGTTAGTAGTCATATGCTGTTGAAGTAATATGTGTTGTTTGATACTTAAGTTGTGTTGTCATTCTACTAGTGGTGTTGTGTGAGTCGAACACCCAACACTTCGCCTTATTAAGGACCTAGGAGAATACATTGTGTATAAAGAATGCTTATGGTGGGTTGCCGGAGTGACAGAAACCTGAACCCCAGTTCGCACGCTTTTGCAAAAGGGAATAATGGATCCTCGATCGTATTGCTATGGTTAGGCTTTTGCCTTAAATTCTATCTTGTATTTGCGGATCCTTGCAAGGTGTTTAATCATAAGAGTGCATTCATCTTAGTCTAGAGAGTGCACTAGCATAGATCCACCCACTCAACACTTATCAACACATAACATAGTATCGATACGGAATATGGTGAAAGCACATGACTACCTCTCCCATGTGTCCTCAAGAACGCTTTAGTCTTTATAAGTTCAGTTGCTAGGCCTCTCCTTTGCTAAGAAAGGATTGGACTACTTTTCACTCTCAGTACCTTTTACATTACTTGCTTTTACTTTCCTGTTGCTTATACCGAGAAAACCCCTAAAAGTTATCTTTCAGTGCTTGCAGTAATTTCTTGCTCAGAATCGCTTATCAATACCTTCTGCTCCTCGTTGGGTTCGACACTCTTACTTATCGAAAACGCTGCAATAGATCCCTTACGGTTGTGGGTCATCAGGGTCCAGGGCGCGCCCTTGCCTCGTGGGCCCCACGTGGCCCCCCTCCACTTATTCCTGCACCCACACACTCCTTCTTCCTCCCAAAAAAATTCACTATCCAGCTCAAGCACGAGTTCTAGCTCATCTTGCTGCCATTTTTGATCTCCTTGCTCAAAGCTCCATTCACAAAACTGTTTGGGGAGATTGTTCCTTTGTATGTGACTCCTCCATTGGTCCAATTAATTTTAGTTCTAGTGCTTTATTTATTGCAAATTTTTCTGCTGTGGTGACCTTGTTCTTGAACTTGCATGTTAAATTTCTTTGATCCCAAGTAGTTCTAATGCATGATATAGTCTCTAGGCACTTGTAGGAGTTGTTGCAATCAATCTTGTTGAGTTTGGTTCACTTTTATCTTGAGTTACTAAAAAATTCAGAAATTTTCAGAGGGGAAAATGATGAGGAGATTGTTGAGAGGATCTTCTAGCCAAGGTTCAAAGGATAAGCAGAACGAAGAGAATAAGAAGCCCAAATATAATCTTCCTCGCACTGTGGAAGTTCGGCCGTGTGATTGGCCTTGTAGTGAGTTCTTGGAAGTCGCCGGGATTTATGAAGACTTCTATTATTTGGCGGATAATGCAGGCCTCACCGACTTCCTCCACGACCAGCGTGAACAGTATCTCTTACTCACTAATATTTTCACGCAAATCTTTCACTTTCATGCTAAGAAATCACCACCTTCAGTGGAGTTTCGTTTATATGATGAGGTTAAGGAGATGTCATTCTTTGAATTTTGTGAAGTATGCAAGATACCCTTTGCTAGTAGTCTTGAAGAACCCCATCGCAAGGATGTTGAGGGGTTTATTGATATGATAGCTGTAGGGGAAACTAGGCAAGTTTCAGGGGCAAGAATTACTAGTATACATTTTCCTGTTCTACGCTACTTTGCTATATTTGCTAGTAGACGTTTAATTGGTCGCGGGAACAGTGGGAATCTTGGTGCCCCTGATATTGTCATTTTGCACCATGCTTTGTTTCAAGACACAACCTTTAGCTTGGGTGCCGTCATTCCTAAATGATTAAGTTTGAACCGCACAAAAGGTCCCGTCTTTGGGGGCATCTTTGCTTCTCGCCTTGCTGAACACTTTAGAATACCTATTAGGCATCATGAGAAGGAAGAAAAATTGCTGGCCCTGTTTATCTAGATTATAAGAGTATGATAGCACATGATTTTATTGTTAAACACAAGGAGACGTTGCTTAAGTATAAATTGAGGTTTGATGAAAAATAATGTGAGATTATTACCTTGCCTGCACCATCTCTGTTTGATCTGTTTTCAGGCATATACCTCGTTTTGTCAGATGCCTTCTACAAGTACCAGAGCCAGGCACAAGCTTCAGAGCCGGAGCCGAAGCCACCACTTGACCCTTACCGGCAGTCTGTTTATGGGTGGCATCCGGATGAGATTGCCAGCCAGTGGCACTCAGAGGACGCTCCCCAGTACACCAGAGAGAGTAGCTTCGATTCGTGGCCATAGACCAACTTAGGCCAAAAGCCTAAGCTTGGGGGAGTACGTATTTCTCACCGACATTACATTCATGTTCACACACTTATTCCGGTAGTCGGTGCTCACACTCTTTCATTGTACCATCCATGCTAGTTTTATTCCTTTTCTTAGTCTTTTTTCTTGTGTGTTAGAAAAACCTTAAGAAAAACAAAAACAAAATTGTTGTAGCTTTTAGCTAGTTTACTTTCCATGCCTGTAGTAGTAGTATTAAAAGAAAACCCAAAAAGATTTCTCGTTCTTCTTTTGCTTGTTGGGAGCTTTCCCGTGTAAATAGTTTCTTTTCTTTTCTTTGCGGGTCAAGAGTAGAAGACCATAATAAAAATGTTTAGTGGCTCTCATATGCTTTATTGTTGATTTAACCTTGAGCCATATAACCTTGTCTACTCTCTTGTATTAAATGGTTGTAGATTCCAGCTTAGTCCAATGCACGTGCACTATTATTATTATCCACACCGTTCGGTCGTGCGAGTGATAGGCAATAATGATGATATATGATGAATTGATTGAGATGAGAAAAGCTGGTATGAACTCGACCTCTCTTGTTTTTGTAAATATGATAGTTCATCGTTCCTGATTCAGACTATTATGAATGAAACATGCTTGCAATGACAATTAGAGATCATAGATGCTCATGCCATGCTTAATTAGCTAAGATTTTATAATGGTCTACCTTGCGTGCCAACATGGTATTAAAATGGTTGTGATGTGGTATGGTAGGGTGGTATCCTCCTTTGAACGATTCAAGTGGTTTGACTTGGCACATGTTCACGCATGTAGTTGAAATAAGTCAACATAGCCTTCACGATATTTATGTTCATGGTGATTTATATCCTACTCATGCTTGCATTCATTGTTGATTAATTTTAATGCACGTTCATGACTGTTGTCGCTCTCTAGTTGGTCGCTTCCCAGTCTCTTTCTATCCTTCACCTGTACTAAGCGGGAATACTGCTTGTGCATCCACTTCCATAAACCCCAAAGTTATTCCATATGAGTCCACCATACCTTCCTATATGCGGTATCTACCTGCCATTCCAAGTAAATTTGTATGTGCCAAACTCTAAACCTTCAAATGAAATTCTGTTTTGTATGCTCGAACAACTCATGTATCAACTAGGGCTGTCTATTTCTTCCATGCTAGGTGGGTTATTCTCACGATGAGTGGACTCCGCTCATCATTCATGAGAAAATGGCTGGTAACCAGGATGCCCAGTCCCATGCTCAAATCATAATAATTAAACAAACCCCCCCCCCCAGGGCTGTTGCTGGTTTGGACGGTACCCATTGTTTCGGGCTAGCCGTGGAGTGTGCTTGTTGGTGGTTGGGGGAGTATAAACTTTACCATTCTGTTTGGGAACCGCCTATAATGTGTGTAGCATGGAAGATATCGAGATTCTTGGTTGCTATGTTGACAATGAGAGTATACCACTCAAAATATTATTCATCTCTATTTAAAAATTGAGCTCTGGCACCTCTACAAATCCCTGCTTCCCTCTGCGAAGGGCCTATCTATTTACTTTTTATGTTGAGTCATCATCCTCTTATAAAAGAGCAATAGTTGGATTGTGACTGGATCTCTTTTACCATGAATTACAATGTATTGCTATTACTTTGCATTGAGTATGATTGTGACTGGATCTCTTTTACCATGAATTACAATGTCTAGTCAGTCCTTGATCTTTAAAGGTGCTCTGCATTTATGTTTTGCGGTCTCAAAAAGGGCTAGCGAGATACCATCTTGTTATATCATATTATGATTGTTTTGATAAAGTGTTGTCATCCGAGGTTTATTATTATTGCTCGCTAGTTGATTATGCCATTGATATGAGTAGACATGAGACCTGAAAGTTATTGTGAATGTGGCTAGTCCATGATCTTTGCTAAAAACTTGAATGCTGGCTTTACATATTTACAACAACAAGAGCAAACAGAGTTTGTCAAAGTTTTTCTTTATCACTTTCAGTTTATCAACTGAATTTCTTGAGGACAAGCAAAGGTTTAAGCTTGGGGGAGTTGATACGTCTCCAACGTATCTACTTTTCCAAACACTTTGGCCCTTGTTTTGGACTCTAACTTGCATGATTTGAATGGAACTAACCCGGACTGACGCTGTTTTCAGAGAATTGCCATGGTGTTATTTTTGTGGAGAAATAAAATTTCTCGGAATGAACTAAAATTCAACGGAGAATTATTTTGGAATATATATAAAATATCTGCGGAAAGAATCAAGCCAGGGGGGCCACACCCTATCTGTCAGGGATATTACTATCAGGTATAAACCGGCCAGGAGGGTCCAGTTTACATTATCAAGATTATATTGCCAGAAGCCCAGCCGAATTTATAGTAGGAGATTATAGCCCAAAGAGGCTCGGGGCCCATATAATGAGGCCCATGGTTTGTAAACCGTCATACTATGTAAACTTGGGATGTAAGATAGAAAGAGTAGAGACCGAGGCGGACACGTTTATGAGCCGGCCTTGGGACTCTGTAAACCAGACCGGGCGTCGCCTCCTATATAAAGGGACGACCCGACGACGGTTCAGAAGAAGAGATAACAGCTCGAGACACAGGTAAAGCGGATTCGCGCCCTGGTCATTGAAGCCCAAGCAATACCAGACCAAACTAGACGTAGGCTTTTACCTTCATCAAAAGGGCCGAACTAGTATAAAACCCCTGTGTCTTTCGTCCGCTTTAACCCCTTTAAGCTAACCCAAGCGATGGCCTCACGACTAAGTCCTTTCACTAGGACATCTGTCGTGCTAAGTCCACGACAGTTGGTGCCCACCGTGGGGCTATCGCACGATGGTTTCGAGTTCTTGAAGGGCAGCTTTAAAGGAATCAAGGGTTACGCAGTGGGCCGGATGACCAAGAGTCGTCGCGGCCGGATCTACATCGACGATGCAGGCTGGGTTCCCGAGGCCGATTCAATCGAATACGGGTACCGGGTCCCCTTTGGCGGCATCCACGTCTTCATCGGCAAGATCGACGAACCGGGCCCTGAGCCGGACATCTTCCCCAACATCGTCGAGTCGGATCAGCGTGCGAGACCAACCCGGATTCAGCCCGCCGTGAAGCACGTATTTGTCAGAGCAGTGCATGGAGTACAAGCCGAGGACGGATCGGAGTCTGGCCACTACTAGGAAAAGGCCTACTAATGGCACACCTATATTGGCCATTAATGGCGCATTAGTGGTGCGCCATTAGTGCCACGCCATTAGTATATTTTACTAATGGCGCACCTACGGTGCACCATTAGTATCTGGTATACTAATGGCGCACCTCAGATGCGCCATTAGTATATACCACAGTGCGCCATTAGTATGCCTCCCAGGGGGCCATATATACCCAGGTGCTTTGGCATACTAATGGCGCACTACTGCCAGATGCGCCATTAGTAACTTTGGCATACTAATGGCACAGTGTTTAGTGATGCGCCATTAGTATCCTTTGGCATACTAATGGCACACTGTGGTTTGATGCGCCATTAGTATGAATATTAGGTTTTTTATTTATTTTTTAATTTTCTGTTTTTTGCACAGGTTACAGAATGTATTATTGGACAGAATATAGACAACACACATCAAAAACAGATTCATCGAATACAATAGAAGATTAGTCTCTGAATACAATTCATCATATTAGTCTCCGAATACAATTCATCATATTAGTCTCCGAATTGAAAAGACCGAACAAAGATAGAACATTATATTACAAGTCCCGAGACCGCGAGTAGCGAGTTTGTCTTCACATTACAAGTCGATATCGATCATCGAAACTACCATCACATAGAAGAGAGCTGCGGTCATCACGATGAGCATCATCACCATGAAACTCGTCTTCATCCGGTTCCTCCAACGCTCCCTCCCCTCTCCCGCTAGATAGCGGGCGTATCTAGATTCCGCCTCGGCCCTAGTGGTGTACCCTTTGTAACTGTTACCGCTGAATCGGTGAACCTGTCTCAGACACTCCTCCCAGTTGTCGTAGACTCCGGGAACCTTACCCTTGTACACGACATACGACGGCATTGCTATGCACTAGCCAAACGAAACGTTAGTACCAATTCACAGACAATACATAAGCAATATATAAGTATGCAACAGAACGATCGGAAGAGAAAAGCAAGACATTAATAGCATCGATTACATCTAAGTTGAACGACTCCCAAAACCAAAGAGACATACTACAAGTTTATTGAAGTTTAATTACAACATGAGCCAATCGATGTTTCAGAACTAGACACAGCATCACTACTTTCGACTCGACTCAAGGGACCGGAGCGTGGATGAAGCCGCCGTCTATCGTGGGAGTCATGAAATCACGGGCGTTGTCAGCCTGCATTTGTAGCATTGTGTCGATGTCACTGTTGGACGGTTGATTTCTGAGGTATAACTGCCCCGAGGTACGAAGGACATCTTGATGGATGATTTCCGCAAACTCCGACTGGATGCGAAAGAATTCTTGTCTGATGTTCGCGTCCTGGATTGCCGACACGCTCGCGGCCCAATCTTTGAGGTTACTCGGTAGCAGAAGTTGATGATGGTCCCGTACGATCGCCCGCATGTGATGGATGGCGTAGTAGGCACCCTTCTGACCACCAGGCGGCTGCTTGACGCAGAAGAACGTCGTATTGTGGGAGAACACGTGCTTGCCGTACTTACGAATATGCCTGGTGAAGGTGCCTCCAGATTTGGCGTAGCCGGGGAGAACATCATCAAGAACCTTCTTCTCATTTATGTAGTCTACGTTCGACTGACGGTCCGGGTCGAAATACGTGGCCATGGAATATTTGGGGCTTAGGAGGATGAGCATGCAATGTGTGTCACTGCAGAAAACACGGAATGTTAAAAGAAAAACGATCGAAATCTAAGAATTCATATGTTACGGGGCGGTTGAGGGGAGGACTTACTCGGGAAAGTAAGGCACGAGGAAGTTATCCTTATCTCGGTTTGCCAGAACGACGCCTTCGAGGTAAGAACTCACGACTTGCCGGTCCCCAGCGCTGCCCAAGATCTTGGCACGCATGTAGAAGGGGTCGACTATCACGATGTCCGAGGTCTTGTCGCGAATGATCCGCATCTCCATACTCAGCGAAAATAGCTGAATGAAGGTGTAGTGCAGCGGATGAAGGTTCAACATAGCGTAGATGTCAACAAACCGTAGGACAATCGTACCCCCGATGGAGTTATCCACAAAGCCCTTGCCCTCTGGCACCTTGGCCGCGAAAACCGGGTATGCCACATCCTTCTCTCTGAGACGCCGCTTCTCCAAAGAAAGAACACTGTCATGCAGACTCCGCATAGCACCGGTTGCAGCATCGAGCATATTTCTCGGTAGCATCGGCCTACCCGCCACATGCACCCTCGTCATTACATCCTCAGGTGAAGGTGGCCCGTCCTAAGCACGGATCGTACTCGGTGCCAGCTGGCTCGCACCCTTGTTAGTCTTTCTTTTGCGTGCCTTCTTCTTCTCCTGTAATGGGACCGAGTTCTGCTCACAGACCACCTTCTTGAGTGTGTTGGGGCTGATAATCTTTCGCACCTCGCTTATCTGAGGCTCGGTGAAGTCGGCAGCTGGAGGCGTCTCCTGAGAGCTGAACGGCAGACGACGCTTGTTGCAACTTGGCTTCTCCGCGGTACCAGCTAGATCGCGCACGTCTTTTGTTGGGTTGGTTTCTTGAGAAGGAGGCCCCATGAAGTTGCCACCGTACCCATGATCGGTAAAGTACTGATCGACGTTGGCAAATGCATCGTCGTCGTCGTCGTTCTGATCCTGTGCCATATGCATGTTTGGATCCAGTGGCATAGGGATGTCCGGCACCGTTGCGACGGTCTTTCCATGGGGCCGACTTAGCGCCGGCACGACTGGCGGTGTTGTCTTTGGGGTGGTGCCCCCCGCCCCCAAACGAATCTAGCTCTTCGGCCAAAGGAGGGGCCAGCTTAGGCAGGTGCTGAGGGTCATCACGTCATCATCGTCGGCCCCAATGGGTCGAATCAAAGGTAACAACTCGTCGCAGCCTGGCAGCACCCGAACCAGTTGAACCCTAAACAAGTTGGGTGGCATCTGGGTACCGTGGAACATGGGGTTGCCCGGTTGAACGATTTTGCCCTTGGCGACATCGACCAACTCATTGTTCACGAAGTGCAGGAGAGTGCACGGAACATCGGCGGCGCCCTACGAAACATGTAGGGCGTCAGGGATGCCCAGTCAAAGGCAAGGAGATGAAGTCCTCGGCCGAGAGAGGCTTAATTAGTTACCGTGATGATGGCGTCGAGCTCGGCTAATGTCGAGGCACCGCCAACGGCGGGCGTGCAGTTGACGGAGGGGCGCTTGCTGCAGAGGTGCCGGCCGGCGCACACCCGGGTGCATTAAGCTCCCGTGCCGGCATCGGAGACACCAATGCCGCCTCCGCCAGAGACACCAATGGCCCCGCCATCGCGTTCTGCGAGTTGCTGGCCGTGAAGCTAGGAATCGGGGGCGGCCCCTGTTGGCCGCCCGCAATCCACGCACTCAACCCCTCGATCAAGGTAGGCACAATGGCGGTGATCGTCGCTCCGAGTTGTTGTTGCACTTGCTCTTGGACAATCTCCGGAATCCGCGCCACCTGTGCCTTGAGTTCTTGAACCTCGCACGCCTGGCTTTCCGAGCTGGTCTTTTTCTGCTTTCGCCCACCAGCGTTATAGTATGACGACCATTTTGTCGACAAGCCTTTGCCGGCCACACGACCAGCTGACGTCGGCTTACTGAGCTTATCCTTGTTCTTCATTACATTCAACGCCCTATTCAGAGTGGTGTCCCAAGGGTTACTCTTAGTCGACCCCGCGCTACTACTTTCAGTCGCCTACGGAAGGAATGTGAACCATTTAGAAATTTGGCTTCATTAATTAGAATGCAACCATATGGAGCTAATTATGCGGGGGTGTATTCCTTACCAGAACAAGCTCAAGCGCCCTGGTCTTCGGATCCGTGGTAAGCTCCTTTGTTTTCGGGTCCTTCTTGTACTGGGCCCTGACAAAGTTCCAGGTCTGCTTGTCACCGTATTTATCGAAGAGGGGCGGTAGGCCTTGCTCGGCACGGTCCGCCTCCTCCTTGTCCCATATAGGCTCCGCCACTCTGTAACCGCCGGGACCGAGTGTATGTTCCCCTAAGTTCAGCTCCCGCATTTCTTTCCCCCACTGACTTGATTCGGAGTTTGCGGTGCTCGAGCAATTGATCTTGAAGTCGTTGTAGTCTTCGGTGATCGAAGGATTTTTCTCGTTGATCTTCTCATAACTCTCACCTTTCTCGATCATTCTCTTCACCGTGCTTTTCCAAGTAGACAGGGCCTTGCTCATCTTCGTGAGGGCAGCATTGTTCACTTTATTCCCTTTGAGGCTTGTGTTTTCAAATTCAGCGGGGAACTTGTATCGTTCGTGCAACTTCGTGAAGAGGAGGTTGCGCAAATTCCCTCGGTCAGGATGCCTCAGGTTCTCGGTGTTGATCGAGATGGTGCTCCGGAGAATGCACCCGAGCTGAAGCGAGTACCCCTTGACTATTCGTTCGGGCGCCGTTGGATTCCCGTCGGAGTCCACTTCAGTAAATTCCTCCTTGAGGGTGCGGAGCACGGTCGGGCGCCGGTCCTTTCGTTGCCTCTTCGGTTGGCTGCCATCTGTGCGTGCGCCGCCATCATCAGTGGTGGCATCCTCGGTGGCACCATCAGTGGAGGCATCCTCGGCGGCACCATCAGTGGGGTCATCCTCGGCGGTACCATCAGTGGTCTCAGGATCGGTGGGGAAGGCGGCGTCCTCATACAAGTGAGGTTGTTCCTCCATCTCCTGGGACAGCTCCCAGAATGCCTTGCCGCCCGAACCCCCGGCCTCATCGTTGTTGGCCATGTTTCTCTCTAAATAGGAAAAAAGTTTGGTCAAAAAGTTGGTTATTGTCAAGGAACAAGATCATGGTCTCATCATTTAGGGTTTGTCGACACCGAGGCATCCTAAAAGCTAAGCTTTTATCATTGAGGGTTTTTCTACGCCGAGGCACCCTAAAAGCCTAAGCTTTCATCATTTCGGTTTTTATCGACACCGAGGCACCCTAAAAGCCAAGGTTTTATAATTTATGGTTTGTCGACACCGAGGCATCCTAAAAGCTAAGCTGGGAAGGAGAATTCTAAGTTGAGCCTAATCACTTGGCTCTATTGCCGCCTATGGTTTAATGCAACTAGAATAAAGGGGCACTTGATCCTACTTAATTAACTACTAAGATACCCCGGCCCATGGATTAGTCACAAGTACCCCATATGTCCTATTTTTAGCAAAGTCATGCTAAAATTCACGGAAAATTTCAGCATGACCTTTGCTGAAAATAGGACATATGGAGTACCCGAATTTGCCGGAACGGAAGTTAATCGACATTCCAGCAAACTCAAGGGCCTCTCGGGTGGACAAGGCAAAATCATTATCCCAGGTGGACAAGGCAATGTGCTACTTGCTTAAATCTCTATCCAATGCTATTTACAAGACAAACAACAGGTGGCAAAGCCCAGTGTTAAAAAAAAGGCCTCCATCACAACATGGAAAATACATTGGCATGTGAAGAGGTGAAACAATATATGCATCTCCAAGCAGTATCATTCAACATTTTGGACAAACCACTACAATCAATACTGGATCAGATACAAGAAGAATGTGAGAAAATGCAGACAAATACTAACATATTGAGGTGTTTAACTTGTGGTGCTCTTTGTGCTATTAACATTTCAAGTCAAAACCTTTTCTGGTTAGTAAGTGTTTCTTGAGCATATGTATGTAGTAAGTGTTTCTGCTCTCAGTGTTTCAGAACACATATTTTAGCTACCTAGTACCAGTGCTATTACCCAGCAGTTAATTAGCTTTTGCTTTTGCTTTTCAGTGCCAAATTCTAGCTAGTACAAGCAAATTAACATCTAGCAGCAATCATTTTCAAATATATATACACTGGACATTTTTATATTAACCTAAGGAAAAATGAATAGTTAGGTTAATTACCCACTGTTAATAACGGCACATATATAAGAGAAACAACTTGAAGACTGAATAAGGTCGATTTGTTAGAAAGATTTTGCTTCTGAATCTGAGGTACAACAAAACTTGCATTAGGGCTTCAGTTTTTGAAAAAAAAAGACATTCAGTCTGATGCTTTGTTCTACACTTTGATGCAAATTAGTATATAGAAGAAGCTATTTACTAGCAGTACCATATATAAAAGACATTCAGTCTGATGCTATTTACTAGCTGTACTAGCAGTTTTTCTTCTTCTTCATTAACTGTATTGGCCATCAGACTGTATTGGCCATATATAAAAGATATTCAGTCTGATGCTATTTACTAGCAGTACTAGCAGTTTTTTTTCTTCTTCATTAACTGTACTAGCAGTTTTTTTCTTCTTCATTAACTGTATTAGCTATTTACTAGCAGTACTAGCACTTGGATCATATGCTAATGCTACATTGATACATCATCATGCTGGGTAATATTAAATAAACATTGGCCATACCAGAATTTCAGTAACTACGACCTGTAAAAAGACCTAATGACAAATCCAGTCAAATTAAGCCCATAGGAAGAGTTGATTAATTCAGTAACCTAGTATCACCACTTATTCTAATAAGTGGCGCAGGAAGTAAAATTCACTCACTATTGCTCGGACGCACACTAGTATCATGCGTTCATTATGTAGAGCTCCAGCATACATGTGTACATTCTGCAGATCGGGGGGTATGTTACTGCATGCACCTTTTCTGTCGAGGGCGCTCCACTGGGGACTCCACAGCCGTGATGCAATGGCGGCTGTCCTCCCGGCTGATGCTGAGCGGACTGTAGGAGGCGGCTCTACAATGTTATGGGAGAAATGGTTAGAATATACTGCCAAATCACAGCATAACCCTACCAAGAGAACAATGATGTAAACAGCACAACACATGAAAACATAGTTTACTTACTCTGGTAACCGGAAAACTAGCTCAAAGCTGTCAAACCACAGAACAAATCTGCACACAAAAACATGAAGTAAGTCAGCTAACAGTAGTATAAGTGGGAGTACAAAAGTAATATACTCTACAATTAATAAGTAAACTAACAAAGCGGGAGTTTGACAAATAACTTGAAATCAATGAAGAAGGGCACAAAAAAGTTACCCTCCATGGAAACAGAGGTGATAAGCAACAAGTCACAAAAGAAGAGCAATGCTGGCACTACATCCTCAAGAAGTGTACCCAAATATATTAGCAATCAAACAGAATGCACATCATAAACCCTACTCAAGCCTTCCATCTCTACCAATATGGAAGGACTCCACTCAGAGCACAATTAATAAAACAGTACAAGCGTGGTAGGTAACATAGTATACATCATTTGTAGTGTTGGAACCCAAATTGTCCCGAATATGCACATAAACAAGTGAAGTAAGCCATCTAGCAACTATTGAAGTGTAGGAAGATATGAACCGTTCTTAAAATAAGTTTGCAGAAAGATCAAATCCACAAGGGACAGTCACACACACACACACACAATAAAAAAGGCATGCCTTTTGTTGGTTCCATCCATGGAACAGAGAAGATTTATACTTCCTAAAGGGAAGCAACGATGGCAGCAAGTCCTCAGTACCCAACAATAGAACTAACCGAAATGACAAAGAAGAGTTCTTCTTTCGCCAGCAGATGGGAAATCAAATCTCTTCTTTTTCCAGCAGATGAAAAAAAAACCAAGAGAACCTTTTTTCCTGGGTTTCTTCAAACTCGCACATACACGCAGCAAGCTAACTAAGAACCCTACTACACCCATCAACCGTAGAAAAAATATTCGAGGAGAAGGAGAGATTCCGGAAGAGTAACTGTGGCACGTAACATGAAAAACAAGAAACGTTCGCACTAAGCGGCTCTGTTGAAGTCAATGATTAATGCTTAGTCAAATTTCCCTCTGTTGAAGTCAATGATTAATCTCTAGGCTTAAGAGGTTTTGCTTAAAGTATATTTGGCCATGGGTCAGTGCTAATTATCCAATGATTATGAACAATCTTGTTCTATCAGTTTAATTCTGCCACGCTTCCGCATAAAGATATGTTGACTAGCACTGTTTTAAGCTCCTGTTTAGCCATTAGAATGTGATGAATCGGCGAAATTGAAAGAAAGCACCTAGAGAATCCCCAATTCTGGAACCCTATAGTTTTTTCCCCTTTTGTGAAATCCTCAAATCAGAGGCAAAATGTTGAAATTAAGAGGCAAAATGGACCGGGGAGGGAGGGAGGGGAGAGGGCGTACCGGGGGTGGCAGAGTAGGGTCGCCGGCGAGGTGGGAGGTGGAGCGCGGCGGCGACGGGGGGAGGGAGAAGGAGATCGCGGGAGGAGGAGGAGGAGCCCCCGCCGGGGAGGGGGGGCGGCGACGTCGGGGGCGCGGGGGCAGTGCCTTCGGGGGCGCGGGGGCGGCGGCGTCGGGGGCGCAAGGGCAGCAGCGTCGGGGGCGCGGGGGCGGCGGCGTCGGGGCAGCGGCGTCGGGAGAGGAGAGGGGAAGGGGATCGATGTCACATCCCTAGCTAGCACTTGCATTAGGACCTAACTAGAGTGTGCATCATGTCTACTTTCAAAGAAACTTGAAATGGGATTAACAGAAACCCCAGCACCCCTCTCGTAACAACTAGGGTTTGCTAAAATATTTTCCAATATACCCAAAATGCCCTTCAAAAGTGTTCATCATTTCTGCCTTGGTCTTAAACCTCTGCCAAAAATGGTGCACAATTTTCTAGGACACTCTAGGGCTTTGGATTAAATCATATGATATTTGAATTTGGGCATTTAAATGCTATAAAATATTTTAAATGCTCAAATAATCATAAACTATAATGTTTCCTACTGTTCATATTATATACAGTAGGTATGACAAGTGTTATGAGTTACAAAAATGCTTTGGCATTTTATTTAATTAAACAAAGTTGAAAAAGAAATGGAACAGAAAAGAAAATAGAAAAAAAAGGGAGAGAGAAAGCTTACCTGGCGCCCACCCGGCCCACCTGCCGGCCCAGCCCAGCTGCCGCTCCAGCGAGCTGCTTGGCTCGGCCAGGCAGGCAGGCAGGTGCTCGACGGCGACCGCGCCGCGCGCCACGCAGCTGCCCGCCGCCCTGCTTCATCCCCTCGCCGTCCTGGAGGGATGGTTCGATCGTCCACGTCCTCCCCGACCTCGCAGACACCTCCACCTCCTCCCAGTTCCTCTCCCTCGCTCTCCCCGCGCCATGGCCGACGCCGCCGTGCTCGCACCGTCGTAGAAGCCGCGTCCACCGTCGTCCCTGAGCCCCGCCTTGGTGTCCATCGTCTCCGCCATCCTCGACTGCTTCAAACAGGCCGAGCCCCGAGCGCTCGCCCGCCCTGGAGACGCCCCCGACCTCTTCTTCGTCAACTCCGGCCGCGGAGATCCCCCTCGCCGTTCCGCTCAACTCCGACCACCCTCGAGCTCGCTTCGGTGCTTGCTGCAACCCCTGTGAGCCTAGCTTCATCCTCCCCCTCTCCGTTGGCTCTCTTTTGCCCTGTAACGCACTGCACGAAGCTCGCCCGCACGCACCCCCGCCGTGCTCGCCGTCGGTGATGCTCCGGTGACCATTTGGTCACTGGCACCCGTCCATCACACTCACCGCAGCACGTAGATGCGAGAGGTGCTACGCACGCATCGCCTAGGCCCCTGCAGCCGCATCCCCACACACGCCCGACGCCGGTCGCCGCCGTCGAGCTCGTTGCCATCGTCTCCGGCCACCCCAGGTCCGGCGACCACCACCATCCGACGCGCAACAGCAAGGGCTTTCCAACGCACCCAACCGCAGCTCGAGCCGTGCACCGTAGGCGATTTCCGAAGCACGCCGCCGTGTTTGGCCTCGCCGGCGGCTAAACGCCGGCGAGTTGGACCTGTTTTGACCACGGGTTTGACCCCCTGGGTCACTGACATGTGGGCCTTGCCCGCAAGTCAAACCTAGTTTAAGTGTTAATTTAATTCTAATCAGTTAATTAGTTAACTGTGACACTGACCAGTGGGTCCCACTGGTCAGGTTTGACTTGGACTGGTCCTGTTGACTGGCTGATGTCAGCATGATGTCATGCTAACGCAGTAAAAGATTTTCTGGGATTTTTAGGTTTAAAAATAATTCAGGAAATTCCAGAAAATACCCAAAACGTCTAAAAATCATATAAAATCAACCATAGCTCAGATGGAAAAGTTTTATATATGAAAAATGATCAGAAAAATCCAATCTTTCCAATGGCACTGGTTTCATGCATGTTTGAACAAGTTAACTTGCTGTATACATCAAAAACATGATAATGCACTTATTTAAATAATAGTTTGAACTTCAATTTGAATCTTTGATTCAAATAGGTTCAAACCCTTCTGGTTTTAGTTGCATTAGCCAGCACACATGCATCTTGCCATGTCATGAACATGCATCATATTGTTGCATTTGTTTCTTAATGTTTGTATCGCCGGTATTCTCTGTGTCAGGTCCTACTCCCGAGGATACTGCTGCGTATCCAGTTGAAGAGCAGTACCCGACAACTACCTTGTCAGGCAAGCAATCATTGATCATTCCGATACAAACCCAATCTTCTCGCTCCTGCTCTCTTTTACTGCATTAAGGCAACAACGTGTGAACTGCTACTTGCTGCGGTAGTTGAACCCTATTCCCTTGCATGACCTGTCAATGCCACAGTAAATAGTTGAAACCCACTAGCATGTGTAGGAGTTGATTGAGCCATGTGATGTGTGATCCACCATGCTATTTGTTTATGTTGCCTGCTATGCTTAGAGTTGTGTCTGGTCTGATTCATCTGGGTGATGGATCAGAGTGAAATGATCGTACCGGTAAAGAGAAGGAAGTGTGGAATACGCTTGGTAAAGGTATCGATGAAAGGCCATGTAGGAGTACATGGTGGGTTGTTTCATTGGAATCGTCCATAGGACCTGAGATCTGTATGTGTGGTTCAAGTTGCAGTTACTACCATGCATTGGGCCCGAAACCAATGGACCCTCTCGGCTTATTAATTACCCTCGATCTCTGTCCAGGAGTTGCAACTAGTTTCTGGTGTTTATAGCTTACTGGAGGTCGTGCACAGCGCTGACCCTCGGGGTGGGTTGTGATGCGACAGGTACGTGGCACGGTGTACCGGTTGCCCGTTTGGTGACTTGGGAACCCTGTACACATCGTTTGGGGCCGTGAGCGACACCCCGGCCGGATCTCCCCACGGATGGAACCCAAATAGGCGATAAACCTGGACGAGAGACTTGAATAGTTAGTCAGGTTGTGGCCGACACCCCCGCTGGGCTTCCGCTTGAAGGTTGCCAAGTACACGCCGAGTAAACGGCGATAAGTGGTGGAAGCGTGTGTGAAGAAGTACACCCCTGCAGGGTTATCAAACTATTCGAATAGCCGTTGTTCGCGGTACGAACTACTTGGTTACTCTTACAGTTCATAGACAAGTTGATGGATACTACTAAAAACCTCAAGATAAGCGTGAGTGCCGTGGATGGCCCTTCCGTAGGATGACGGAAGAGGATCCTCGGTAGTGTATTGATGTGGTGAGTAGAGGACTCGTGTTCGTAATAACATCTTGCAGTCTGTTGAGAGTTGTAGTATAGGTTAGCCAAGGTCAAAGCTGGCATTCTGCTATGAACTCCACTACCCCCTTTGATAATGTTGCATGTATGATAGGTTCTGTGGTAAGACTTGCTGAGTACCTTTGTACTCATGTTTGCTTAATAACTGTTGCAGAGGAGAACCCTGCCCCTGCTGATGGGTTCTACATAGACGTTGACGTCGACGAGTAGCTTGACACCCAGACGGAGATCTGGAGCTTGTGGAGGGCCTTGTAGATAGTCAGGCTACACCAAGCCTGTTTTATTTTCTAAGTTGTCTGTACTCAGACATGTAGCTTCCGCTTGTGCTTGTATGACTGTATGACTTGAGTGTTGGGTCATGTGACCCCTACCTATATGGATATGTTATGTATGGCTCTTGGAGCCTTTTAAATAAAGTACTTTGAGTCATAGAGTTCTGTTGTGATGCAATGTTGTATTTGCACATATTGAGCATATTGCGTGTATGATTGAAATGCTTGGTATGTGTGGGATCCGACACCTAGTTGTTTTCCTTTGGTAGCCTACCTTACAGGGAAATGCCTCCTAGTGATTCCAATGAGCCTTGGTAGCTTGCTACTTCTCGGAACACGTAGGCTGGCCGGCATGTGTCCTTCTTCGTTCCTGTGTCTGTCCCTTAGGGGAAATGTCACGCGTTGTTCCTTTAAGTCCATGTAGCTTTCTACGACTTGGGTTCATACGTTGATGACCGACACGTTCGTTGCTGGGTCATGGATGACTGTCTCTGTAATCTAGTGCCACTTTTTGTTTATAACTAGCCATGTCGGCCCGGGTTCTCTGTCATATGGATGCTAGCGACACTGTCATATACGTGTGCCAAAATGCGCAAACGGTCCCGGGCCAGGTAAGGTGGCACCCGTGGGGTTACCGTGCGTGAGGCCGCAAAGTGATATGACGTGTTACAGCTAGATCGGTGTGACTTAGGATCGGGGTTCTGACAGCGTTGGCATCAGAGCTGGACTGCCTGTAGGTTTCTTAAGCCAAACTGGTCGATGTTGAGTCTAGAAAAATTCTTAGTTATATGTAGGGGAATTGATTGTGGAAGGGAATGTAAGGCTCTTTTTTTACTCCTTTACCTTATGCCCTTCTGATCTGAGTCAGTCTATTCTTTCTACGGGGATTTAGGACTAGGCCTCTTATCCTTACTAGGTTCACGTGCTACTAATCCGTAGACTCTTAGGATTGTTGGTTTCAAGCCTCAATTCAGTTTCTATCCTTTGAGTATGATGATTGTTGAACCGGAACCTTGATATGGAATTGTTGAGTGGCTATGCTATCATTTGTATGATGTCTCAAATCTTTGTTTGAGCATTTACAGTTGTTATGCTGCCCGATTTCTTCCAGAAACACTAATGCCTTTGCATTATTCCGTGTTTCAGATGTCTGGCCGCATCCCTCACCAAGTGGTTCGTTTGACTCGGTGCATTAATGTGCCCGGTCACACGGCCATGCTAGTCCGTGTGATGACTGAGACCGGTTATCGCTGGTATCCTGAATACACCGTGGAGGAACAGTACCGGGATTTTAATCAAAGTCAGTATTTCTGCACAGTCCGGATATACCCCTCATATCCCGGAGCTAATGATCCCATCCATTGGTCTTATGGACTCGGGATTACCATCGAGATGGCAGTGCAGGATGCTGCTTATTCGATGATGACCATTCTCCGTGCTAGGCATGCCCTGTTGTTGAACACTGAGTTCTGTTACATGCCAGCCTCACTTCCCGGAGAGGAAGGCTACTACACTGGTCTGTATACTGATGCTGCTCATGAAGAGCCACTGCTTCAGACTACTGTTCAGATGTTGGAGGATAGGGACCGTGAGGTCCGTGCCCTTCGAATGGAGCTGTATAACACTGCTCTGCCACCCAAGTATCCACCGATGCCAAGAAGCAGGCGAGGTTCCGCAA
This sequence comes from Secale cereale, assembly GCA_902687465.1. Lineage (NCBI taxonomy): Eukaryota > Viridiplantae > Streptophyta > Magnoliopsida > Poales > Poaceae > Secale > Secale cereale. The sequence continues at coordinate 757,385,595 of LR738715.1, read as the reverse complement.
GGGACTCAGCCCTGAACTTCGTCGAGATCTACGTCTGCACGAGTGCACTTCCTTCCAGAAGTTGGTTAACAAGGCTATCAGTGCTGAGACAGGCCAGACTGACTTCGAGGCCACCCGCAAGCATACTCGAGACTTTAGTTCCTCATTCGGCTCTGGCTCTCACAAGCGTCGTGTGTGGGTTCCTAACACTGCTCTGCCACCCAAGTATACACCGAGGCCATCCTATGAGGCGCCTCGCCCAACTCAACAGTTTGCACCTGCCAAGACCTATGGAGGTCCACCTTCCAACTTTGCTCCACGCACCACCACCATGACATGTTTCAAGTGTGGAGAACCGGGACACTACATGCGTGATTGTCCCCAGAACCAGCCAGGAAAACCCGTTGGCCGTGGTAAGCCAACCGGCAAGGTGAACTATGTCAAGCCAATCCCCACTGCATGTGGTCATGTCAACTATGTTTCTGCCGAAGAAGCTTATGAGGATCCTAACGTCGTCCTTGGTACGCTTCTCGTCAACTGCCATCCGACATCTATTCTTTTCGATACTAGAGCATCCCATTCATTCATATCTGAGAGCTATGCTCGATTGCACAACATGACTTTTTGTGACATGCCTACTTCCATGGTTATTCAAACTCCTGGTTCAAAGTGGCAAACCTCTAGGGTAAGCCATGGAAATGAAATCCTTGTCGATAGACTTGTTTTCCTTGCATCTCTAATCGCTCTCAAGTCCTCGGACATAAATATCATTTTGGGTATGGATTGGATGACAACCCACTACGCCAAAATTGATTGCTTTACTAGGACCGTTCAACTTACACATCCATCCGGCAAGATAGTCAATGTCTTGGCCCGAATGGCTGAACGTCAGCTCTATTCTCTTAATGCCAGCCCTCTACCAGAACTCGAAGATATCCCTGTAGTCCGTGACTTTCCGGATGTTTTTCCAGAAGAACTGCCAGGAATTCCACCTGACAGAGATGTCGAGTTCGTGATAGATCTTATTCCTGGAACTGTCCCAATCTCTAGGAGACCTTATAAGATGGCACCACTAGAATTAGCTGAGCTAAAGAAATAACTCGATGAGTCCTTGCAAAAGGGTTTCATCCGTCCTAGTTCTTCCCCTTGGGCTTGCCCCGTCCTCTTCGTCAAGAAGAAGGATGGAACGGAGCAGATGGTTGTAGATTACCGACCTGTCAATCTGGTCACCATAAAGAATAAGTATCCGCTTCCCAGGATCAACGACCTGTATGACCAGCTCGCTGGATCCTCAGTCTTTTCTAAGATGGATTTGAGGTTGGGCTACCATCAAATCAATATCAAGAACGGGGACATCCCTAAAACGGCTTTCGTTACTCGTTATGGCCAATATGAGTACACCGTTATGTCCTTCGGATTAACCAATGCCCCAGATACCTTTTCTCGGTTAATGAATTATATATTCATGGAGTATTTGGATAAATTCGTCGTGGTATACCTCGATGATATACTCATCTATTCCAAGAACAAGGAAGATCATGCCGAGCATTTAAGGCTGGTATTGACGAAACTTCGAGAGCACCGCCTTTATGCCAAATTCTCTAAATGTGAATTTTGGTTGCCAGAAGTAACCTATCTAGGTCATGTGATCTCTGGCAAGGGTATTGCTGTCAATCCCGAGCGAGTTCAAGCTGTCCTTGATTGGACTCCTCCTATCGGTCAAGCAAGTTAGGAGCTTTCTTGGCTTAGCGAGCTATTGCCGACGCTTCGTCGAGAATTTCTCCAAGGTTGCTAAACCTCTAACTGAACTCCTCAAGAAAGATAAAAAGTTTGAGTGGACCCCACAATGCGAGTCCAGTTTTCAGGAACTGAAAAGACGCCTGACATCTGCACCTGTACTGGTACCACCAGACTTTTCCAAGGATTTTATAATCTACTGCGACGCCTCGCGACAAGGACTAGGTTGCATTCTCATGCAAGATCGTCAAGTGATTGCATACGCATCCCGACAGTTGCGTCCACATGAGGATACTCATGATCTAGAGCTTGCGGCTGTAGTCCACGCACTTAAAACATGGCGACATTACCTCCTTGGTAATCGCTGTGAAATCTTCACTGATCACCAAAGTTTGAAGTATATCTTCACTCAACCGGATCTAAATCTCAGGCAAAGACGTTGGGTTGAGTTGCTCACAGATTACGACTTAGGAATCACTTACACTCCTGGAAAGGCCAATGTCATGGCCGATGCACTAAGTCGTAAGTCATATTGTAACAACTTAATGTTACAACAAAGTCAACCACTTCTCCACGAGGAATTTCGTAAGCTTAACCTTCACATTGTTCCTCGAGGATTCCTTTCCACCTTGGTGGCGAAACCTACCCTTATGGATCAGGTCATCAAAGCACAGAAGGTTGATCCCGGAATTTCCCGTATTAAGAGGAACATCAAGAAAGGAGTTGCAGGATGTTTCTCAATTGATGATCAAGGAGTCGTATTCTTTAGCAACCGTTTAGTGGTTACTAAAGTACGAAACCTAAGACGTTTGATCCTTAAGTAGGCTCATGAATCTCCTCTCACGATTCATCCCGGTAGTACCAAAATGTATCAAGACCTACGTCAAAGATTCTGGTGGACTAGGATGAAGAGAGAAATCGCTCAATTCATTGCTAACTGCGACGTTTGTCGTCGAGTCAAAGCAGAGCATCAACGGCCTGCTGGCACCCTTCAACCTTTAGCTATTCCTGAATGGAAATGGGATAAAGTCGGTATGGACTTCATCACCGGATTTCCCAGGTCCAGGAAAGGGAATAATGCTATCTTCGTCGTTATCGACCGCCTCTCTAAAGTAGCTCATTTCCTGCCTGTTCGCGAGAGTATTACCGCTAGCCAGCTAGCAGACTTGTATGTCTCTCGGATAGTATCACTTCATGCTGTACTGTTGGAGATTAACTCAGACCGTGGAAGTCTTTTCACTTCACGATTTTGGGAAAGTTTCCCGAATGCTATGGGAACTCATCTCTCTTTCAGTACTGCCTTTCATCCGCAGTCAAGTGGTCAAGTGGAACGAGTCAATCAAATTCTGGAAGACATGCTTCGAGCCTCTGTCATTTCTTTTGGCATGGAATGGGAAAAGTGTCTTCCATTTGCCAAATTCGCTTATAACAATAGTTATCAAGCCAGCTTGGGCAAAGCTCCCTTCGAAGTTCTTTATGGACGAAGGTGTCGAACACCTCTTAACTGGTCAGAGACCGGGGAAAGACAATTCTTTGGCCCGGATATGATCCAGGAAGCAGAAGAGCAAGTTCGCATCGTTCGTGAGAGATTGAAAACAGCCGAGTCTCGCCAAAAGAGCCAATATGATAGTCATCATAAGGCTGTGACTTTTGAAGTCGGCGATAAGGCCTACCTTTGGGTTACTCCTCTTAAGGGAACCCATCGCTTCGGTATCAAAGGCAAATTGGCCCCTCGTTACATCGGTCCTTTTCGCATTCTTGCCAAACGAGGAGAAGTTGCCTACCAATTGGAACTACCTCCGCACCTCTCCAGAGTTCATGATGTTTTCCACGTTTCACAACTCAGGCGTTGCTTCTCGGATCCTATCCGCGGAGTGGACCACGAAACGCTTGATCTCCAAGACAATCTCACATATCGAGAATACCCTATTCGTATTCTTGATCAAACTGAGCGCATCACTCGACGCCACAATATAAAGTTTCTCAAGGTTCAATGGTCACATCATTCCGAGAGTGAAGCTACTTGGGAAAGGGAGGATCGTCTTCGACTTGAGTATCCCACCCTCTTTCCGGAGGAACCCGAATCTCGGGACGCGATTCTTTTAAGTGGGGGTGAGTTGTCACATCCCTAGCTAGCACTTGCATTAGGACCTAACTAGAGTGTGCATCATGTCTACTTTCAAAGAAACTTGAAATGGGATTAACAGAAACCCCAGCACCCCTCTCCTAACAACTAGGGTTTGCTAAAATATTTTCCAATGTACCCAAAATGCCCTTCAAAAGTGTTCATCATTTCTGCCTTGGTCTTAAACCTCTGCCAAAAATGGTGCACAATTTTGTAGGACACTCTAGGGCTTTGGATTAAATCATATGATATTTGAATTTGGGCATTTAAATGCTATAAAATATTTTAAATGCTCAAATAATCATAAACTATAATGTTTCCTACTGTTCATATTATATACAGTAGGTATGACAAGTGTTATGAGTTACAAAAATGCTTTGGCATTTTATTTAATTAAACAAAGTTGAAAAAGAAATGGAACATAAAAGAAAATAGAAAAAAGGGAGAGAGAAAGCTTACCTGGCGCCCACCCGGCCCACCTGCCGGCCCAGCCCAGCTGCCGCTCGGCCGAGCTGCTTGGCTCGGCCAGGCAGGCAGGCAGGTGCTCGACGGCGACCGCGCCGCGCGCCACGCAGCTGCCCGCTGCCCTGCTTCATCCCCTCGCCGTCCTGGAGGGATGGTTCGATCGTCCACGTCCTCCCCGACCTCGCAGACACCTCCACCTCCCCCCAGTTCCTCTCCCTTGCTCTCCCCGCGCCATGGCCGACACCGCCGTGCTCGCACCATCGTAGAAGCCGCGTCCACCGTCGTCCCTGAGCCCCACCTTGGTGTCCATCGTCTCCGCCATCCTCGACTGCTTCGAACAGGCCGAGCCCCGAGCGCCCGCCCGCCCTGGAGACGCCCCCGACCTCTTCTTCGTCAACTCCGGCCGCGGAGATCCCCCTCGCCGTTCCGCTCAGCTCCGACCACCCCGAGCTCGCTCCGGTGCTTGCTGCAACCCCTGTGAGCCTAGCTTCATCCTCCCCCTCTCCGTTGGCTCTCTTTTGCCCTGTAACGCACTGCACGAAGCTCGCCCGCACGCACCGCCGCCGTGCTCGCCGCCGGTGATGCTCCGGTGACCATTTGGTCACTGGCACCCGTCCATCACACTCACCGCAGCACGTAGATGCGAGAGGTGCTACGCATGCATCGCCTAGGCCCCTGCAGCCGCATCCCCACACACGCCCGACGCCGGTCGCCGCCGTCGAGCTCGTTGCCGTCGTCTCCGGCCACCCCAGGTCCGGCGACCACCACCATCCGACGCGCAACAGCAAGGGCTTTCCAACGCACCCAACCGCAGCTCGAGCCGTGCACCGTAGGCGATTTCCGAAGCACGCCGCCGTGTTTGGCCTCGCCGGCGGCTAAACGCCGGTGAGTTGGACCTGTTTTGACCACGGGTTTGACCCCCTGGGTCACTGACATGTGGGCCCTGCCCGCAAGTCAAACCTAGTTTAAGTGTTAATTTAATTCTAATTAGTTAATTAGTTAACTGTGACACTAACTAGTGGGTCCCAATGGTCAGGTTTGACTTTGACTGGCCCTGTTGACTGGCTGACGTCAGCATGATGTCATGCTGACGCAGTAAAGGATTTTCTGGGATTTTTAGGTTTAAAAATAATTCAGGAAATTCCAGAAAATACCCAAAACTTCTAAAAATCATATAAAATTAACCATAGCTCAGATGGAAAAGTTTTATATATGAAAAATGATCAGAAAAATCCAATCTTTCCAATGGCACTGGTTTCATGCATGTTTGAACAAGTTAACTTGTTGTATACATCAAAAACATGATAATGCACTTATTTAAATAATAGTTTGAACTTCAATTTGAATCTTTGATTCAAATAGGTTCAAACCCTTCTGGTTTTAGTTGCATTAGCCAGCACACATGCATCTTGCCATGTCATGAACATGCATCATATTGTTGCATTTGTTTGTTAATGTTTGTATCGCCGGTATTCTCTGTGTCAGGTCCTGCTCCCGAGGATACTGCTGCGTATCCAGTTGAAGAGCAGTACCCGACAACTACCTTGTCAGGCAAGCAATCATTGATCATTCCGATACAAACCCAATCTTCTCGCTCCTGCTCTCTTTTACTGCATTAAGGCAATAGCGTGTGAACTGCTACTTGCTGCGGTAGTTGAACCCTATTCCCTTGCATGACCTGTCATTGCCACAGTAAATAGTTGAAACCCACTAGCATGTGTAGGAGTTGATTGAGCCATGTGATGTGTGATCCACCATGCTATTTGTTTATGTTGCCTGCTATGCTTAGAGTTGTGTCTGGTCTGATTCATCTGGGTGATGGATCAGAGTGAAATGATCGTACCGGTAAAGAGAAGGAAGTGTGGAATACGCTTGGTAAAGGTATCGATGAAAGGCCATGTAGGAGTACATGGTGGGTTGTTTCATTGGAATCGTCCATAGGACATGAGATCTGTATGTGTGGTTCAAGTTGCAGTTACTACCATGCATTGGGCCCGAAACCAATGGACCCTCTCGGCTTATTAATTACCCTCGATCTCTGTCCAGGAGTTGCAACTAGTTTCTGGTGTTTATAGCTTACCGGAGGTCGTGCACAGCGCTGACCCTCGGGGTGGGTTGTGATGCGACAGGTACGTGGCACGGTGTACCGGTTGCCCGTTTGGTGACTTGGGAACCCTGTACACATCGTTTGGGGCCGTGAGCGACACCCCGGCCGGATCTCCCCACGGATGGAACCCAAATAGGCGATAAACCTGGACGAGAGACTTGAGTAGTTAGTCAGGTCGTGGCCGACACCCCCGCTGGGCTTCTGCTTGAAGGTTGCCGAGTACACGCCGAGTAAACGGCGATAAGTGGTGGAAGCGTGTGTGAAGAAGTACACCCCTGCAGGTTTATCAAACTATTCGAATAGCCGTTGTTCGCGGTACGAACTACTTGGTTACTCTTACAGTTCATAGACAAGTTGATGGATACTACTAAAAGCCTCAAGATAAGCGTGAGTGCCGTGGATGGCCCTTCCGTAGGATGACGGAAGAGGATCCTCGGTAGTGTATTGATGTGGTGAGTAGAGGACTCGTGTTCGTAATAACATCTTGCAGTCTGTTGAGAGTTGTAGTATAGGTTAGCCAAGGTCAATGCTGGCATTCTGCTATGAACTCCACTACCCCCTTTGATAATGGTGCATGTATGATAGGTTCTGTGGTAAGACTTGCTGAGTACCTTTGTACTCATGTTTGCTTAATAACTGTTGCAGAGGAGAACCCTGCCCCTGCTGATGGGTTCTACATAGACGTTGACGTCGACGATTAGCTTGACACCCAGACGGAGATCTGGAGCTTGTGGAGGGCCTTGTAGATAGTCAGGCTACACCAAGCCTGTTTTATTTTCTAAGTTGTCTGTACTCAGACATGTAGCTTCCGCTTGTGCTTGTATGACTGTATGACTTGAGTGTTGGGTCATGTGACCCCTACCTGTATGGATATGTTATGTATGGCTCTTGGAGCCTTTTAAATAAAGTACTTTGAGTCATAGAGTTCTGTTGTGATGCAATGTTGTATTTGCACATATTGAGCATATTGCGTGTATGATTGAAATGCTTGGTATGTGTGGGATCCGACACCTAGTCGTTTTCCTTTGGTAGCCTACCTTACAGGGAAATGCCTCCTAGTGATTCCAATGAGCCTTGGTAGCTTGCTACTGCTCGGAACACGTAGGCTAGCCAGCATGTGTCCTTCTTCGTTCCTGTGTCTGTCCCTTAGGGGAAATGTCACGTGTTGTTCCTTTAAGTCCATGTAGCTTGCTACGACTTGGGTTCATACGTTGATGACCGACACGTTCGTTGCTGGGTCATGGATGCCTGTCTCTGTAATCTAGTGCCACTTTTGGTTTATAACTAGCCATGTCGGCCCGGGTTCTCTGTCATATGGATGCTAGCGACACTGTCATATACATGTGCCAAAATGCGCAAACGGTCCCGGGCCAGGTAAGGTGGCACCCGTGGGGTTACCGTGCATGAGGCCGCAAAGTGATATGACGTGTTACAGCTAGATCAGTGTGACTTAGGATCGGGGTTCTGACAATCGAGGGCGAGGGCGAGGGAGTGAGAGGGAATAGGGCCGGGGACGAAATATGGATGGGGCATCAATACTAATGGCGCACCCCCCTGGCGCACCATAAGTACATCCATACTAATGGCGCACCTCCCCCTGGTGCGCCATTAGTATTTTTTTATGATTTCTGTTCCAGCCAACAGGTTATCTTCCACCAAACCGCTTCCACATCAAATCCCCTCTACTAGCTCGACTGGTCAGCACCCAGTTCTCACACCAGGAGGTCCTGGGTTCGATTCCCAGGCTCCACAATTTTTTTATGCATTTAAAATTCTGTTTGATACTTATTTGTGTCTAAATATGTTCAAACTTGTTTAAATCATAACAGTAATATTTTTTTATAAAACAGTAATAATTTTTTAAAAAATATCATCAAATTTTCTATTTGAATATATTTATGAATATGAAAAATATCATCAAATTTATTATTTGAAAATATCATGAGTTCATGGGTTGGCGGCGGCGGCCGGTGGAGCGGGGGAAGGTGCGGGGGGTCGGCGGCGGCGGTTGAGTAGGGGAGGGGTGCGGGGGGTCAGTGGCGGCGACCGGTGGACCGGGGGGTGCTCGGCGGCGAGGGGGACCGGATCTGGCGAGGTGGGATAGCGATCGAGATGGAGGGGGATCGAGATCGAGTGTCCATGAAATTTAAAAATATTCATGATAGTTCAAAAAGTGCCCATGAAATACAATCGAGAAATGAAGGCTACGATTTAAATACAATCGATCTTAGCTAGCTATCTGTTCACAATCTTCTTGCCCTTCTTTTTCGCAAATCGAGTTCTTCTGTGGAATGGACGTCCTTTAGGTAGGGTGGTCCTGCTTCTTCTTGTGGTGTATGCTGCTACTTCATCATCGTCGTCATGTTCGATCCTCGGGTCGCCGTACTTGTCGAAGTCTTGCTCATTGGCTACTCCATCCATTCCGATGATCTTCCTTTTGCCTCTCCTCACGACAACACGACTGGGCTTTGACGGGTCGGTAATGTAGAAGCATTGGTCAACTTGGGAAGCCAGTACCCATGGCTCATTTTTCGCGGTGACGTTTGCGCCCGCGGTCTTGGATTTGGCTTCGGGTATAACCATGGTGGTGAAATACCGGTCTTCTTTTAGGACACTCTTGGCCCATCTGACACGGAACATCGGGACCTTCTCTCCAGCGTAGCTCAGCTCCCAGATCTCCTCGAACTTCCATAGCATCTGTCCTTGTCATTACCGGTGTAGGATTCCATCGTTACCCCGGAGTTCTGATAACCATCGCTCTTCATGTCCTTGGCCTCGGTGTAGAATGTGTAGCCGTTGATATCGTACGCCTCATAGGTCATCAGGTTGTGCTCGGCGCCCTGTGACAAGGCGAATATCAGTTGTTCTTCCGCGGAAGAATCCTCATGTAAAGGGTACGACAGAAGCTTCTGCTTGAACCAACGCGTGAAACATGAGTTGTGCTCTTTGATTATATCTCCGTCCGTCCTCTGTTGGCCTCGATCATTGTACGTCTTCTCAATAAAGGTTTTGTGCTCTACCACCCAAGGATCGACCACGTCTATGTGTTGTAGCACGACTAGGTTTGCTCTTTCAAAGTCGGCGAGTCGACCCTCGAAGTCGACATGCATTTCGTGGCGACCCTCACGGTGACCCTATCCAGCGAGCCTGCCGAGGTGCCTGTTGACGGGAAGACCAACGGGGTTCTCGATGCCTAGATAATTCGTGCAGTAGGAGATGCACTCTTCGGTCAGAAAGCCCCTGGCTATGCTTCCCTCTGGACGTGACATGTTGCGAACGTATCCTTTGATGACACCATTCATCCTTTCGAATGGCATCATGCTGTGTAGGAACGTCGGCCCAAGTTGGATGATATCGTCCACAATATGGACTAGCAGATGCACCATAACGTCGAAGAATGAGGGCGGGAAGTACATCTCAAGCTCGCATAGTATCACCACGATCTCTTCCTGTAGCCTTCTGAGTTGCCTCACGCCAACCGACTTCCGAGAGATGACGTCGAAAAAGTTGCATAGGCCAAATAGGGTTTCACGGACGTGCGCGTCCATGATCCCACGGATTGCAACTGGAAGTATTTGCGTCATCAGCACGTGACAGTCGTGAGACTTCATCTCGCTGAACTTCAGCTTCGCTGGGTCTAGGTATCTGCTTATCTTCCCCGCGTAACCGTAAGGAAGTTGTACTCCTACGGGGCAGGTGAAAAACTGCTCGATCTCCTCCTGACTTAGAGTGAAGCACGTGGGAGGGTAGTCATTTCCGGTCTTCTTGGCCTTTTTGCCTTTGCGACGACTTTCCGTGTCCTGCTTCGCCTCATCATCATCATCATCATCATCATCATCATCATCATCATCATATATAGCGTGAAGCTCCTGCCTGATGCCCATTGATTTCAAGTCTGCCCTGGCTTTCAGCCCATCTTTGGTCCTCTCTGGCATGTTGAGCAGGGTACCAAGGAGACTCTCGCACACGTTCTTCGTGGTATGCATTACATCAAGGCTGTGAGGCACACGGTGGATCTTCCAGTACGGCAAGTCCCAGAAAACAGACCTCGTTTTCCATACCTTCAGCAGCGGCTCTGGCGCCTTTCGCTTCTTTCCCGGCTCTGGCGCCTTTTGCTTCTTTCCCGGCAGTGGGCAATCTTTCCAATTTTCAACAGCTCGTCTATTTCCTCGCCGCTCCTCATACGCCGGCGTCCTTGGGGTTCGGTTTCACCATCGAACAGATCCTTGGTTTCTCCATAGGTCATCATCACGAAGCCACCTTCGATGTCCCATGAACACGGTTTTCGAAGACCCGGGATCTCTATCTAGCTGGCGATACGTTGTGTCATCCATGCACCTGACCCATCCAGAAAATCCGTGGACCACCTGCCCCGCGACATATCCGTAACCGAGATAGTCGTGCACCGTCGTGAGCAGCGCGGCTCTCATAGGGAAATATTCTTTCTCTGCGGCGTCCCACGTATTGCCTGGCGTTTTCCATAGCGTGTCAAGCTCCTCTTTCAGCAGCCCCAGATACAGATTGATGTCGTTCCCTGGTTGTTTCAGTCCTTCAATTAGCATACTCATGTGAATGTACTTCCTCTTCATGCACAACCAGGGGGGAAGGTTGTACATCCACACAAACACAGGCCAGGTGCTATGTGTGCTTCTCTGGCTGCCAAACGGATTGACTCCATCGGTGCTCGCGCCCAGCACGATGTTCCTTGGATCGTTCCCAAATTCTAGGTCTTCGAAGTTCAACGCTTTCCACTGGCTCGCATCCTTAGGGTGACTCAGCATCTTGTCTTTTTTATCTATCTCCGGATCATTTGCGTCATCTTCTCGCTTCTTCTCCTCCCTATCCGCGTGCCAACGCAGGAGCTTTGCTACCTTAGGGTCCGCGAAATACCGCTGCAGACGAGGAGTGATCGGAAAGTACCACACCACTTTTCGAGGAGCTTTCTTCCTCTTCTTGTATCGAGTGACGCCGCACACCGAACATATGGTAGACTCTGCGTGCTCGTCCCGATAAATGATGCAATTGTTCATGCACACATGGTATTATCACGTGCGGTAAATCCAGAGGACACACGATTTTCTTCGCCTCCTCGAAACTGGTCGGGCACTTGTTCCCCTTGGGAAGACGTTCGTGCCATAATGACATGTTCTCGTCGAAGCATGCGTCGGTCATTTTGTGTTTTACCTTCATCTCTAGAGCCATGAGCGTTACTTTCAGGCGGGTATCCTCGGGCCTGCATCCTTCATACAATGGAGTAACCGCGTTTAACTCAAGTTGATCCATCTTGGCTTTCTCTCGGGCGGCAGCTCTTGCGTTATCCGTCTGCTTGAGAAGCAGCTCTTGAATATGAGGGTCCTGCACCCAGCCCATCGATGGTCCAGCATCGTCTGCTCCGCCGGCATCATCATCTTCATGATCATGCCCGTCGTCTGCTCCGGCATCTTCCTCATCATCATGTCCTGCATCTTCTACATGATGACTGTGTACAGCATCACCGTCGTGATCATCTCCTGGGGATTCTTCGTCTTCTCGCCCGCCCGAGCCGCGGTGGTTGTCTTGCTGCCCTTCCTCATTTCTTGCCCGGCCCCCATGGACGACTTCGTAGTCATCTTCATCACCATGCCACCGATAGCCATCCATGAAACCACGCAAGAGCAGGTGGTCCCGCACCTGCCCGGAATCCGAGTCCGCAATAAGGCTCTTCAGCTTGCATCTTCGACACGGACATCTTATCTTCGTCTCGTTCTTTTGAAGCATCTTGGCCTTCGCGGACCTCAAAAACCTATTCACGATGCCTTCGGTCATCGTGCGGACCATGGTCGCCTGCGGGGTAGAGCAAAACGATATTTTAGAACCAAGAAAAAATTTGGCATGACTTTCCCTAAAAATAGGACCAAAAAGAATGCTTAATGCCAAAATTCTCGCCGAAACGGAAATGAATCAACATTCTAGGAAAATATTGGCAACTATCGCATTTCAAATACCGGCACACCTCCAAACACAAACACATATGCAACACCACAAACATATGCAACACCACGAACATACATAGATCTAGCTAGGCCATAAAAAGTGCATGTGCACATTGTTGTAGGGAGAACAACATAAATATAGCTTCCCCCTTACTTACCTATCAAAACAAGGTAATTTAACCTCTTAATTTGAATGAATCTATGGTGGAAATGAGGTGAAAAAGAGGAGGCACCCGAGACAAGGAGGAGGTGGAGAGAATGAAGTGGGAAGAAAGTGAGTGTGGGTAGGAGAGGCTGTCCAAAATATCTTGTTGCTGCCCACTTACTAATGGCGCACCAACTCTAAATGCGCCATTAGTAATCCAGGTTACTAATGGCGCACCTTCTGGTGGTGCGCCATTAGTAGTTTTGCAAAAAAAAAAACATACTAATGGCGCACTGTTCCACAGTGCGCCATTACTAGTTTAAACTAGTAATGGCGCACTTTGGAATAGTGCGCCATTAGTAGTTTTGCATAAAAAAGAATAAAAAATATAATAAAAAAACAACATTAGTGGCGCACTTTCCGACAGGTGCGCCATTACTAGTTACAACTAGTAATAGCGCACTGTGTCTGGATGCGCCATTATTATGTTTGGACAGGCGCACTAGTTAAAAAAATTGATACTAATGGCGCACCCTGGGCCAGGTGCGCCATTAGTAGTTTCAACTCTAATGGCGTATCAGAAGGTGTTGCGCCATTAGTATATACTAATGGTGCACCGCTTGTCTGGTGCGCCATTAGTGTCAATCCCATCTATAGCCCTTTTTCTAGTAGTGTGGTGGCGAGATAGTTGTTTATTCTGGCGACGAATCTTCGTTCGGAGAGACCGAATCTTTGTATCTGTTGCAGGACGGCCGGTCTGAGGGTTGTTCCGATGGCGACAGCATTCCGGACTCCCTCGATCCGCCAAGCAGGGTTGCTGTCTTCATGGCCGGATCACAACCCATGCAGCAGCCTTCCACGACAGGGGCGTAAACCTCAGAGGCAATGGGAGCTAGAGCTGGAGACCTTCCCCCATCGCCCTCTGACGTCCTATCCACCTTAGTCGACACTTTGACAACACTCGCAACAACAGAAGTAGCCCAGGCCGACAAGGAGCAGCATGATGCAGAGATCGCTCAAGTGAAGAGACGGATTGAGCAAGCTAAGTTGGATCTGGCTACGAAGAAAGCTAGGATGGCTACAAGACAGGCAGAGCTGGATTCTCAAGCTTTCCGGCTTAGGTTAGATCAGAACGCCTCATAGGAGGTAATGTGGAGAAGACAACGATCTCGTTTGCCGCCGGTTTATGAGGCGAGGAATCTCTTTAGCACGCCAGGCACAGGAACCAGTAACCATCCAGAGGTAAACCGGGGAGGAGCGCCGGGGATGGGCGCGTCGGTTCAGCCACCAGCCGCAGAGCCGGATCGCCAAGTTGTGTCGACCCAGCACGTGACCACCCCTCTAGGTCATTATTCTAATCCGTTGGACAACATCGTTGCCGCCGCTTCACGGCTGGCCGCCATTCCCTTTGAGGGGACGTCCCCCATAGTAGTGGAGGCACGACGGGCCAAGGAGTTGCTGGACACGGCGCTAACCCAGCAGCAAGCTTATTCCTATAGCCGGGAGAGGATTCATTCAACCCCCCGCCCGAGCCGGAGTTATACGAGGCACCTGGATGAATCGGCTGTATCTAGCAGCACACAGAGACGACATCGGCAGAGGCAGGATAATCCGGCAGGAGCAGGGGCACATGCACAAGAGGTGGTGGATCAGGCCAGGCATACTGCCCAAAATGACACCCGTCAGGCGACGCCGATTCATCCCACCGCCACGGTCGAAACAGGAATCATGTCCAGTTCCTTGGGAGTGCAGTGTCTCATCCCCGCTTTACGGAACGTGAAGCTGCCCAAAGATTTCAAAGGTCCGCGCAAGGTGCCCAACTACACGGTGGATCTTGCCCCAGAGGCGTGGGTCGAGAGTTATGAGATGGCCATGGAGATGCTCGATGTGGATGAAGCGGCGTGTGCTAAATACTTCACAATGATGCTCGAGGGCACGGCCCGGACATGACTAAAGGGTTTGCCACCTAACTCCATCGGATCATGGGGTGAATTGCGGCGCCGGTTTATCAATAACTTCAAAGACACGTGTAAGCAGCCGATGTATGTTGTCGACTTAGCTGCCTGTTTTCAAGGAGAGCAAGAGTCCACGAGCAGTTGGGTGCGTCGAGTGTCCGAAATCTTGCACTCCTCCAATAGCATCAATCCAAGTACAGCGATAGTAACCTTGGAAGGCAATTGCCGGTTTGAACCTTTGAGGCAGAAGTTGGGACGGCTCAAACGTGATTGCAACGACATGGGAACACTCATGGGTGCTTTGGTAAAATATGGAGACTCTGATAACACCAAGTATCCAGATGCAGATGGGGACAAGTCCGGGAAGGCAAGCAAGAGCGGTAAACCGCCGCAGGCCAATTCGGCGGGCCAAGGGTACAATGGCAAGCGTAAAGCGGAGGGCAGCTTAGGCTTTGTGGCCAATACCAACGCTCAGGACAATGGGCAGCGCTGCAAAGGTAAACCGCCCCCAAGCAACGGGAGGCCACCCATTAATCTAGAGCGTCAGTTGAACATGCCTTGCCCAAGGCATGGTACAGTGGAAAACCCGGCTACGCATCTCTGGAAAGACCGTTTCATTATGCAAGAATTTATGAAACAGACTAAGTATGATCACGGGCCCCCCGGCGGATCAGGTCCCGGTTTCCAAGGTCCGGGTTATCAGGATGGCGGATCCGGTTCAGGGTACCACGACGGTAATAGTAACCACAGTAGCAACAATCAGCATCAGCATAACCAGCAACATGGTCAGGGTGGATACAATAACCAAGGGAATCAACAGCGTCAGCAACAACAATCTGGATATCAGAATAATCCGAAGGAGCTGAGCAGTGGGCAGTATCACGTCTTCACCACAAGTTTATGCAAACGGGATCAAAAGGTTCTGAAGAGGGCAGTACACTCTGTTGAACCGGCGATACCACGTTTTTTGCGTTGGTCTGAGCAACCCATTGTATGGAGCAGAGAAGATCACCCACCCCGAGTTGATAATCCGGGTCAGTTGGCTCTGGTGGTGGCACCACAGGTGGGTGGTTATAAGTTCACCAAAGTGCTTATGGATGGAGGCAGCAGCATCAACATCCTGTATTATGAGACTTTTCGACGTATGGGGTTGATAGATAAAAAGCTCCGACAGTCCAACACAGTGTTCCATGGGGTGGTACCCGGTAAATCGACTTATCCAGTTGGAAAAATTGACCTGGAAGTTACCTTCGGAGATGAGCATGACTCTAGATCGGAGACTGTGACTTTTGAGGTTGTAAAGATCAGGAGTCCATACCATGCCCTGTTTGGGAGGCCGGTCTATGCCAAGTTCATGGCTAGACCATGTTATGTTTATCTACAGCTCAAGATGCCAGGCCACAAAGGAACTATCACGGTTCATGGGAGCCGCAAAATTGCATTGGGGTGCGAGGAATGAGATGCGGCTTATGCCGAGGCGGTTTGTGCTACGGAAGAGCTAAATTTTTATAAGGACAATGTTGATCCGGCTGATATGTCCCCGCTGAAGAAGCCGACCACCGAACATGATCTGGCGTTGAAATTCAAATCGGCTGAGGAGACTAAACAGGTGGACTTTGTTCCGGGCGATTCATCCAAGCAGTTCACTATCAGCGCTAACCTAGACCCCAAATAGGAAAGCGTGCTCATCGAGTTCATCCATGAGAACCGGGATATCTTTGCATGGAAGCCTTCTGACATGACAGGTATACCGAGGGAACTCGCTGAGCACAGTCTTAATATTGATCCTAAGTTTAAACCGGTCAAGCAGTATCTGCGCCGCTTCAATGAGGAGAGGCGCAAGGCTATAGATAAGAAGTGGCTAGGCTCTTGGCCGCAGGCTTCATAGTTGAAGTGTTTCATCCAGAGTGGTTAGCTAATCCGGTGCTGGTACTTAAGAAAAATGGAACGTGGAGAATGTGTGTTGATTACACAGATCTGAATAAAGCTTGCCCAACCGATCCTTTTGCTCTCCTCCGTATTGATCAGATTATTGATGCTACGGCAGGATGTGAGCGGCTAAGTTTTTTGGATGCATACTCAGGTTATCATCAGATCAAGATGGCAGTTAAGGATCAGGAGAAGACAACTTTCATAACTCCCTTTGGAGCCTTCTGCTATGTATCTATGCCGTTTGGGCTCAAGAGTGCCCAGGCAACCTACCAGCGTTGTGTGCAGAACTGCTTACAAGGGCAGATTGGGAGGAATGTCCATGCATACGTTGATGACATTGTGGTGAAATCCAGGAAGGAGGAGACACTGATAGAGGATCTGAAAGAAACCTTTGACAACCTCTGAGTTTATAAAATGATGCTCAATCCGGAGAAGTGCGTCTTTGGTGTTCTGGCAGGCAAGCTCCTGCGATACTTAGTGTCAAACAGAGGGATTGAAGCTAATCCGGAGAAGATCAAGGCGATCATGTCCTTGGCTAAGCCGGCGTGCATCAATGATGTCCAACGCGTGGCGGGCCGTAAGCAGCACTCAGCCGGTTTATCAGCCGTTTGGGGGAGAAGGCAATCCCGCTCTATCAGATGATGAAAAGGACGGACCGGTTTGTCTGGAGCGATGCCGCGGATGCTGTGTTCGAAGATTTGAAGAGGCAATTGGCAGAACCACTAGTCCTTGCTGCCCCGGTTGACAATGAGCCGTTGCTATTATACGTGGCCGCCAATGCCCGTGCAGTAAGCGTGGCCGTTGTGGTAGAGCGCAAGGAGGCAGGCAAAGAATATCCAGTTCAACGGCCGGTTTACTACATTAGCGAGGTGCTCATTGAGTCAAAACAGAGATATCCACATTGGCAGAAGCTGGTGTATGGGGTGTTCATGGCAAACCGGAAGATAAAGCACTATTTTCAGGGCCACCTAAGGTACCGCTGTCAGTTCAGCTCCGTTAGGGGATATAATCCAGAACAGAGAAGCCACTGGTAGGGTTGCAAAGTGGGCTACTGAGCTTAGCCCGCACGGATTAAAGTATGTGCCCCGTACTGCTATAAAATCCCAAGCATTGGTGGATTTCACCAATGACTGGACGGAGTTGCAAGCACCTGAGGAGAAGCCAGATCATACGTATTGGACTATTCACTTTGACGGTTCAAGGCAGTTGGAGGGCTCGGGGGCTGGAGTCATGTTAACTTCACCACGAGGTGATCAGTTCTGCTACATCCTCCGTTTAATGTTCCCTTGCACTAACAATGCTGCTGAGTATGAAGCTCTCCTCCACGGTCTGCGGATGGCCAAGGAGATGAACTTGAGCCGGGTTAAGTGCTTCGGTGATTCAGACCTGGTGGCACAACAAGTATCTGGCAAATGGTACTCCAAGGATCCGCTCATGGCAGCATATCGACGAGAGGTGGACGCAGTCGCTGGATACTTCAAGGGATACTAGGTGGATCATATAGACCGGAGAAAAAATGAAGCAGCTGACGCGTTAAGCCGGTTGGGCTCCCAGCGTAAACCGGTTCCACCTAATACTTTCTTGGATGAATTGCATAATCCGTCGGTACAGATACCTTCAGAGGAGGACTTGGTTGTTCCTGATCCGGAAGCACAGTTGGTCGCAGCACTTCATGTCATTCCGGATTGGACACTCCCTTACTTGGCGTACATGAGCCGAGGTGAGTTTCCAGAGGACGAAGTCGAGGCGCGGCAGATAATCCGGCGGTCTAAATCTATTACTATCGTCAATGGAGAACTTCATCACCGCAACGTTTCTCGAGCATTTCAGCGGTGTGTAGGAAGGCTGTGATATTCTTCGAGAAATTTATGAAGGGGATTGCGGTCATCACGCCGGTTCAAAATCCTTGGTGGCTAAAGCTTTTCGTCATGGGTTCTACTGGTTGATGGCTCACGCCAACGCAGAGGACTTGGTCAGAAAATGTGATGCTTGCCAGAAATTCTCACGGCGTGCTCATATACCGGCACAGGAGCTGAGGATGATCCCAATTACTTGGCCGTTTGCAACTTGGGGGATTGATATGGTTTGACCCTTTAAGAGATCCCAAGATAAGAAAACCAACCTGTTGGTAGAAGTGGACAAATTCACAAAGTGGGTTGAAGCGGAACCTGTCAGTAAGTGTGATGCAGCAACAGCGGTTTAGTTCATCAAAAAGGTAATTTTCCGGTTTGGCTTTCCACACAGAATTATAACTGATAATGGCACCAACCTATCCAAGGGGGCTATGGAGGAGTTCTGTCAAAGAGAGCATATTCGCCTTGATGTATCATCAGTAGCTCACCCTCAGTCCAATGGCCAAGCTGAAAGAGCCAACCAAGAGATCTTAAGGGGCATCAAGCCCCGACTTATGGTTCCTTTGCAAAGAACACTGGGTTGTTGGGTGGAGGAATTGCCTTCTGTCTTATGGAGCATCAACACTACGCCTAATAGATCCACATGGTACACACGTTTCTTCATGGTATATGGAGCAGAAGCGGTCCTCCCTAGTGATATCCGGCACGACTCGCCGCGGGTGGCGGCTTATGTTGAAGCGGATAACGAACAAGCAAGACAAGACGGCTTGGATAGGCTGGACGAGGAACGGGACATGGCAGCAGCACGATCATCGATTTATCAGCAAGACCTGCGCCGGTACCATAGCCGCCGGGTCAAGACCAGGACGTTTCAGGAAGGAGATCTGGTGCTCCGGCTCATCCATGACCAGACAGATATGCACAAGCTATCCCCACCCTGGGAAGGACCCTTTGTGGTCAGCAAAAACCTGCACAACGGATCATACTACCTTATCGACGTTCGAGAACATAAGGACTCACGTACGGCAGAGGAGGAGACCAAGCGGCTGTGGAACATCGCTCTTCTTCGACCTTACTATACTTAAGCCATTGGCTCTGCTTTATGTACAATGTATATATTATGATTAATAAAATAAACCGGCGCCCCCGGTACACCAGGGAATCAGCCATCTTTTTTCACAAAGGAGTATCACATGGGGGCTTCCAAGGAAGCCTTCCATGGCCTTTTAAACCGGTGCCCTTGACAACTCAAGGAATCAGCCATCTTCTCTATACAAACAAGAATAACATGGGGGCTTCCGCGGGCAAGGAAGTTTCCCATGGTCTCTTGAGCCGGCGGTGGTATGAAGCCCATCATAAGAGCACTGCTCTAGTTGCTTCGGCAATTTCCACATGATGATGAGGGGTAAAAGAGGGTTTGATGCCTTGCACAACTCAAACATATGCCCCGACGAGCAATGACTCACACACTACCTGGGGGCTCTCAGCGAGTTGAATACCCTTGTAGTGAACATGGCTTGGAAGCCCGGTGCATACACCTAAAACCCCGGATTAACCTTCCTACATCAAGTAAATCACGCCGTCCAGGTAAACCTGGTATGACCTGTCGAACGTATCACAAGTCAATCCTTCGGGACCCTGAACTTGGTCACGTTAAATTGACGATCATCAAGTGATTACCCAAGCCAAAATCTTTATGAGATTTTGAAACATTGGGTAGCTGTTGACATTGATGATTTGGTTAAGGATTGCGGATCATCTTGTCAGGCTTTGCTAAAATGGTTAACGACAGTAGCCTGGCAGCTCATAAAAAGCCTCGAATTTGGAGCCTGGCAGCTCGTAAAAAGCCTCGACTACATGGTCTTATTTGCCCAAAAAACTTTATTTTTCATTTTTTATGTTTTCACAAATTTTTATCTTCAAGGTCATTGGTTTTTAACCAAGTCCATTGATTCAAGACCGGACAACTACAAGGTTGTCCATATGTCTACAGAGCTAAAGTCTGGGTCATGAACACCAGCAGTAGTAAAACTGGCGTTCATCGTAACCCGGATCGGCCGTCATGCTAAGCCGACAAGAGAGCCAAATGAGTCATCAGCACTCGCGCCTTGGATTATTCCTACCGGGTTAAGGTTTATAGATACACTTAATCACAGACACATGTACTATAAACTGTTAAAGCATTGCAAACAGGAGATAATTGGGGAATTGCCAATCAAAGTAATACCATGAAGGATAACAGTGGGACAAAGGCAGTATCTCAACTATTCTATTACAAGGCACTTGCAGGCCCAAAAGAATATCAGTTTCTTGCAAAGTATTCAACATATAAAGATTAAAACCGGAGCCGGTTTAGGATTCTTCTTCGGCTCTCTAGGAAGATTGAGGGTCAGCTTGCTCCGGATCTTTGTCGGCTTTTGGCAGCTACTAGAAATCAGGAGTGCTCCAGTCAATCTTGGCAAGGGCGCGGAAATATACTTCATCGTTTATGAGGTCTGGCGGATCAATATCAGGAGCGAAGGTATGCTTACGAACGGGTGGGATCAGATTTTCGGTGTCATAAACCGGCCGCTCCACCCGCGCATTCTCTAGATCATAACCCGGATGATACCTTGTTAAGTCCGCTTCATCAGCAAGCTTACTGGCAAGAGGGCGCATGTTTTTGGTTAAAGAGTGAAGATCTTCAGAAGGGAAGGCTGACCCATCTTCTTTCATGCTGGGATAACCATTCATGGCCTCCGCCGGATCAAAATCGGGAACCCATGCCTTGGCCCGGGTTAACGCCATGAGAGAGCCAGCTCTTGCAGCAGATTTCTTCACTTCAACAAGTCGAGCAGGCAAGATAGATAACTTCTCCAGAGTACCTTGGATAGTGGTCGGCGCCGGTTTATTGTGCGACATAGCGCTGATGGCTCTGTGACCACCGGAGTAGAGTTGTTCCACCAAGGTATAAGCAGCTTTCCGTTTCCTCCGTACATCATCTCCAAGATGAGTTACGCGCCTCCCTGTATACAATTGATGAGTTAAACCGGAGCAGTATAAGATTGCAAGGATACAAACATATGAAGACAGGTACTCACCGAAGATAGCAGATGTCATATCGTCTATATGCTGCTTTAACCCGGATAACTCCTGCGTCACCGGGTTGAAAGCAGCCTCAACATCCTTTGCTCACTTTTCTAAAGCAGCCCTTTGCACCTCCCACATGGACCGCTCCGCTTCAAAGTCCTTCTTGAGTTTATCCATACTAGCTTAAGCAAGGGCAAGTTCCTCCTTGGCTTTAGTTGAAGCAGTTTCCTGGAAGGCCAAGTTATTCCGGAGTTCAGTTGCCTCCGAAGCTCTCCGGTTCAAGTCAGCCTGCAGAAAAAAGAAAGTGTTAGAAAAACAGTTCAATCAAAAGTCTCAAGCACATAACAAGTTATGCACTCGGCACTTGGGGGCTAATGTACAATTGAAGTGAAAGAAAGCAACTTTTTCAAACAAGTCCCAAGCACATAACAAGTTATGCCCTTGACACTTGAGGGCTAATGTAAGTTCATTCTCAGACATAAGAGAAGTCCCGGTTCACCCACAATGAAGTAAACCGGCACTTGGGGGCTACTATGTCCTAAGGGTATAATTGCAAGATACAAGAAAAAATGAAAGGCAAAAGGAAAGAAGTTACCTCATATTTCTCCTTCATCTTGTTGACCAAACCGGCCTCATGGTCGCGGCTGGTGAAGAGCCGGTTCAGATACCCAGAGTGGAGCTCCTGGGCACTAAGCCGAGTATAACTTGACAAGTCTGTGCTCCATTTTGCCTTTGTCTTGCTGAAACTTTTCCTCCTTGGCAGTGTGTCTAGCCAAGCCAACAAGCTCCGTGGGAGCAGAGAAACCTATCCAGTAATCTCAACATCTTCTGTTGAGGCAGCAGTTGGCCTGGGCGGATCATCAATGACAGTAGGATTGGTCTGCGCCGGACTCACAACAGCCGGACTAGCCCGAGGAGGACTAACCCGGGCAGGGCTGGCCGGTTCAGCTGTGTTCTCCATAGCGTCACCCCCTGGAGCAGCAAGATCTTCTTGGTCCATTGGGGAAGGATCATTGAGCAGAACTTCAGTATTCTCTTCCAGAGGATTGGCGGTTTCAACGTCCTCCGCCGGTTCAGAAGTGTTCCCAGCTGCCGGTTTATTTAACTTCAGCTTTTTGCTAGGCTTAGGCATGCTGATAAGATTAAAAGAGCGATGAAATTCACAAAGTCAAAACGGAAAGGTAAACCGGACATTTGGAAAGATGACTTACCCAGGAGCGGTCTTAAGCACCGGGATTTGAGTAGCAGTTGACTCGCCGGAAGAAGACAGAGGAGCTTCCTGATAGTTGGGATCAGACGGTTTAAGAGGTTTGCAAATAAGACCTGCTTTTGGATGAAGAAGGGTTGGAGTAAGCAAAACCTCTGAGCGGCGTCTGCGAGCTGGCGTGTGGGGTAATCCGGATGATTCAACCACGTGACCACTGTGGCGTGTGGTCCGGCGAGCCTCATGCTGCTGTTTCTTCAAAAGAAAGTCAGGATCCAGTTGAGCATAAGGGTGAGAAAAGGGATATTTCCGGGCTACCCGGCGAATCTTGGGTGGCAACGGTTCTGAATCAGATGAGAGAGAAATTACCTCAACTTCATCCGCTTTACTCCCCTCCGCCGGATCCTGGGAAAAGACATTATTGACATAAATGCAGACAAAGAGAATTCAAAGGACATAAGAGTCAAGCAGTACCTCAGAAGCTGGATCATCATCTTCGGGGTTTGAACCGGAAGCGGCGGCAGGTTTCTTTTTATTTTTCTTTACGGCTAAGCTCTTCTTGCAGGTTGGCTTCGCCGGTTTGTCTTGAGCCATCCTCTTCCAGAAGGGATCATTGGCCTGAGTAAAGGAGTAAAAACATATTGAGGACAAGAAATATAGACGGATTAAAAGCAAAAAGGAAGGGATAGAAGAATCTTACGGATGGCGGTTCATTGTTTGTGCAGAATGGAGCTAAGCCGGTTCGGCTGCACTCCTCCAGAGGAATGTTCAACATTTTTTTGCAGATTCAGTAACTTCCTTGTCGGGAAGCACTATGTTTGTGTGACGCTAGGGGTCTTCCGGATTGCCAGTATATTCGCACATTAAGCTTGAGCGCCGGCTTAATGGGAGAATACTCCAAGAGAGCCAACAGCGGATAAAGTCAACCCCGGTCAAACCGTTAGCTACGAAAGCCCTCAGCCTGGAAAGTTCGTTCAAGGAGGGAACTTGTTGTTGTTATGTCACAATATCTATTATTATTATTAACACACCTATATACTGGGCATCGGTGGAAGGCTTGGCCTTTTGCTTGGTGTTTTGTTCCACTCATGCCACCTTAGGCGCCGATAAACCGGCATTATGTTCCT
The DNA here is from genome assembly GCA_902687465.1 of Secale cereale. Classification (NCBI taxonomy): domain Eukaryota; kingdom Viridiplantae; phylum Streptophyta; class Magnoliopsida; order Poales; family Poaceae; genus Secale; species Secale cereale. Next base: position 757,361,925 of record LR738715.1, on the reverse strand, counting down.
TGATTTTGCGTTCCTTACACGATGGGTGGATGGGGACCCCTTGACAGTTCGTCTTTGAATAAAACTCCTCCAGCAAGGCCCAACATTGGTTTTAATTTGCTCATAATAACAACTTAATTAATTAATTAAATTGCATAGGGAGTTAGCGCTACCCGAGGTTTCTTTCTACATAGCAGGGGGGCCAGTGCTGAGGGTGTTGGTCCCAAATGGGGATACTGCGGGGCCGCCACGGGGAAACCCGAGGTATCTGGTATAACCCGTAGGATCGCCCATCCGGTCGTGTCCTGAGACGAGATACGCGCGGCTACTATTAGGGTGTCGACACACCGGGAGGTCTTGCTGGACTTGTTTTACCATTGTCGAAATGTCTTGTGCACCGGGAAGCCGAGCCTGATCGGATTTTCCCTAAGATAAGGGGTGATGATATTATATTTATCACTTCAGCTAATCGTGAGAGCTTGTGATGGGTTAAGTTGGGACACCCCTGCAGGGTTATGATCTTTCAAAAGCCGTGCCCGCGGTTATGTGGCAGATTGGAATTTATTAATGTCCGGTTGTAGAAAACTTGACAGAGGATCCGAAGTAAAACACACAATTGTGTGAGTAACCGTGACTGTCTCTTTTCACTTTGAGAAGAGAACACGGTGGGGTTATGTTTGACTCGTATGTAGTTTAGGATCTTTAGCGATCACTACTAGTTTGCGACCGTTTGCATAGATGATCATCTTACTCTTGTACTCGTAAACTAGCCACCATATATTTTGCTTAGCCGCTGCTGCAACCTCACCACTTTACCTCCTCCTACCCATAAAGCTTTGCTAGTCTTGATACCCATGGTTATGGGATTGCTGAGTCCTCGTGGCTCACAGATACTACAACACCAGATGCAGGTTCAGCCCAGAAGGATGCATGAGCTGGTTCAAGTACTTCTCTGGGATCTCGATGAAGAGAGTGGCCGTATGCTTGTGACGTGTTTTCGACGATCAGTAGTGGTTTCTACTAGGGGCGATTCGGACCTGTGGCTTTATGTTTTGGTATCTTTCTTTTGGATCTTCGCCCGTAGTCGGGTTGTGATGTTTTGAATGATGGTTTGCTTATGTAATGTATTGTGTGAAGTGGCGAGTGTAAGCCAACTATCTCCTTTTGCAATTTCATCCCTCTTTTACATGAGTCGTGCAAAGATACCAAACTTGAGATCATTCCAGAATGGGCTTATACCTTTAAGTCGTGCCTCGACACGTAGGAGGTATAGTCCCATCCTGGGCATTACAAGTTGGTATTCAGAGCCTTCTCCGACCTAGAAGCCCCCACTGATTGATCGAATCGTTGACGGTTGAGTCTAGGCACACACTTGAAATCGTTTTGAGTCCTATATTTATATCGGAGAGTAGGATTTCTTTTGCTCCTCATCTCTTTTCACTCTGGTGAGGACTCCTGACGATTACTCTTATCTCTTCTACTCTCAAAAATGCACCAATTGTTTTTTAGGATCACGCGAGTATTGTTTGGATTGTTCCGATGTCTTTGTGATGAGAACATTGTTCTCGATGCCTCCTGTCATTTAGGGGTTGTGGCAGTGTCCCGGGGAGTTGAGCTCCGAGGTGTTGTCGTCACAAATATATCGCATCAGTTCTAGAATACTTAAGACGGCCGTCGAAAACTCTCCTATGCGGTTAGTGGCAAGATAACCCCGACATCACCCAGTACTGGGGAGGTAGTTCGGGAGTATTGCCATAGCTTGTATAGTAGATGTGTTTCGAAGGTCCGAGGTAAACGGTTTCCGGAAACAACTGGTTATGTGTTGAAGGATGGATACAGCTGGATGTAGGATTAGAGTTGAGTGCGCGATGCTTCCCCTGTATCCCCAACACCTGATTGCATAACTGGAAACTTTCGGAAATTAATAGGTGGGTTCATCTAGTAGTTCTAGGCATTCTTCCAACGAGTGCATGATATGGAGTTCGGGGTTCTACATTGAGTGAAGTAGTTTTATGGGCTTGTTCCGATCGGGAGTTGCATCTTAAAGGGTCCTTGGCTATGCTGATCCGGGGATTGCAAAACCCTTTTGTAACACGTTCCATGAGCTTTCAGCACGAATATGTCGAATGAAACTTCTATCTTGTATTTGTTCTATCTCCTCCTTGTTGTGTTTTATTTATTTATTTATCTTTTGTTCTCCAAGTGGCTTCTCGACAAGTTGATGTACCTACAGAATTCATTCATTCAATTCTCCGTTCGAATGATATTGTGAAGATTATGTGGCAACATATCTATCCTTTGTTTTGTTTTGATTCTGGTATTCGAGTTGCTTCGATGTCAAATGTTCATTCCATACCTTCCTAATCGGTGTTCTCATATTTCTATGGGAGTGCTAATTCTTTTGACCATCGAGATTTTCATGTTAATTCTTTTCAACCGGCGTGCCTTCTCTTCAAGTTATTCCATACGGACGTCGTTGAGAAATCTGACGATTTGTCTGTTTCATTCATCCCAAGTTGTCTTTGTTTTTCCCCACCCTCCCAACCTTTTCTTTATGGAGCCAGAAATTCTCAAATGAAGTATCCATTTTATTCATGTGATGTTTCTTCATTATTTTTCCTTCAATGTTCTTATCCGGTGATTCTCAGGAAGATGCTCAGGAAACTCCAAGTTCATCATTCTTTTGTTCTCAAATTCTGCCGGTGGATGTAATTCAAGATTTCGGTGTTGATCTTATCCTTCTCCTCATTTCACAATGCTTTCTTATTCCGGTGCCCCAATTAATCACTCTCCTCTTGCTATTCATATCCGGAGAGCTCAAGATATCTCAGAAATTCGTGTTTCCATTCTTAATCCGTTCAAGCTATTTTGAGATTGTTATCTTATTCTAGCCATTTAATTAAACTGGTGCAATATCTTTTAAGCAATCTTTTCAACGGTGATTCCTTTGAGTGGGCCCTAACCCACATGTCTTTTCCCAGGATCTTACCTGACTCTTCTTTTCCGGAGAATTATTTCAAAGTGTGATGTAAGAATGATTTCCATCAGTCACATGCCTTCTCCAAGATTGTTTCCAATTATATTCCATCTTTAGCTCCACCTTCCTCCTGTCATTCGTCCGAGGTATCTGGAAATTCTTCATGGCATTTCTCGTCTTCAGTCTCAACATTTGAAGACCGGAGAAGTGTTCTCTTAAATCTTGGCCCGTTCTCTCATGATTCTTCATGAATTCTTTCCATTGTGATCCTCCGAAGGCCATCATTTCAGAAGATTCTTCGTTCTCAGTTTTCAACTTCGTCCTCCAATTATTATTCATTGATGCCTCTTCATTCGTCTCCATATTCTTACGGTGGTTCATTCAAGTTTACTCTTCCTTGTTATCGTATTAATTCATTTGTTCTTTTCATAATCCTACCGGTGCTTTGTTGAATATTTATCCAAGTTTGTGCGCGATCTCTCTTGAATTCTTTGCAAGGAGAATAAGTAGTAGGCCAAATCCATTGCTTGTCATCAATTTAATTTGATGAAGGATATGCATACAGTAAATCTTATTCTTATTTCCTCGAAGTGATTAATCTCTTTTCCGGAGCTTGTTCATCATATCATATCCTTGGTTCTAAGTTTTTTATCTTGTTTTCCGGAGCTCCAAGCTATTTCAATTATACCATTCCGAAGCTCCATCTAATTCATCACAGGCCTTGAATCTTAGTCTTTCATCTTTCACTTCTCATGCCTTCATTACCGGAGCTCTCATGGTGGTTCATCATGTTTTAATTCATCCTCGAAGTCTTCATCAAGATTCTTGTTGGAGCTCAAGCATTCTTCATCATGCATTCCGATTGCAGTCCGTTCTACCTTATCTTTTCAGATGGTGTTATGTCATTCTTGACAATTCCTTCATGTTTCATGATTCACAAGTTGTCAGGAATGAGATATTTAAACACATCATTTTCTTTGTTCAGGAGATCTTTCCAACCATTCAATTATTTGTTGGAGTTATCTTGGGTTATAATTCACCTAAAAGCTTTCCCTAAGAATTGTTGCTATTTATGGTGCTTATAAATGACCCAAGTTCTTCATTTATCATTCCGGTGAAATAAGTTTTTCATCTCCTTGTTGATCTCAATCCAATCAAATGTTTCGTAAGTGGCTGGTTGTCACCTCTTAATTTTAAGATGTTTTCTATAAGCCCACATCAAGCTTATTCATTTCGTGTTGATTTTTTCCATCAACCCCATTCAACCCTTCTTTGTAAGGAGGATTTCCTAATTCATTCGTGGGAGAAGTTGTCATTTTTTCTTCTCCATTCATTTCTTCATTGATTATATGCCATTCTTTCATTCCGGAGGCATTGTGATGTTGCTCTCTCCAAACCATAATTCCGTTTTGTCAAGATCATGTTCTTTTCCTTGTTTATCTATTTAACCGGAGTGTTGTATTCTTCATTCAAGTTACGTCATCTTATCTAGTTTTTCCTATCTTTTTAACCGGAGTGCTGTCTGAATCCTTCTTACCCTTGTGCCATTCTTTCGATTGTTTCAGAGGCAATATGCTGTCGATTTCGTCAAGATCATCCATCTTCTCAAGTTCTTGTTAATTCCTTCCATTTTCAGACGGAGTGCTGTCCAAATTTTGTCATTCTTTTTCCTTGGCTATACCATTGCAGTTTCATACTCTTTTGGTTCGTAAGCTCTTGTTTCATGTCTTTCTACCTACAAGGTTCTCATTATGTTCCATGTTCCTCCTTTTACCGGAGTGTTTTCATCTTCGTTCATCTCCGTTGTATTTCTTCTAACAAGTTGTTCAACCTCTCAAGGTTCATTGGTTTCACTCGTTTGTCAAAGAAGCAACTTTGTTTTACCTCTTCCTCTTCCGTTTTTACCCGGTGTCATCTCTAGGATCTCGGGTCGAGATACTCTGTTAGTGTGGGAGAGTTGTGACGCCCGAAGACCGACGTCCTAGAAGATTCCAGAAGATTCCAGATGTTCCGGGTTCTTCCCGTGTGTTTCATTTGTGCTTGCTTTATTTATTTTGCATTGCATCTTATCATCATGCCTTCATGTCATTAATCTTTTCTTCTCAACTAAATAAATTGTGTGGACCTTCGGTCCATTTAAATCGAGGGAAGGATGACTTCTCTTTATAACATATCCTCCTAATATATGGAGCTATATAATTATTCCATTGCTTTGGAATCACCATAACACACTTGCATATTTTTCCCATGCCTTCTCTTTCTCTTTCCTTGCCTCAAACCTTGCCAAGTTTTCCTTTTCCTTTTATCGAGGTTCCTCCAAAAATTCGAACATTTTTGGACACTTCAAAAATCAAGTCTTAGTTCAAACCCATTTGAATTAAATTCAAATATGTTTGAATTATATCTCGATCTTGTCACTTCTATTTTTCTCAGACTACGCTTATTTTTATGAGCCCGAGAAAAATAATCCCATTTGCTAATTCATTTCCTAACCCTCCCTTCCTTTTTCTTCTCTCCTTTGTTTTTCTGCTAAAGAGTTTTGAAAAGAATTAAGAGGGAGAGAGAGATTCCAGCGCGGCCCAACTCCTCCTGGCCTTTTCCCCTCCTAGGCCCAGCCTCCAGGCCGGCCCATCTCCTCCCGTGGCCCAAGTCCTCCGCAGCCCGTTTCCCTCTCTCCTCGAACCCTAGCTAGCGACCCCGAGTCCCTTCGTTCGATCTCTCCCAGTCGATCCCTCCTCGCTCTCCCTCCAGCGCCGCCAGAGGCCCGAATCCCTCGCTCCTCATCCCCCTCTCAACACCGCACCCCTCCTCATCGATCTCCTCGCCGACCCCATCCATTCCAGCCTCGACGCCAGGAGCCCGAGCCCCAGCGCCCGATTCTCCCTCGCCTTCCTCCTATCTCCGTCGGGCGCCCGTCCTCGCCACCACGGTGGCCGGAGCTCGCGGGCTCTCCCCGCGCGGAGCCGCGCCGTCCCTCCCCGAGCCCCAGCGCAGCAGCGCCCGCGCCCTCCGTCTCCAGTGCGCGCGCCCGCGCCTCGTCCTCCAGCCGTGTGCCTCGCCTCCAGCCGCAGCCCGGCCGGCCAGGAGCCGCCGCTGCGCCCCTGCCTTGTCTCCAGCCCGCCCCTGCCTCGTCTCCTCGCCGCCAAGTCCAGCTGCTGCCGCGGTTCCGCCTCCGTCAACAGTTGTCCTCGAGCCGCCTTAGTTCCTGCTGCAGGGGCGTCGTTCCACCTGGATGCAGAATCCCAAGGCCATCAAGTTCGTCTTCGGTACGGTGGATCCAACCAAGTATCGCCAAGTTCCTCTACGCATAGACTTGCCAATTGCCACGACGACCAAGTGTACGACTACAGGGTTTCGCCAAGTACCCCAACGGCAATACCACAAGAACCCGAGTACAACTACCACCGGTGTGTTTTTCGTCAAGTTCGACTACGGTCGAGTGTACCACTACCGTCGCCGAGGACCCGTGTAATGCAAGCGTCAAGTTCGACTAACGTCGCTGTGTACCACTACTTCCTCGACGAACGTGAGCGACTACTTCCTTTTGAACGTGAACGACAACTTCGACAACGACCGCCTCGAGAACGTCTACTTCCACTACTTCCACTACGTCCCTCGACGAATTGAACCCCTCTGAAACGAACGCTTCGAAGGTATAACCCCGAGACGATGACCCGTGGACGAATGCTTGTGTTGTATGAGATGTTTCCCTTGTGTGCACCGTGCCCATTTCGTCTTTTGTCGTGCTCCTCGGTTGCCTCATCGCTGACTCGTGGGAACCCGGTGACGGGATCACCCCACCTTTCATCTTGTTCGACTCGCTCACTCCAACTTTGCTTTTGCTCCGGACTCTCAACGAGTTACCGGAACCGAGATGTTGCCGTTGCATCATTTTCGGATCGTTGCCGTGGCACCCTTTCTTTCCACCACGGTGACAAGTGCTCCTTATCTCTTCATGTTCACTTTTAATAAAATTGCATAAAACTTGATCATGGCATCCGCATCATGTTAACAATATTAAAATGTGTGAATTGATGTTTGCTTAGATTGCTAAACATGCATGTGGGGATTTTCCGGATTTGTTGTTGTTATTTCCGGCCTCATTTAAATTGCCTAGATAGGTAGTTTGTTTTGCTTCACCTCTTGCCATGTTAACAAACATTTAACCTTGTCTTGTAAATAAACGAGAGTCAACTAAATAAATAAAATGTGGTGTTTCGTCAATATGCAACTCATTGCATATTGAGCTCCACTTAACTTATAGTGTTGTTTGTGCACTCTGCCATGCCATGCATATTTAAAACATGACATGCATCATGCTTGCTTGTGCATCATGACATGCTTATGTTTGTGTGTTTACCGTGTGGTTTGCTTCTTTCTGGTATGCTTCTCTCGTTAGCTTCGGTTCCGTTCCGGAGTTGTGAGGATTTGTCTTCTTCATGGATCCGTTCTTCTTCCTTGCGGAATCCCAGGCAAGATGATCATACCCTTGGATACCATTACTACCATTGCCATGCTTAGTTGTCTCGATGCTATCGTTACATGTCGCGCTACCCATCTTTTATGTCAGCCTCTCCTCGTTGCCATGAAACCTCTAACCTTTGACACCTTCCAAGCAAAACCACTGTTTGGCTATGTTACCCGCTTGCTCAGCTCCTCTTATAGCGTTGTTAGTTGCAGGTGAAGATGAAGTTCGTTCCAGGAGGGAACTTGTTGTTGTTATATCACAATATCTATTATTATTATTAACACACCTATATACTGGGCATGGGTGGAAGGCTTGGCCTTTTGCTCGATGTTTTGTTCCACTCATGCCACCTTAGGCGCCGATAAACCGGCATTATGTTCCTTGATTTTGCGTTCCTTACACGATGGGTGGATGGGGACCCCTTGACAGTTCGTCTTTGAATAAAACTCCTCCAGCAAGGCCCAACATTGGTTTTAATTTGCTCATAATAACAACTTAATTAATTAACTAAATTGCATAGGGAGTTAGCGCTACCCGAGGTTTCTTTCTACATAGCAGGGGGCCAGTGCTGAGGGTGTTGGTCCCAAACGGGGAGACTGCGGGGCCGCCATGGGGAAACCCAAGGTATCTGGTATAACCCATAGGATCTCCCATCCGGTCGTGTCCTGAGACGAGATATGCGCGGCTACTATCAGGGTGTCGACACACCGGGAGGTCTTGCTGGACTTGTTTTACTATTGTCGAAATGTCTTGTGCACCGGGAAGCCGAGCCTGATCGGATTTTCCCTAAGATAAGGGGTGATGATATTATATTTATCACTTCAGCTAATCGTGAGAGCTTGTGATGGGCTAAGTTGGGACACCCCTACAGGGTTATGATCTTTCGAAAGCCGTGCCCGCGGTTATGTGGCAGATTGGAATTTGTTAATGTCCGGTTGTAGAAAACTTGACAGAGGATCCGAAGTAAAACACACAACTATGTGAGTAACCGTGACTGTCTCTTTTCACTTTGAGAAGAGAACACGGTGGGGTTATGTTTGACTCGTATGTAGTTTAGGATCTTTAGCGATCACTACTAGTTTGCGACCGTTTGCGTAGATGCTCATCTTACTCTTGTACTCATAAGCTAGCCACCATATATTTTGCTTAGCCGCTGCTGCAACCTCACCACTTTACCTCCTCCTACCCATAAAGCTTTGCTAGTCTTGATACCCATGGTTATGGGATTGCTGAGTCCTCGTGGCTCACAGATACTACAACACCAGATGCAGGTTCAGCCGAGAAGGATGCAGGAGCTGGTTCAAGTACTTCTCTGGGAGCTCGATGAAGAGAGTGGCTGTATGCTTGTGACGTGTTTTCGACGATCAGTAGTGGTTTCTACTAGGGGCGATTCGGACCTGTGGCTTTATGTTTTGGTATCTTTCTTTTGGATCTTCGCCCGTAGTCGGGTTGTGATGTTTTGAATGATGTTTTTGCTTATGTAATGTATTGTGTGAAGTGGCGAGTGTAAGCCAACTATCTCCTTTTGCAATTTCATCCCTCTTTTACATGAGTCGTGCAAAGATACCAAACTTGAGATCATTCCAGAATGGGCTTATACCTTTAAGTCGTGCCTCGACACATAGGAGGTATAGTCCCATCCTGGGCATTACAACCCTAGAGCTAAGATCTATGGGAAGAAGAAGTAACGTACCCGAGGAAGCGGAAGGACGGCGATGAGTATCTAGACGCGCTCATGTTGATGCAGCAGCCGGGCTTGCTGACGACGATGAGCTCGAAGGACGGCGGCGGAGGCTTGAGCGTTGGAGACAGAGGAAGACGAAGCAGAGGGGGTAAAAGAGATGGCCCTCAGCCTTATTTATAGGCCGAAGAGATAAAACGGCAGGCACGGGAATCGAAGAGACCAAAAATCGGATATGGATTGAGCTGTTGCCTCGATCTTCGGAGCAGTAATAAACAAAGGTAACAAACACGTGTGGGCGTTAAATGCGCAGATAATGTCATGACAGTTTAAAGCGATTCCAGGAGATGACGTCATGGCCGGTTTATGAAGTATACGAGAGCTGCAGAAAGGGAAATTCATACAAGACTTGGAAGACTGACATGAACAAGTTCAAATCAATCTGGGGCCTAATGTCAGGGATATTACTATCAGTATAAACCGGCCAGGAGGGTCCGGTTTACATTATCAAGATTATATTGCTAGAAGCCCATCCGAATGTATAGTAGGAGATTATAACCCAAAGAGGCTCGGGGCCCATATAATGAGGCCCATGGTTTGTAAACCGTCATACTATGTAAACTTGGGATGTAAGATAGAAAGAGTAGAGACCGAGGCAGACACGTTTATGAGCCGGCCTCGGGACTCTGTAAACCGGACCGGGCGTTGCCTCCTATATAAAGGGACGACCCGACGATGGTTCAGGAGAAGAGATAACAGCTCGAGACACAGGTAAAGTGGATTTGCTCCCTGGTCATTGAAGCCAAAGCAATACCACACCAAACTAGACGTAGGCTTTTACCTTCATCGAAGGGGCCGAACTAATATAAAATCCCTGTGTCTTTCGTCCGCTTTAACCCCTTTAAGCTAACCCGAGCGATGGCCTCACGACTAAGTCCTTTTACTAGCACATCTGCCGTGCTAAATCCACGACACTATCCACGAGGGTGGGGGGCGCGCCCCTGCCTCGTGGGCCCCCTGTTGCTCCACCGACGTCTACCCCGACTCCATATATTCACTTTCGGGGAGAAAAAAATCAGAGAGGAAGAATTATCGCGTTTTACGATATGGAGCCGTCGCCAAGCCCTAATCTCTCTCGGGAGGGCTGATCTGGAGTTCGTTCGGGGCTCCGGAGAGTGGATATCGTCGCCATCGTCATCATCAACCTTCCTCCATCACCAATTCCATGATGCTCACCGCCGTGCGTGAGTAATCCCATCGTAGGATTGCTGGACGGTGATGGGTTGGATGAGATTTACCATGTAATCGAGTTAGTTTTATTAGGGTTTGATCCCTAGTATCCACTATGTTCTAAGATTGATGTTGCTATGACTTTGCCATGCTTAATGCTTGTCACTAGGGACCGAGTGCCATGATTTCATATCTAAACCTATTGTGTTTTCATGAATATATGTGTGTTCTTGATCCTATCTTGCAAGTCAATAGTCACCTACTATGTGTTATGATCCGGCAACCCCGAAGTGACAATAGTCGGGACCACTCCCGGTGATGACTATGTATTCACTATGTGTTAATGCTTTGGTCCGGTACTCCATTAAAAGGAGGCCTTAATATCCCTTAGTTTCCACTAGAACCCCGCTGCCACAGGAGGGTAGGATAAAAGATGTCATGCAAGTTCTTGTCCATAAGAATGTATGACTATATTCGGAATACATGCCTACATTACATTGATGAACTGGAGCTAGTTCTGTGTCACCCTAGGTTATAACTTTTACATGAGGAATCGCATCCGACATAATTCTCCATCACTGATCCAATGCCTACGAGCTTTTCACATATTGCTTGTTGCTTATTTACTTTTCCGCTCATACTGTTACAAAAACTATAAAAACACTACTATTACTTTTATTGCTGTTAACACTATTTCCATATTACCTTGCTACTAAATTATCTTGCTGCAGATACAAAGTTTCCAGGTGTGGTTGAATTGACAACTCAGCTGCTAATACTTCAGAGTATTCTTTGGCTCCCCTTGTGTCGAATCAATAAATTTGGGTTGAATACTTTACCCTCGAAAAGTGTTGCGATCCCCTACACTTGTGGGTTATCACCTCACAATCCTATAAATGTGTGTACATGAGGAATACCATCTAGTATTGATATTACAAAATTATCTAGTCTCTATGTGGTATGTCTTCTCATGAGAAATTCAAATTCCATTTGGTCCATTAATTATCTCTTGTTGGTTCTCTTTCGCATCTTGTTTAGTTTTTCATTTGTATCACATTATGGGGGAGTAATATGCTATGTGTATATTACAAGCCTAGAAAAATGTGTACATTTGAGATATTGTCACCTAGAGTTGATATTGTAAATTATCTTGTTCCTAGGTGGCAAGTTAGCTCTACAAGTTGCAAATTTGCTTTTGTGTTTGGTATGAAGATGATGTTAGATATTTTTGCAATATATCACCGGGAATTATTTCCAAATACCTCTTGTCTTTGACAATTGGTAATCTTGTATGTGGTGGAAATTATTGATTATCTTTACATTGTCTTTTGGTTTTATTTTTCTCTTGCCAAGATTGTGTCAACTCCCATTACCATCCGTGCCACTTGTGGATCTTGTTGCTTTATTGATCGTGTCTAGTGTTCTCTAGATATAGTGAAAGCGGTGATCTCATCTTGTGCATTTTTTATTTAAATGCAATTTCTCTATAATGCACAACTCTTGGGAGAGTTGTCCTATTTTCTATAGTACACTCATCTTGTGTTCCATTTCAAGTGTGTGTTGGTGGAAGGCAAGTTGTTTCTTTTTGATACTTGTGCCATCATGAAACTTTGTAGAGGGCTTGGTTTGTTTGAAACCATCCTCTCTTTTGGGAGTTCGATATCTTTTTTTGCGTGTGTCAATGGATATCTCATTCCTTGATGTATCTTTTAATGATATCTTCCAAGTGATTATTTCTCTATTTGGTATCCTATTTTCACTTGGTATTAATTTTTCATTTGGTATCGTTTCTTGAAAGTCTTGAGCATGCATATTTACTTCATGTAGTTTCTTTGGCATGCTTTCTTTCTTTCACCCAATATATAGGGGAAACTCCACCTATTCTCAATTTGGATGAGATGTGCATGAAACTCATTTTCATATATATATATATATATATATATATATATATATATATATATATATATATATATATATATATATATATATATATATATATATATATATATATATATATATATATATATATATATATATATATATATATATATATATACAGCCGGTCTATTCTCATAACATTATGAGAATAATATTCTCATAACACTTCTGAACTGCATTGTAATACTGCATTGGAAAGCTATGCGCACTGCTTCCTTCTTCTATTGCGAACCACATAGAGGGGCAGCAGGAAACCTTCATGGAGCAGCGTTTCTGGCTAGTTTGATCGATTTCTATTGTTTTTTTTGTGTGTGCGCTGATTTAATATGTGATTAAACACGCAATTCAGCGAGAAAACGACGGAAATCGTTTGATTTGGCGGATCTGCGTCTGTTCTTCCGCTCGTGCAGGAGTTTCGCATCCTGCTGGCTGTTCATATTCGATTTTATAGCATGGTCCTAGTGTGTTACTAATTTCGCGTTCATGTTTGTGTTATTCCGCGACAAATTAATTTGCTAATAGGATTGAAATTTTAGTATAATTGGTCGAGTATCTCTCTGTTCTAGCGCAAAAACGTCAGTTCTCTGTCCTTCCCCGTCTGGATCGAAATTGTTGTGTTTTTATGTAATTTTCTGTTGTTTTCGGCAATTATGTGCTGCCTTGATCCTATCCGTATGAATTGCAGCGGATTAAGTTGTTAATTTTGAAGAATTTAACTTTTGTCCATGTTTTTTGTGTTCTTGCGGGCGCCACTGGCACTGGTCGTTACTCAAGATGTTTTTTGAGATTGTTTGCATTATATAGTTGTTAGAACTGCATTGCAGGCTGTGTTTTTCGTCTGCGAATCGTGGAGGGGTGAACTCCAGTAATATGCAATGCGCGGTGAATATTGTAGCGCGGTGAACTACATTAATATGCAACGCGAGCCTGTGTGAACTGCATTATAGACACGGGGGTGTGGGGGACTAGTTTAATAAGTTTTTTTGCTTGGTCAAGCGCGGTGGACTTCAGTAATATGCAATGCGAAATGCACATTGTTATGTAACCGCACTGTTTTATTTGTCGTTTTTTTGTGTTGTGTCATTACATATATATATTGGTGGGTCAATTGGCTCCCCTCCCACCTTATCCCTGGCGGCTCCCATCTCACCTTATACCTGGTGGCGCCACTCTTCCTCGATCTGTTTTTTTCCCAACCAGACCCTACGCCTGGCAATGGATTGCGCGTGCGGCTGCCTGGCAAGGTTGGGGCCCATTCTGGAGACATGCGTTTTTTCTGAAGGGTTGGTTCTGAACCAGAGGCAGCGGCACAACGCGCTCTGTTCCCTTCTCTATTCTTCAGGTATTGGATTCCGGGCTCCATTCGTCCATCAGATGACTGACGATGATGTCAGTGATTCATGGGTATGTATTTCTCGCATATTCTTTTTCATGTGTTGTTTGTAGTTAACACTATCTGAATTTTTGTAGCAGTATAAGTGCACTAAGTATAAGTGAACTGCTTTTTCACACAGAAGTTTTATTATGAACATTGTAGGAGCAGCAGCAATTTTGTCTAGTCAATATTATTGTATGTTGACATTAATATTTTTATGAAGATTGTAGCAGCAATTTATTTTTTGAAGATTGTAATCTTTTTCTTATTTGTTCTTGTTGTTTTGCTTGCAGAAATTCCCTTCTGGTCAAGTCAGGGTAACAGAAAGCTGTGTTAATTTGGTCTTGGTTAGCAAGAATGGATATCATGATGTTGATGTTATGTATTCTTTTGGCTCTGATGATTGTTTGGTTCTCGAAGATGGCTGGAAGGAATTTGTGGAGGAAGCTGGTCTTCAGGCTGGGGATGTTGTCATGGCTATGTTTTATAGGCATGCAAAGTGTTTGGAAATCAAGTTAAATTTGCTTTAGATCAGTTTTGCTTGAGCAGCAGCAGCATGAGACATTTTTGTTGTAATAATTTGACATTTTTGTGTGGCTTCTAGTGTATTTCCTATAAGAATCCCGAGTATAAATGAACTGCTTTTCACATATAGTTTTTCATGTGCATGCTATTAGCAGCAGCAGCTGAAGAATATACATACTGGAAACACCCACTGAGATTTTTTTTAATCCACATACGGAACTAGAGTTTTTTTAATAAAAGAGGACTACATCAACCATTATAATAGCAGTAGTTTTGTGAAAGAATACTCTCTGTGAATTGCTTTGATAGATTGTTTTTTATGTGTATCCTAGCTACATCAGCAGTTTGAAGCAATATACATACTGAAAACAGACTACTGAGAACTGCATATTGTTGATAGATACAAACCAAGGTCCTGCGCTCATAATTAACAAAGTACATCATCAAGCAAACTAATGCAACATAAGCAAACATTGTGCCAAAGCAAATTACAATGAAAGGAAACTAATCTACATAAGCAGAAGGAAACAAATCGAGCACTTGCGACAGGAATCCTTGGCTATCAGCATCTGGCCTGCTTCACCAGTTCCACCCGTTGGAGTTGGAGGTGGAAGTTGATCCCCCCTTGCCCCCCACCCTCCAGGATGACCTCGGGCGCTTCCTGGTCTTCTCTTTTTCAGAGCGCGCGAGGCCTTTCTGCACTGTGGTGATTCGGTTCCATACCTCGAACGCAGTGTAGGCGTCCTTGGCAGCATACTCGATGTGCCTCGTGCTGAGAATCGAAGTCCACATGCTGTGGTCGTGGTCTGTCATCTTTGTCTTCATGTCTGCGTATTCATCGTCGATGATGGCAGCAGCTACATCGCCAAGTGAGTCCAGTGGCTTCGTTCCATCAGGCACCCTCCAGTTCGCCTGAATGTCGACGAAGTTGGGGATGTGGAGGTTGCAGCGTGAAAGCTTCTCCTTGTCCTGCTCGATGCAGAAACCAGCGAACTCGAACCTAAGGGAAGTGAACCGCAAGTTATACTTTTCGGAACTGCATACATAGACATATAGAATTGCAACACATACTCGGCAGACAGAATTGCTTACCTTGGGTCGCCGAGGAACCTGTCGAAGGGGATGCATCTCTCGCCCATTGTACCACATACCTGGAAAAGAAGCATTGGGTGGTACTTGCCGATGGATAGTTGAATCAGGGCCGCTCTGCTCTTGTTGGGTGTGTACTCGAGGTCGATGCCGACGATCTTCTGGCGGCGCCGCTGGAGAACTGCCTTGTACTCTTTGACGTACGTCGCCATGGCGTCCACGTCGTTGGTGTAGATCACGTTGAGCTTGGTCTTTCCGTGCGCATGGACATCGTCGTAGGTCTTGGTGAACGGCATGGTTGGAAAGAGGAGGAACAGGAGGAGGAAGGGCAGCGTCGTGTGTTTGTGCGGACGATCAGGTTGATGGAGCGCGGGATTTAAAGGGGAGCGGCAGCAACTTCTGCCGAGGCCACGATCTCGTCCCCCAACCATGTTGGCGATCGTGGGTTCGTGATGATCGTGGCCTTCGCGCGGCTTGCAACCGGACGGATAGAGGAGCGGGCGCGCGGCGCTTCGGGCGATAGTGGGCGCATTTATTTCGGGCAGGCGAACCGAATCGTTTTCCGTAAGCGAACTGCATCGCTTCAGAAGCCGAGCCGTTTTCTGTAAGCGAACTGCATCGTGTTACAACCGAGACGTTTTTTTATTTTTTTGTCTATGACATGTGGGCCTGTCGGCCTTTTATTCATTAAGTCTATCTTTTTCTTCTATGTTTCTTGCAGCCCCCCCTTGGCCCCTTCCGCTTCCTCTCCCCCGCACTCGCACAGAAATCCCCCTGCCCTCGTGCTCTCGTGGTGGAGAGCGACGACGCCCGCAGCCGCCACCGTCCGTAGGGGCTCTCTCGTGGTGGACAGCGACGATGCCCGCAGCCGCCGCCGTCCATAGGGCGCTTCCTCCGCCGTCGCCGTCCGCACCCGCCTCGCCCGGCCGTCACATCGTCTCACGGTGAGCCCCAAATCGCCCCCAACCCGTTCCAGATCTTGTGCTAGGGTTATTTTTCGAGCCAGCATCCTCTTCTTAAGTTTGTTTTGTATGCTTGAAATTGCAACGCCCTATGTATTGAAAGTTTTTCTCTGCCTGTTTTTGGGGTTTGCTGTCTAGGGTTTAATTATTATCCCTTTCTGATTGCAGACACAACATGGCTTCTTCCTCCCCAATTGATGCCTCACCAGTTAGAATGGCTTCCCCATCTGGTACTACATCATAGTGAACTGCATTTTTGATACAGGGTCAATTTACTTCTTTGTTGAATGAAATAGTGCACTGCATCTTAGATTCCTTTTTAGCAAGGCCCATTTTTTCAGACATGTGGCAAACTGATATGAACTGCTTTAAGTTAATTGTTTTTACTTTTTTGGAATGACATTAAGTTACTTGTTATGTTTTAATTGTTAAACATAAACTGCTAAAAGAGCACTGCATTTGGACATTGCTTTGTATTTTTTTTGTCTATCCACTATGCGGTTGCCAAATTGATATGAGCTGCATTAAGTTTTAGTTTTTGCCTCTCACAGAACTGCATGAATTTGTTTTGTTTTGTATATCTAAGCGCACTTCTTTTTATATGTGGTCAATTGGTCACTGAACGAATTAGTGCACTGCATCATATATCCCTTTACCAATGTCCATTTTCAGACACGCGTCACTATGATATTCAAGCAACATGAACTGCATTTAGGTTTACTGTTATGTTTTAATTGTTAAACATAAACTGCTGAAAAGAGCACTTCATTTCTACATTTGTGTTTCCAAGTTGATATGAGCTGCATTAAGTTTAGGTCTCCCTCTCACACACATATCTTTGTTATGTTTTTCTCACCCACAGTTTTATCTCCTGGTGGCTCAGGGGGTGGTGGTGTTAACTATTTGATTACACGTTATTTCACAGCCGATGTTGTCGGTGGCGGTGCATCTGATCAGGGCAGCATTCTACCTGAATTGAGTGAAACCCAGTCGCAATCTGTTGATGGAACAAAACCAGTTACACATGATTGGATGGTCCCTGATCAGATTGCAGCTGATGTTGAGAGGAAAAGGCAGAAAGCGATTGCGCTCGGTAATACTTTCGTGAAGGCCCATAAGGCGAAGCAAGTAAAGTTTGAGGAGGGTAAGGAGATAGGAAGGAGGATTGCAGATTCAAAGAAGTCTGCTAAGTTTGCCCCCGCAAAGAATCCTGTGAAGAGAAAACTCAACACTGTTGCAGAGCAAGATTTAAGTTCTCCACGCCGGAGCCTGCGTGTTGATTACTCAAAGAGACCTAATTATGCCGAGGTTGATGTGGATGGGATTCAAGGAAAGCGGAGACGCGCGGACGATCACTCTGGTGTGGATTCTGAGCGTCGATCTAAGCTTGCGCGGGAAAATGCAGCTGAAGAAGCGCTGGACAGTGATTCTGATGAAGAGGATGTTGATGTTAGTAAGGTATACGCTATTTATTTATTTTTTCTTCTGTTTTTTAAGTTGTTTGGCATGAGTTTGCTGATGTGAACTGCATTTTTTATTCTTTTTTTTGTAGACTGCTAAGAGTACCAAGAGGAAGAGGTCTGAAGATGATGTTGCGCATGAATGGCGTTTTAACAAGACTGTTTGGCTGTCCATTCCAAACGTAATCAAAGTTGTCGCTTTGTTGGGTGAGGCGCACAGAACTTTGGTGCGGCAAGCAGGTTTTGGCATTGTCTTTGACCTGAAATTAGAGAAGAATGTTTCTCGTGTTTTGATGTGCAAGCTGATGGGAAAGATCGACCCTGATAGGATGAGATTGGACTGCGGGTCAAACAAGGTTCTGGAAATCAATCGTGAGGCTGTTCATCACATTTTTGATTTCCCTATGGGTTCTCACACTGCTCCCAGGCCTGCTGCCAGCGGCCATGATGATTCGCTGGCTAATTTGAAGGATGAACTTGGTTTCAACCGTTCTCGTAGCATAGATGCGAAGGACCTGCTTATTTTACTTCGCACGCTGGCTACGGACCCTACGAATATGAAGGTTTTTTTCTCTCATTGTTTTCCAGTGCTTGCTTTGTCCCAGCCCCGCAACTCGGTTGTCCAGGGTAGCTGCTATGGTTGAAAACTTGGATTTTGCATCTATGGCTAGCATGGACTTTTGTCAGCTTGTTGTCGACGAGCTGCAGGCCGCTGTGTACAAGTGGAATTCTAAAGGGAGCAAGCAGAACTGCGCTGAGGGTTGCACCATCGTGCCCCTGTTCATGTACCTGGATTCGTTGAATCTTCGAAAAGTATCGGTTATGGATAGGCGCACGCCACGCGCCGCAATACTGTCCCATGTGCAGTTGAAGAAGATTCACAACGCCGACATTATTGTCACGGGAAAGATACACCTGGACTCTTACAAGTTTGGCAAGCTGCCGGTCAGTGCATAGCCAGCCTTTGTGTTTGTTTTATTCCTTTTTTTCGCGCATGCTAAGTGTGAACCTCTTATGTACTTTTTTTTGTGAACTGCATCTCTTTTTTTGTTAATTTTTTTAGTGGAAGGCGGAAGCGGACATTGTGTACAAGCGGATTGCAGTTGCCGAAGCGCCTGAAATGTTTTATGAGCCTCTTGCTAGGGCGGCTCCAATTCGACGGGGTCGTGGTTTTGCTAGGGCTTCTGCTGGAGGTTTTTCTGGCCAGGCTTCTGCTGATCGCAATAAATTTGTTCAGGTCGATGAGCTTCTCGACATGGTCATCAATATAACTTCTGATTTCCCAACATCCGGTTCCAGGATGAGGAATATTGCTGGATTGTTTCCTGAAGGCAAAGGCCCTTCTGAAGCAGAAATCGAGGCCGCTCATAACTTTGACCGTGGGCAGCTTGAATTCCTTAAGCAGACAGTTACGAATATCAGGTCTTCATTCGTTCAGTTTAAGCAGTCTCAGGACGACAAGTGTGCTAGGTATGAGCAGGAAGCTGATGCAATTGTGAAGGAAATGAACAGGCATGAAGATGTTGTCCGGCCTTCTTTGCCTGACCCCGCAGATGTGGATGTATGTCTTTTTTTCATATGTGAACAGTTTTTTTACCCATATTTGTTATCTATTTTTTCTGTGTGTTTGTGGCATTGACTATTTGTTTTCGCATCCTTTTGTTCTTTTCGCAGTGTGGAGGAGAATCTTCTAAGGCTAACGCTTGTCGTGATGATGACCACCAGGACCACTACGGTGTTGATTCTGATTATTTGTTTGACAGGCCATTGTCCCCCGTTGACGAAGCTGCCAAAGACAATCCTATTGACGAAGGCGTCATCGACAAGGTTTGATTTCTTCCTTTTTTTTGTTACAGTGAACTTCATTGTTTAATTTTTTGTAGTGTCCAAAACAAACAATCATATTTTTTGCACCAGCAGTGGCAGCGAACTGCAATTTTTAATTTTTTTCTTTGTATTTTGTGCACCAGTAGTGGTAGTGCACTGCAGTTGTTGCTTAGAGAAGAAGCATCATCTTTTTTAGCAGTGAACTGCATGATCTGGTGTTGGTTTTTTAGTTGTAGAACTGCAGATTTGGATAATAGTTTTATTTATGTTTTTTTGTTTTTTAGGATGCCGAATCAAACGTGGAAATACATGGGAAGGAGGCAGAGGGTGACGCTGGCAAGGACGAGGAGGCTGACAACTGTAAAGAGATGGAAGGCGACGCTTCTCTGGTGAGTATAGAGAATTTTGCATTTTGTGTTTTATTTTTTATTTTTCATGGGAGCTTCATGGTCCATTTTATTAGTGAACTGCATTCTATCTCTTTTGTGTAATGTGTTTTATTTTTTAACTCATCAGAACTGCGGGTTAAATGTTGAAATCCAAGCGGAGCGCAACATTGAGGATGATAATGTGGAAGGGAGAGGAGGGGAGGAGCCTGATGCGGAGGTTGATAAGGCAGAAGGTAGTGAAGGAGGGGAGTGTCCTGTTGAGGCTGATAAGGCACAAGAGAGAGAAGGAAGGGAGGATATCGTGGATTGTGATAAGCATGAAGAGAGAGAAGGAGCTCCTGGTGTTACAGTTGAAATTGCAGAAGAGACAGAAGGAACTCCTAGAGTCGGATTTGACGATGCGGGGACATCCGCTGGCATTGATGGTGTTGTTGGGCCTACTATTTTGTTGCTTGGCGATGAGGTGCCTGAGAAATTTTGTGTCGTCCCTCGCGCCCCCGAGCAATCTGTTCGCAATCTTGCTTTCCCAGCCGAGACAACAAAAGTCCCAGCTGAGGCAGTTTCGATTGTTTCTAAAGAGGAACATCCAAGACTCTCTCAGGACATGAGCAATCAAGCGCCGCTTGACGATGATATTACCGGGCTGGATCACTTGACGCTCAGCGAAGATGTATATGAGCAGCCGCAGGAAGTTTATTCTGAAACCGAAGGTAAGCGAACTGCATTATTTTTGTTCTTTCCCGGGGGCGAAATGGACCATGTGTGTTTTATTATCTGATATCGTTCCCACTCTGTATGCAGATGAGGAATTACCTATTGTTACTCCTTCAAGGGTTGATCCAGCTCTTATGAGAAGATACAATGAGTTATATGACGCTGTTACGAGGGCTAGGAGGGATAAGAAGAAGACGTATGACATTTTTTGTCTTACACCCTGGTTATTTAATATGTTATTTTTTTAGGGACACCCATCTTATCACTTTTTGCTGGGATTTTTTCTTCTTGTCTGAAGGCATCTAGTTGCGTTCAAGGGCGAGTTTGGTGATATTAATATCGGTCATGTTGGCGAGTCTTTTTGGTCGTATGAAACGCTGAGCACGCGCCTCACAAACATTGGCGTCTCTATGTTAGCTGAGAGGTTCAAAGGATCTCAAACGATGATTGTCCCGTACAACCTATGTGTAAGCATTTTCATTAATTTATATTTTATCCCCTCGTCCAATTTTTATTTGTGCTATAAGCATTTTCATTAACTCTCTGGTTTGTCTTTTTTGCAGAATTCCATTTGGAACGGCGGTGCCACAAATAGGGCTTTGAAAAAGATGTTTTCATCAAGCGCAGAGGAACGTGTGGACAAGACAAACTTGGTAACGCATTTTGACCATTTTTTGTCATCTTGAAAATAAGTTTTCTGTTTTTCTATTTTCTCATCTGGTTTGTTTTATTCTTTTTTTTATTTCAGATTATGTTTGCAACATTTGACCCTTCTCCCGCAACAATGAAGGACGCGATAGGCCACTACTGCTTGGTCACTTTGAACCTGCGAGAGAAGCGTTTTGAGTTTCTCGACTCATTGAACGAGGCTGACAGCGCTCCTGCAAATCTTGTCTTCAGGAAAATGGCCAGGAACATAAAAAAAGTTTGGAAAGATGGCAGCGCAAGCTGCGATGAGCCGTTGAACCCTCCCACCCTTGATGGCTTTGCGCTGACTCATATTAATGTCCCGCAACAGGGAAATGGGTTTGTACTTGTTCTCCTTTTTCCTTTTTCCTCCCTCAGTTTTTTTGTGTAAGTGAGCTGCATTGTTTTTACTAAATTAGAAGCACCTTTTCCCTTGAGCGAACTGCATTACTAATGTGTTATTGGTTGTTCTCCCTCGGTTTTTTGTGTGTATGGAGCTGCATTGTTTTACTAACATCAGTAGCACTTCATTATTGAGTGAACTGCATTAATAATGTGTTTATGTTGGTTTTCTTGCAGGCATGATTGTGGATTTTACATGTTCCAATTCATGCAGACCTGGGATGGTGAAACGATTGCCAAGTTTGGGAAGGAGCATATTGGCTACATCAGGAAGGCGATGCTCTATAGTTGGCTGACCTCGTCGCATTGCTGTCTTGACCTGACATCACTTTTAATTTTTAAAGAAGGTTATTACATTTTTTTTCAGTCACACACCCTTTTTATTAAGTGAACCTCATTGATACAGAGAGGGGAGGTCCACTACTTTTGTTAAGCTTTTTAGTAGAACCCCATTCACATGTTAAAATGACATTCCTTAGTGAACTTGATGATTCTTTTTCATTTTGCTCATTATCCATTTTTTTGTGCAGGCTTTGATGAAGGCGCACACCAAGGTCGTATTTCCTTGTTTGAAACTCAGGTCCACACTCCAATGATTCAGAAACTTGTCCTTGATGAACACCCCGTTAAGCTTGTGAAAGAACCTGTGTGTAAGAGGTTGAGGAGTGGCGCTGGCACTTCGAATGAAAAAGCCCTTGAGAAATCTCCTGTCAATGTCAAGCATGGGAAGAAAGGAGTGAGACCTCCGAATGCTGAAGATAGTGATGATGATTTTGAGAGGCCACCGCCAGTGCCTAGGAGGACCAGGAGCGCAGCTGTGGAACGCCCGACAGACAGCGAGGCACTAATTCTATCAAATAAGAGGCCTGTGCAGAAGCCATCAAAGTTTCGATCTCCTGTACAGAAGTTTAATCCTGCGAGATTCAGCTATCTTGCGGAGATGAGGAAAGTCTTGCAACTCATCACGAGCACACCATTCAGGCAGAAATACAACAAGTCAGTTCTTTTTTCGTTAGTTTTTTCGCTTTTTGATTTTTAATGTGTGTAATGTTCTTCTGTGTTTTTGCTTTTGTGCTCCTAACCCCCCCCCCACCTTCGCCGTTTCTTTTGTGCAGGTGCGCGCTTTTCATGCACATGAATCCTATTGAAGTCTACACTGTGAATGTGGACTACATGTTCTTAACTTTCACCAGAGGTGGTTTTATGGACTCGAAATTGATGGATCATATCATCAGGTACTGGAAGAATGACGAGCATATGAATGTGGTTTATCGATCTGGCGAACGCGTTCTGCTGTCCCCTTTGTTTATCACGGTATTTCTCTTTTTTCCTTTTTTTCTTTTTTTCTGCTTGAGTGAACTGCAGTAAATAGTGTATAATAATTTGTTTTAGAATGTACTGAACTGCATACATTTATTTTTTTGTGTTTAACCCATGCATCTTAAATGAAACAAATTATGGGGAGAATTGTGAACTGCATACTGTTTTTAGAGAAGCGTGATCCGTTTTTTGATTAAGCGTCGGATCGAACATCTTAAGGGGAACTGCATTAACGTTCTTTTGTGAATTACCCACACGCAGTATGTGCTTCAAATGAATGATCACGCGGATAGAGATGAAGATGGAAACGTTGTGTTGCCTTTTGTCCACGGCAAGTTTAACGTTGATGATGCAGCAAAGCAGTTCAAACTTTATGTTCGTGATGACGAGAACCTTCTTGATTGCAAATTAGTAAGTTATCAGATTTGCTTTTTGTTCAGCCTTATGTACTTATTTTCTCTCCCAATTTTTTCTAGTAATCCTTTTTCACTCATCAAACCCATAACAAATTTGATGAAACAAAATCAGATTCTGTTACCACGGATGAAAGACCAGCATTATTCGCTATACACGATGAATAGGCACCGCGAGACCCTTGACATTCATGACACTAGGAGGTACAATGGACCGGTTGATCAAACGACGAGGTGGCATAAGTCTGAATACCACAGCGACCGCACTGAAATGGTAAAGTTTTTTCCTTTTTCACCTTCTTCTTGTTTTCATGCGTGCGCGTGTTGAACAATATTTGTTGTGATGTGTATTTTTGTTTTTTTATTTCCACCAGATGATGAGGATGACTGCATTGTTGAAGAAGGTTTATGGAGAAAAGGAGTACAAGAGAAAGGAGTCGGTAGACTGGGTCGATGTTTCAAAGAAAGCTAGCTTTTTGGGCTCCCCTGAGCAGGGCCCCAATGAGTGCGGCTTTTTTGTTCTAAAGATGGCTCAGTTTTATGACGGCAAAAGCTTTGTTGTGAAATTCGCAAAGCGTAATGTAAGTATCTTTTTTTAACCCAATAATAATCCCTCATTCCTTGATATTTTTTTTGTCAGTTTCTTTTTTGTAGATGATGTTGTATATTTGTTTTTTTTCTTCATCGCAGGAAGCTGTTCTTCAGGATTGGAAGGCTGAGTTTTTGTTCCAGATCCTGTTCCACCCTGAAAACATGGTCGTAGTCACCGTGTTCCCGGAGGATCTAAGAAATCTCTGCATTTCTCTTGGCTTTTCTCCAAAACTGGATTCGCAGGAGCAGGATGAGGCATAAATGATAGCAGATCTTTTTTTATGTGTGTTGATGTCTTTTTCGTGTGTGCTCCAGAACTTTCTGTAAACAGTATCTATGGTCGTTGTGTGTAGTTCTCGATCTGCAAAACTGTTCACATCATGATGTGTGCTTTTGTATATACCGGTCTAGTTAGTTTTTGTGTTTTTCTTTTTTGTAGCAGACAGTGACAATGTCAAATATGTACATAATGGAGCTTTCAGCCAACTCCTCCTTGTGAATTGTAACATGTTCGCAGCGCACTGCATTCACTCATATGAGTAGCAGCCAAGTTTTTTTAAATATACGCATCCGCACTGCATCTCACCTAATCACATGGGACTGCAAAGACGAATTCAACTTGTTTGTCGTCGAGTTTCAAAATTTTGGAAAAATTGTATTAGAAGACAGAAAATCAACCGTGTCTGCTAAGGGAGAGCTCAATTTTTTACATTTTTTGCACTAAGCGCACTGCATTGTGTACTCGAAGCGTACTGCACTGTGAGCTTTAAACGCACCACGCACGCACTACACTGTACGTGAAGCCTAGTCATACTCTATATTTTTTTCTTTCTAACTGCATTCTATATTGATTCACGGTCATCTCAGATTCTATACGACGAAGAGAACTGCATTCTCAAAATGACATTCTAATCTCAGGGTTTTCATACAGAAGAGAACCGCATTCTGAGAATGACATTCTCATCTTATTTCTTTCATATAGAAGAGAACTGCATTTTATCAAGCATACCCCCCCCCCCGCAGCACATTGATCACAAAGTATATATGGAATATGTTATATCTATTCATTTTGAACTTCAATATTACATGTTGAATTCTTTTTTTTTGCAGTCCACTGAACACAAGCTACATATTATATACGATACGATATATATAAAGGATGAAGTTAATATATTTTTAAAATGTAAAAATGTATATGTGTTGATCTATGTCCTTTTCCTGCTGCTTCTTCTCAAATTGTGCACTGCATTTGTTTCAATGGTTGTTGTTGCTTCTGTCTTGCTCTTGTTGTTCGCATTACCCCTCGTAACGCGACCGTGCGACTGCGATGCTTGCCTACGCGCTGGATTCTGCGTTCTGTCTCTCCCCCTCGTTTTTGATGATGGTTCTTCGATGTCTTCATCTTCTTCTTCTTCCTCCTCATTTTCTTCTTCTTCTTCCTCATCTTCCTCTTCAGTTACATCAGCTTCGCTCGCTTCCTCGTTCTCTTCTCTGTCAGCATCTTCTTCGTCATCTTCTTCATCTTTTTTTCTGTTCTATTTGGACAAGTTCTCGCGTTATGCTTCTCTCTCTTGTTGCAGACGCTACATAGTCTTCTCTTTGTCATATCATCTTGTTGGTCAGCTCGGTGATTTATGGTGGCATTTTCAGCCTGGATTTGTTTCAGCCTCTCCTTACATGTTCTTGAGTTGTGTCCCGCAATCTTATTGCATGATTTACACATCCTTACCCCTAGTGGTCTTCCTCCGCTGTCCAGTTCTGGCTCAGGCCTGCTATTTTTTCAGGGCTTTTTTCATTTGCTGTAGCTTTTTTATTGGCTGATTTGCTCTCTTTCTTTCTCCCTTTTGTGTTTGAAACAGGCGGGGGAAGAATGGTGTCATCCATATTATGAGCTGCACCATCAGCAGCATGTTCGCGCTCCTTTCCTTGTTCTTCACCCCTCGCATCCATGATCTTCTCTGCTTCTTCTTCTTCGTTTATTACGTTCACTTCTTGTATGAGTTCTCTCATCCCAGCTAAAGCTCTGTTGTACCCTCTATCCGATTTGACACCCCTGTTCGCCAGGTCCATAGCAGTTTCTGCAAGTAGTCTCCTACGGCACAACATCGAACTCCCATCTGGAGCAGTTTGCTCATAGTCTCTGCGGTCAAAAGTTGGATTTTGGCGTGCGTTCTGTGTGTATCTCTTCAATATGTACTCTTCAGGTATCTTGTCCACCCGCAGCTGATCCAACATGCAAATGATGTGCACGCAGAACAGGCCTGCAGCAAAAGAATTTTTTTGGTTATTCGTGTCAGCAAACTTCACATAAATATGCAACATTTTTCCAATTTTTGGTTTTGTGAACTGCATTATAAATAGGTCCTGGGTCTACTGTTCTAGTGAACTTCACTAAGTTTTTTTTTTTGTTTTCATCTCTTTTTTGCTACCAGCAATAAGTGAACTTCATTACGTTTTCTGTGTGCTTATTTTTTGTTTCCTGTCTCACTGACCTGTGTGTGTCCACAGCTTGCATTTGCATTCGTAGATACCGTTCGTCACATCAACAACTACCTGGAACTCGTGTCTTGCCCAATCAAAATCATCAGACCGGTTGTAGTGGCGCACCAAATATTTCGTCGGGTTGTCAGGGGATTGCTCTGATCTGAATGCAGTGCTGCGGTAGTGCGTTTGCTTGAAGTCAGCAAAGACCGCCCTGGTGTAAATCTTGGAGAGCTGAACCTCGAAACCAAACTGAGTAGTAGTCTTTATTTCCGTCTGTGAAACAAAGAAAACCAGTTAAGTAGTTGTGTTTCACAGCAAAAATCAAGAAAGCGAGTAGTGTTTTATTAATTGCTCATCCAGCTTAAAAACTTTGCTCTGTTTATATACCTCGTTAGCTATGGTCTCCGCGTGCTCGACGCCCTTCCTTGTCTGGATGCATCTGTCCACCTGCGATGCAAAGATGTGTAGGTCGTGTCTTTCCTTGACAAAGTTCCTCTTCAAGATCTGGTTCATGCTTTCACTTCTCTGTGTCGATGTCATCCGTGCACAGAACACCTCCTTGTAGTAAGCTGATATCCATTCTTTTCGGTCTGTCCAGAGCGCCTTCATAATCTCATCATTTTGCAGGTTATACTTGTCCATGAGCTCATGCCAAGCGCGTTCAAACTCTGATGGCATCAGCGGGTGGTTGAGAACGGAGGTCAGCTCATCCTTGAATGTCTCATACGCTTTGTACAGCAAGGACAGGTGATCCTTGTATTTTTTCAGTATATGCCAACGACATAACTTGTGCAGCGTGCCTATTAGCGTACTTTTTATCGCGGCATCCATGGAGGGGCATTGATCTGCATGTTTTTGAAAAAATCAAGCAGCGAGTTATTGAGAGAACTGCATATCCTTTTTCTGTTTTTTTCTTTTTTTTCATTGGATGGAAGAAATGGACTACAAAACTTGGCAGTGAACTGCATTGTTATTTAACCCATTCTTTTTTTCAGCATACCTGTGAGTATGTAGATTGGCCGCTTGTTGTTCATGCAACGCAAGAACGTTCAGAACACCCACTCGAAAGTCGGTATTGTTTCGTCTCTGATGAGAGCCACAACGAATATTGTACTTTGGAGGTGGTGGTTGACTCCAACGAAGACGGCCAGAGGCATGTGGAACTTGTTGGTCTTGTAGGTCGTGTCAAATGTGACACAGTCTCCAAAATCTTCGTACGATCCCCTGCAGCTCGCGTTCGCCCAGAATATGTTCCGCACACGGTTATCGACATCTTTGTCGTAATCATAGAAGAACTCTGGGTTTATTTGTTGCATCTTCTCAAAGAAAGCCAGGAGTTTCTTCACATCGTCTTCTGTTTCCTCCCTCGCGAATTGGCGCTTCCTGCAGTTCGAAATAATAATATACTTGCAGCATTAGGGACATACAGAAAATGCACAAGCGAACTGCATGAAATAGACGAGATATCGTTTTTTGTTTAGTGAACGTACCTGTTCACCCAGTCACGGCTGGTGCGCCCCATAAAGTGCAGCCCTCCTGACATCCTTGACAGGGTTGACATCATCTGCGTGTGCGTCAGGTTGTCGCTCTGCATGTCCTTCACTAGTTTATCAAGTAACGGATCATCCGTCTTATGCGAGTGCATGTGCAGAAGCATAGCCGGGCTGTCAATCATCCTATGGTTGTGATTGAGCTCAATCTCTGCTATCACAAACACATCCTTGATTTTTTTCAATCTCATTCGCGCCTTGCAGCCAGTCCTCTTTGATGTTTTATCTCGCTTTCTGTCATAATCAGTGACAGTTTCTTTGCTTCTGCCTTCCTTTGAGCACACTATGTATCTGTTTGTTCTGTATCTGCCGTTTTTTCGTGTGCCGAAGCCTGCATGCCTCGCATACGTGTTGTAGAATTCTCGCGCCGCAGCGTGTGATGTAAATTGCATACCTTTCACAGGCACAAGTTCTTGGAGCATGTTCTCATCCTGCACACACAATATGGAATGTTTTTTTGTTAATGAGAATGCACAAGCTGAAAGAATGCGTAAGTGAACTGTAGTAGTTAGGCAAGGATGCTTACATGCGTGTACTGTTTTTTCTCTAACGGTGTTTGCAGCTCACCAATGTTTATTGGGCATGGAGGGGTGACAACAGATCTATGTAATTTAGGATCACGAGGAGGCAGAAGTGTTGAGAACTTTACTTTTTTGGTTGCTTGCGGCTCTCCTTGATTCTGCTTCCGATTCTTTTGTTGCGCAGTAGGCGGCCTGAGTGGAATTCCACTGTCCCTTTGTCGACGAATCGTTTGCTCATGAACTTGCCGAACTTGCTGGGTTTCAACATTAGCTTGTGGAGGTGCTATATCATCCGTTCTGATCTGCTGGCCAAATGTTTCAAAGACACGCGTGTACCTTGGCTGCATAACTGTTATGATTTGCTCTTCATCATCCTCCTCATCATCATCTTTCTGCGCGTGCTCCCCCATGAAGACCAGATCGTCGTCGTCCTCCTCATCTTGCGCGCTTTTTGCTTCACTGCCTTCTCCATCTCGAATGATGTTTGGTTCACTGTTTTCACCTTTATCCTCTACATCTTCCTCCACGGAGTACGCAGTTCTGTTTGTTGTGTTAAAGAAACCCCTAGGTATTTCAGGTGTTATCCATCCAGCCATCTCCCACTCTTCTCTTCCAATGCAGTTCAGGGGCTTTGGGTCGTAAATGAATCGAGGCATCTTCTGTTTCGGAGGCATAGTAATTTCCTGCACAGTATTAAGCCAAAACTTTTTATGGACGTCAACAGTGAAATGAACTGCATCTTTCGTACTATATATCATTATATTTTGCAACTGTAAGAAATTGCACTTCAATTTGTCATTCTATAGCAGGGGCACTGTTAGTTAACATGAAGAAACAATGCACTTCAATTTTAGGCACAGCGCTCTACATATGTAAGTCATGGTGGACTGCAATTTTGAGCCATATAGCATTTTTTATTTTTCGAAGTATCTTTTTCTGTTTTCTACTGGGAGATACATGTGACTGCAGTCGACGCAAGAGGGGCACTGCATGGGGATAAAAACGGCACTGCAAACTGGATGTGGGGGTTGGGTATGTGATTTTCTTACATTATATGCAGTTCTCTCCTTCTGCAGATGCAGCTCTGGCTGCTGTTGGCGTGCAGTCCACCTCCGCTGCAGGAACTCATGGGCTTTTTCAACTTTTGCCATTGTTGCGGGAGAAGGCTGGATGTGCACCATTGCAGTTCGCATCCACGACGAATGCGATGGAGAAGGCATCCTTGCAGTTCTCTTTCCCCTTTCATGCATAACCGAGGCTGGATGCTTCAGCGGCGGATCCCCTAGGTGGTGTTGGGGCGAAGGAGAGGGCGGCGTCGCTTCCTAAATGCCGTCGCGGAAGTATCCTCGCCGACGGACTGCATCGCCGGCCGCTCTGCGCTACTGGCCGCGGAAGAAGGCGGGGAGGGGTGGGGGTCGCCGCCGGCCGCCGAAGCGCTGCCGCGGAAGAAGGCGGGGAGGGGTGGGGGTCGCCGCCGGCCGCCGGGGCGCTGCCGCGCTAGGAGGCGGGAAGGGGAGGGGGACGCCGCCGGCCGCCGGGGCGCTGCCGCGCTAGGAGGCGAGGAGGGAGGGGGACGCCGCTGGCCGCCGGGGCGCTCCCGCGCTAGGAGCTCGGTAGGGAGGGGACTCCGCTCGCCGCTGGCCGCCGGGGCGCTCCCGCGCTAGGAGGTCGGTAGGGGAGGGGTGTTATGAGAATAAGGTTTTTGTTAGGAGAATAAGGTCTTAAAGGGTGTTATGAGAATAGACCCACCCTATATATATATAGGACTTCTTTTCTATACTCCCAAGAGTATGTACTCCCATCAAAATGGATCGCGTAGATGGATATGCCCAGCCGCCGTTGAGTTTTCACGCACAAAAAGCTAACTAATTAGGTTCTGCATGCATACCAACCTCCTGTAAGAGGGCGCATACTACCGCCTCCAATGTGTACCTTAAATATATATATATATTATATAGCAAAAGTGAGTATATAGCATACATAATTATCACGTTGCTGGGAATTATATCCGTAATCAAGCACTCAGTATATTTGAAACAATTGAAGGAGTATATGTTACATCCGCAATTTTTAAGGAGTAAATATCTATACTTATACTAATTAGAGACTCCCTAGAAAATTCCACGTTAATTAGAAATTAGGAGCCGTTTATCTAGTGAGACCAACTTATTACGGTGTAGATCTCACGATATATCTTATATATTTATCCACGTCAACCTTAACGTCTAAAACATTATATTTAGGAAAAAAAGAACCGAGAAGACTCCTTTCACCATAATTTTCCCGTAGACTTTAAAAAACCTAGAAGATTCCTTTCATCATACGCTTTCCATAGGGTTTGCAATGTTTTCATATTAAAGATAGGGTTTGTCTATGTCACATCTAGATGTGAGATATTATCTCACATCTAACTCTCCCACCCTTAGACTCTCTCATCTTTGATTTTTTTTTAAGTCTTCCATGGATTTTCTTTTTTGTCTCTAAAGGTGAGGGACTTAGATGTGAGATAATATCTCACATTTAGATGTGAAATAGCAAACCTGTTAAGGATATCCCATTGAAACCTCTCTCTTCGTCAGGTTAAGCCGGCCACGCCGCCGCTGACTTCTATATGTCAAAATTGGCTATGGGCATGCATGAGCCGCTACCGGAAAGATGTGTACGTGGGTTGTGTTTTCAGCCGCAAAGGTTAATCAAGTGCCTGCTCAATTAAGAGGTTATGTACGTGTCTAATTCAGATCCATATAGCCAGACTTTTTTTTGTGAAACATGAGCCAGCCTTCTTATCTATGCATCTCGCCTGACGAACTTCACAGGCCAACACTGCAGGCCAGTATGACAACGATCTGTTGCGAGCTTGCGATGAATCATGTCTCTCAGGTGGATGTGTTAGCGGACGGAGTATATCAATCTCTGTTACATGTACGTATGGACGTACCTAGGTACTAGCGATCTGGCCGGAATTGATCAACTTTCTTGGGAAGTCATCTTAGCTTAGCTATGTGCACGTGTGTTTGGCATTCATCTCTTTCTCTCTGTCCACAACTCCGGTCCTGCTCATTCTGTCTTTACTAATGTCGATGCATCTAATAGTTTGCACCATCTTTTCTAGACGGATAACGGAGATGGCAGCACCCTGTACATGCAGGAGCCAAGTTCAATTTACTGGGACGTACAATACATCGGCGAGCACATCTAGCCACCGGAAACAAGCAACAACTTCTCGAAACAAGAGCAACATCAGCATCGTTTGCCCAGTGATGACATCATCAATGTCTGCAGATGTGGTTAGTACTCACATCACGTACTTGCTCCCAAACAGATGTACTCTTTTATCTTGATTGAAACAGGTCATGTATTACATGCATGCTTGATCGCTATGTATCTCTGTACCGATGGTGCATTGGACAACTTTTTCTTTAAAGATGGTAATACTGTCCACTAAATCTTTCTCTTTGTTAGTTTTTTTAACATTATTGTGTACTAGTTGATTTCTTGACCAAAGCATTTAAAGGCAACAGCTGAAAAAAACAATTACCATTTAGGTGATATGCTTTGTAGTTGGGCACTTGCCAAGTCTGCACATATACATGCTAAATGTGAACATTCTTCGAGTTAATAAGAAATGAAAAAAATAAATTCACACGGTGTAGCTTCCAAATTTATATTCCAGCTCATCGACACTTCAATACTTCACTTTTGGGCATAATGGGTGATATATTGGTGTTTCACAAGGCTGCTATGTCAGAAACTTTTCAAGGAAATTTGAGTTCCTTACAATTTTAACGATGATACTTTTCATCAATGGTGGGAGAGTGTGAAAACATATTTTGAAAAGAATTCATTATTTTCAATTTTAGACATCTCTTATATTTATTATAATTTTGTGGGCACTATTATGGAGAGTAATTAGGTCACCACTGGAATTGCTAGAACTAACCAGTGGACTTATGTGGGTATTTAATTTAATGGCACCGCAAGTGAACATCTATTAGGTCCTTCTAGAGAGTTTAACATGATGAAGTACATCCATTTTAATACAATTTACATATTATCAGTTGGTTCGATCTCTTTGGCTAATACTATAATGAAGTGTTCCAATACAATACTCCAGACGTACCCTACTACTCCCTCCGTCCTAAAATAAGTGACACAAAAGTGACTCAACTTTATACTAAAGTTAGTATAAAGTTGAGTCATTTTTGAGTCACTTATTTCGGGACGGAGGGAGTACAAATTAAGAAAAACCACACGGTTCTGCATTACGAGGACCTTAGTCAAAAACCAAAATAGTATATATTGACTATTGTGTATTATTAATCTTCATTATGTCGCGCATCGGTTTGCACAATGATTATTTTCATTGGTCCCCAAATGATTGGATGTCGAGTTACATAGTCCTTTCCTATTCTTATATTCCCAAGTATGAGGTCACACTTTATTGTTTTCTCACTTACCATGGCTTTACTTTGAAAGTCAGGTACGCCCTTTGGTAAGTTATAATTAGTTCTTATTATTTTCATTTATTCCTTCTAATTTGTGTCTCATGTATATTTATTAATTTGAGGCTCTCTACCTATCACCATGACAATCCACATCTTCTCAATTATTCATGCACATTATACTTTTATGATTAAGGTTATTGTGAACAAAGTATAGATCTTCTTTTATTTGTAACATACATAATAGTTGCAAGAGAAATATATAGTATTATGATGTCTTTATCATCTTGGATCCAACGAGATTGAAACTATGTTTGTTTGCACCGTAGGAAAAACATGGCATTATTGGCAAGACTATGGAGAGTGTACCGCAGTGTGAACCCTTATTAAAAAACCTACTTTGTAAAAACCAATAGTTTTTAAGGTAGAAGAAACAGGTCGATGACATATTTGTCATAAATATCATACTTCTCTACATCTATGTCTAATAATTATTCTTACATTTCATTTTAATGCATATACATAATGTTAATAGAACTATAGGTTAAATACGCCTATAAAAAAATTAGCTAGCCCGTGCGGACGCACGGGTTGACGACTAGTATACTTAATTTTTTAAAGGTATAAACTGCATTTAAAAGAGTATATACTGACTTCTTTGACCGATGATATTTAAGGAGTATATACTGAATTTTATTGGAAGGAAATGATGAAGTTAAGTTATTACTGTTTTTCCATGCACTATATATTGTCTTTTAAGGGGTATATACTGGTTTTTCGAGTAATATATACAAACCTTTCATGGGGTATATATGCTGTTTTTCAAAGTAGTATATACTCCTTTAAAGCAGTATACCCTCCGTTCCTCTTTTCTTTGTGTATAACTCTCAGGCAAAATACCAAGGGAGTATTTCGTTCAATCGAGGGAGTGCATACTTCCACGAGCATGCTACATACTGAGGGCATACTATATGTAGTAGCATGAGGAGTATATACGTATAGTCTTATTTGATACACATATACTCCATATATTTTTGCAAATAACACACATTTCTCTAGAGAAATACTGCACCAGGGAGTACAAATAATAATATGTGAGTACACACTGCCCATAAAACTGTTACACATGTCCTAGTAGTACATATGCGTCATCTTTATTCAACCACTACTCATATGATCTAAATGTACACATGACGTTCTTCCCAGCCATATTGTTTGGTCAGTGTGTCCTGTTCAAACGATCGCTGGGCTGCGTCTCCCACAATGACAACAAACGTCTTTTTTTTTGTTGCCGCTGGCCACACTCGACCAGCTATGTGTTAAATAGGCAGATAAATTGTTGTGCTTGACAGCGGATCAGCTAGCACGTAGCTCACGCCTCCATGAAGATCACGCTGCATGCAAAGATGTAGTACTAGACTCCGTCAGATTAGATTACTACGTACAGACGAATTTACTATGTAGGAACAGAAGAAACTAAATGAAATTTCTAACCATTAAGGCATACCTGGCTGACCCATTGATGAGACGAGAATGGTTGGCCGCCATCGTCACCGCTGCCACCGTCGTCGTCGCTACTCATGTTAGAATTAGATTGGACGGCGGCATTTGTGCCTTGTCCTCATCGCCATCGGTGATGTCGGATCGGTCTCGTCTTTGATGCAGAAAACGATGCTTGATCAAACCAAGGCGGCTGTATCTCTCATCGTTCTTCGTCACCATTGTTAACGCCAGAGATCAGGTAGGTAGTCGGATCTCATTAGACGCCCTAAATGCCGAAACCCATGTACTTGATGCGCCTGCTTGACTTAGTTTTTTTGGAAGACTTAACGTGGAGCATATTAATACGGGCCAATAAGAATTCAATCCATGCGTGGCTAATCCCTATGTAGGTGGAACTAATTTTCAGAACTCACGTTATCTTTGTTATATATACACGCCATTATCCCTATTACCGTGGAATATTTTATTATGGTCAAAATCCATTAAGCATCGGTGGGGAATCAAAGAACAACACGTGGCATAGGAGTATGTACTCCTAGGAGTACCAACCCATTTTCATATATATATATATATATATATATTCTCATAACACCCCTTAAGACCTTATTCTCCTAACACCGGGGCTTATTCTCATAACACTCCCACCCCCCACTTAACACAGTTTCTAGCGCGGCAGCGCCCACAGCAACCCCTCCCTACCCCGCCTTCTAGCGCTGGCCGGCGAGCCTCCCATCTTTCCCGCACCTTGCTGACACCTCGGCCTCCCACCCCGCGACCCATCCCCACCCACCGCGCCACATCTCACCGCCATCGGACCCCTCCTGGCCGGGGCTCCTCCCGCACCCGCGCGAGGCGATGTCGGCCGGCGGCATCGACTATCGCTAGCGCGCAGGGGAGATGCCCTTTGCGGGGGGCGGCCAAAATCTCCATCATCACCACTTCGCGCCATGACTCAGCCCCGTGACCTCCGACGACCTCGTGCTGCTCGCCATGGCCAGATCTTCCAACCTTCGGATCCGCCGTGGCCCTGCCTTGCCTCGTCGTGAACCCCGCTAGATCTTGCTGCTCCTCCCCAAGTCCTCATCCTCTTCTCAATCACCGCGCCGCGCCTCGGATCTGCGGGCCAGAGGATCCCGCCGGCTGAATCCATGGCGCGGCCGCTCGCCCTCGCCCTCGCGCTCCTCGCCGTCTCAGGTATCCACTCCCTCGTGTTGGTAGGATCATTCTCCGTTGAATTACTCTGGCGAAATCACGGCGCCCTGCTCTGATTTTCTCGCTGGTGGTGGTGGTCGTCTTTGTTTGGTGTTGCAGTGACCGTGCTTCCACTTGCCAGTTCCGCTGACGACTATGCGCACTGCAAGGGGGGCCGTCAAGGGCTGGGCCGACTCAGTTGGGGAGGACGATAACGGTGGAGATAAGCTGAACCTCAAGGATTTGCTCTTCTTCCTTCACATTCCTAGAACCGGTGGGCGTACCTACTTCCACTGGTAGGTTCTTCGCCGGGCCTTCCAACTGTTTGCTTCGTCCTCATCTGCGTTGTGTTCTAATTGTTTTTTTGGCAGCTTTTTGAAGAAGTTGTATACAAATGCTCAGGAATGCCCCCGCTCCTATGATAAGCTGGTGTTGGTGAGCCTTCAGGTTAACAACTCAACTCAATCCCAGACTTGCTGTTTTGCACAAATACGGCTTGCTTCTCTTCTAATTAACTGCCATCATACTTATGAGATCTGATTTTCCAGGTTGCGGAGATCTTTCTGAACCTCACTCGATGCAGCTTTTCCTCCGTGCCGGACCGAAATAATGCTAACAGGGTTTACCCATTCCAGCAGCAAGCCCAGTACTTCCCTGGCATCTCTCCTTCATGTTAGAGGATCCGGTTCCAGTTCCGACACGCTAGCTCGTCATGCTCAATGCTGGGGTAGCCTTGTCATGGCACATATTCTGTGGGTATTATTTACATCTTCCAAACCATGCTAACTGGTCATATAAATCAATGACATAGCAGTGGAGCCCAGAAAATATGCACTAGCAAGCAAATACGACACTGAGAATGCTGAGTCCCATTTTCTGATGTTCATCCTAAGCTGGTCCACGTCAAATCATATGAACCACAGAAGAAAAGTCCACACTCCAGGAGTCCAGGTTATCAATACCAGGCAAAGCGATGATGTCTCAGGAGCAGGGTCAAGCATACCATGACGATAAACTTCCCAACATCAGTGACCAACTAAATCAGCCAGATTTTCCAAGTATACTCAGTCAATTTCGCAATAACTATAGCACTTCATTCTCCTTCTTCATAGTTTAGTACACCGCGACAAACAACACAAGGGGAGTCAAACTCAATTTCCTCAAGATCATTCTCTTTGTATGTGTTTGTGCTGTGGATTATAAATTTAAAATGGAGCATTGCAGTCCGTTTGCCCTGTCTCCTAGTCGAGAAATGTATCTAAAAAAAGAACAACACTTTATTTGAAGTGCATTTCACTTGTTTGATTGTCGTAATGATCTGCTCTCTCGCAGCAAAAAATTAAAAGTTCGTTATTCTGCTAACGCCGAATTCGGTTCAATATTTATGTGCGTTTAACATCTTATTTTTTTCTCAGGAGAGAACTGCAAAAAATAAGGAATGGCTCCGGCCTTGGTTCACAATCTCTCTAGTGGGTCTCCGTCGAGCAGTTCTCCCCACACGCAGGGCCTCCGAACGACAAGAACCAGCAACCTAACCTCCTCCCATTGAAGACTGTGCAGTTCGTTTAGTTTTTAGGCTCTTGGCTGTAGTTTGTTTTGTGTGAAATATCTGCACTGGCGACCAACATGTTGTTCGCTCGCGACGCCATTCAACCAGTGCATTTTTTCGGCTTCTGTAGTTTGATGCAGTTCCTTTTGTCTTGCTAATTTGTAGGGATGAGAAATTGTACCCGAAATCAGTTTCATCTAGTTCACTACTCTCGATCCTATAGTGCGGAACACGTTAGAAAAAATATGTATAGAAATTTGCAGTTCAGTAATGTGAAACACATACAGGAATTTGTTTAAAAAGGTGTTGTTCATATCGCGTCATGTTGTGATTCATTATTTTCAATATTGCGGTGCACTTTGCTCTAAAAAAACGGTCCACTACAAAGGACTCTTTACCACACTGCAGTTAGAACAAAATGCATTTAAAAACACGCAAAATGCAGTGCACTTTGGTATTAAAAAATTCCACTACCAAGGATTTTTCAGTACATATACCATTTCCGGGGAGGTTTGCTCCACTATACAAGCTACATTTAAAAAACAAACAAATGCAGTGCACTTTGGTCTAAAAAAGTCCATTGCAAAGGACTCTTTGAAGCTCACTTTGTTCTTTCACGAAAGTTGGCCATAAAAAAACTTTTGCGGTTCACTTGGTGATCGAAAAAACAAAAACACATCGGAAAGCAGCTCACTTCTCAAACACTTCTCAACGCACGTAAAAAATTAATTAGTACGAAAAAAGACAAAAGCAAATCATGAAGTTCACTTTTGGTAGTGTTCCGCTTTACTTTCGGGAGTGTTGCGGTCCACTTTCCTTCGAAAAAAATTTGGAGAAAAGACAACAAAACTCCTCTGAGAAAAATCTACGTCCAACAAAATAAATCATGAGGTTCGGTTAACTGTCTGATGCAGTGCGTTCTTCAGTTTGAAGCAGTGCGCTTTTCGCGTTTTTGTAATTTCAAAACTGCTCTTAAACCGTAATGAATTAGAGGGCGTGTTCTACAAGAGAAAGTAGCGTCTCGACGATATCTTTCCAACGGTGTATCATTTGGATCATTTCGGCCAACTTTTTGTAAAAATTTCACGAAAAAACGGCTGCTGCCGTTCGTAGTCAGCCGCACGATTTTCAAATTTAACTAAAAACCGTAAGAAATCTCAAAAACATTTCAAGATATGAAAGTTGCGCCTCGTTCGTAGCTTTCCAACGGTATATTACACGCCTTGTTTCGACAAACGGTTAAAAAACTGGAGCGAAAACAGTACCGAAAATTTGAAAAAAATTGAAAAACACAATTCCGCGATTTAGTAAATTCAAAACTGCTCTTAAACCGTAGCGAACTAGAAAAAATAATAGATATGAAAAAGATGCGCGCCGACGATACCTGTCCAACGGTGTATCATATGTTTCGTTCCGACGAGCTGTCTAGAAAACAACGCCAAGAAACGCTCGCTGCCATTCGTTGTGAGCCGCACGATTTTCGAAACTGCTCTTAAATTATGATGAATTTTGAAAAGTGTTCAACATGGCGAAGTTGCGTCTACTCCATAGCTTTTCAACGGTATATTACACGCATAATTCCGATGAACGGTTAAAAAACTAGAGCAAAAAAGGTACCGAAAAAATAACACGTACAGTTTTTTCAAACATGAAGTTCGCTGGTCTTTGTGGTGCGGTGCGTATAGCTCTCCAATGCAGTATTGCAATGCAGTTCGGAAGTGTTATGAGAATATTATTCTCATAATGTTATGAGAATAGACCGGCTGTATATATATATTAGCAGAATAATTATTCTGATAACACTTCCGCACTGCACACACAACGCGAGGGCACTGCTCTTTCAGTAG
>LR738715.1:757249786-757321251 GCA_902687465.1 Secale cereale | reverse complement strand
TAGACCGGCTGTATATATATATTAGCAGAATAATTATTCTGATAACACTTCCGCACTGCACACACAACGCGAGGGCACTGCTCTTTCAGTAGGTGAGGTATATATATACAGCCGGTCTATTCTCATAACATTATGAGAATAATATTCTCATAACACTTCCGAACTGCATTGCAATACTGCATTGGAGAGCTATACGCACCGCACCACAAAGACCAGCGAACTTCATGCTGAAAAAACTGTACGTGTTTTTTGGGTACCTTTTTTGCTCTAGTTTTTTAACCGTCTGTTGGAGCAATGCGTGTAATATACCGTTGAAAAGCTATGGAGTAGACGCAACTTCGCCATGTTGAACACTTTTCGAGATTTCTTACGGTTTAAGAGCAGTTTTAAAAACGGTGCGACCCACGAATAATGACAGCGAGCGTTTTTTCATGTTCTTTTCTAAACCGCTCGTTGGAATGAAACATATGATACACAGTTGGAAAGATATCGTCGAGGCGCATCTTTTTCATATATAAGTTTTTGTCTAATTCGTTACGGTTTAAAAGCAGTTTCAAATTTACTAAATCACGGAAATCTGTTTTTCGAATTTTTTCAAATTTTTTGTACTGTTTTCACTTCAGTTTTCTAACCATTTGTCGAAACAAGGCATGTAATATACCGTTGAAAATCTATGGACAAGAAGCAAATTTCATATGTTGAAATGATTTTGAGATTCCTTACGGTTTTTAGTTAATTTTGAAAATCGTGCAACTGACTACAAGGGACGGCAGCAATTTTTTGCGAAATTTTTACAAACCGCCGGTCGAAATGATTCAATATATACGCCATTGGAAAGATATCGTCGAGATGCAACTTTTTCATGTAGAACGCTCACTCTAATTCCTTACGGTTGAAGAGCAGTTTTAAAATTACGAAAATGCGCACACTCTGTTTTTTGCGACACTCAAATCGGCAAGTGAACGTCATCCAACGAAAAACCGCACTGCATCGGGATGAAAACCGTACTGCATCAGACAGGCAAATGAACTTCATGATTTCTTTTATCGGACGTAAATTTTTCTCAGACGAGTTTTTGTTGTCTTTTTTCCAACTTTTTCTTATGAACGAGTGGACCGCAGAGATGAGGCAAGTGAACCGCGACAAATATCGAAGTGAACCTCATTACTATCTTTGTTGTTGCGCTAAATTTTTAGCACTTCCATTTTTGGGCACAAATGAACAACGTCACTCTTAAAAGTGAACCACATCTGAGGACCAAATGCACCGCAGGTGTTGATATAGTCAACTGATTTTTTCAAACACACGAAAGAAATTGCACTTCATACAAAGGGGTAATGAGCTGCCACACAAATTGGAGTGAGCTACTTTTTTGTATTGTTCAAACAATTTTGTCGAAGACATGGGTACTGCACATAGGAGACCATCGAACTGCACAACATACCAGAATATTTTTCTCGTGGCCTGCCGAACTGGCCGACGCCGCACCAGAGGAGCACCCAATCCACCATGTCGCTTGAACAAAAATATTGCTAGACTGCATCCGGAAGGGCACTACACTGCATGTCTGTGCACATCATATACTGCACACACTCACTGAATAACCAAAACGGGAGCCGATTTGCACTGCACACACACACACACACACATACTGCTGTCCAGTATACCAAATCCAAATTTAGCAACTTTTTGCACTCGGGAAATTCAGTCAAACTGCACTTCACTGCAATTCTGAAGACACAAAAAACTCCAAATTGCACTACCCGAGGGGGATGGCAAACTCGACGACGGGGAAAGCATAGGGAGGCGTCACCGGATATGAGGATTTCGTCGGGCGAACCCTGAAAAAAAGTGAATTTTTGTCGTCAACACGTACTGCATAGGACCGTGGGCATAGCTGCATGCCAATGTTGGTCGAACCCACGTAGTGGACTGAGGAGGGGAGGGCCGGTGTGCTGCATTATGGTTATCTTTTGCAATACAAACCACATCTGTTTTCTAAAATAGACTTCTTTTTCCATGTGACTAATACAAGATTTTGCAACTAGTTCCCTGAAAAATAGCATGAACCACTCCTTTAAAAAACAAATTGGACTCTGGTCATCCTTAGGCGTCAGTGTGCACATGATGCAGTTCCATCCGAATTGAAACACCAAAGCCAAATTGAAGTGGATGTATCCCAGAAGCAAACCGCACAACACTTCTTTGTACAATCAAGAAAGCTAAATGCAAGGAACCTGAACCACACAAGAGTAATGTGCAGTTGTGCACTGCAAAAAATAATATCTTAGTACCCAAAGAATGATGGATAAGTATTCAATAATGCCAAGATACCTCCCTTACCAATCAGCCAGTGCCCCAGGTTCAGGGTTTAAGCACTCGCGCTGCCCTTATGTTGTGCTCAGATAAAATTCTAACAGCATCAAGATCAAAGTTTCTCCAGGAATTTCAGTCACTATAGTACTGAGAGAATATCTGTCGTTACAAACACTACAATATAAGTATGAGATAAAATATAAGACTATTTATACAGGTTGAGTCATTTCTTTTGCAGAAGTCCATACATTGGCCACTAGGAACATCTGCAAATGATGCAACTAGGATTTGAGCAAAGGCAGTCGGTGACTCTTGTAAAGCTAGTGGGGAGCTTCTTGTTGGAGTGGATAGTGTCAAAGTAGGCATCACCGCTGAGCAATTTCATGTTTTCCTAGGGTCGAGCCATTTCTACAACAAATTTATCAAACAAGAAATATGTATCTACAAATCATCACCAAATAACGAAGTGCATTACACATAGTGGATGCTGAGCATCTAGAAGCAAATAATTGTACCCAAACAGAAGTATACTTAGTAATTCTAACTGAAAGAACTACGAGCACACTGTTTGGGCTTCTGAATCAAAAGAAACTCTTATTGTTGAGCATCTAGAAGCAAATAATTATACTCTAAAAGAAGTATACTAGTAATCACATTTTCTTTCTCTTTTTGATGTTCTTCCCCCTCCTGCAAAAATTTGGCAGCGAAGAACATGAATACCAAATTGCAGTGCACTGAATTTTTCCTATAAAAAATAATAATAAAATGTGACAACAAACAAACGAACTGAGTTTTGGCCTTTTCTCAAATAACATACTGCAACCGAGATCATGAAAACTAAGAAAACTGCACACAGGTGCACGATGGCGGTGAACCAAGTAAAACGCATGCCACGCGCATCCGCATTGCAGCGTCGCAAAACTGAAACAGAACTCCCACGCACCCCAGGGAACTGCATGCCCGTTGTCCTCGCAAGTCCGTGCGTACTGCACCGATTGTAATGCCCCGGATGTAATACTTTCCCTTTTGGCCATATAATATATCTCTGGCTTCATCTATTCCATTCCGGGTTCTTCGTCTTTTGGGTTTTCGTCGTTTTGTTGTGTGCGTGTGTGGCATTCATTCATATCATGTAGTCATGTGCATCGCATTGCATTTGTGTTGTTGTTTGCATCCGGTTCCACGTGTTCCTTCCTGTTGTCCGTTTCGCGTTCCGGAGCTCCCTCACGTGTCCGTGGTGTCCCGTAGGCCTACTTTGGTGTTTGGCCGTGTAACGTTACCGGTTTGGCGCGAGACTTGTCGTGTGTTGTTGTTTTGATGTGTGTAACCCACCTGTCAAATCTCGTCGCATTTGGATTTTGTTTGCTACCCCAACAGTTATTCTCGTGGGCTCAAAGTGCCTCCACTTTGAGGCCCAAGACATCCCTCCAACAGCTCACCAAACCACTCCAAACCCCTCCAATCATCTAGGCCATCCAATTATGATCGCGTGGCCGAAAACCACACTCCTTTTGGACAACCCTAGCTCTTTGTGCCTATATATTTGTCCACTTCCCCCAATTTTTGCCCCAAATCAAGGAAAGCCTAGTCCATCCCCTTCCTCTCCTTCTTCTACCTCCAGCCACCAGCCACCTCGCCGGAGTTTCGCCGGAATTCCTCCACCGCCGCCACCTCATCGTTACTCCGGCCACCACCTCACTGGGCCCTCCTCTCGCCGGCGCCGCCCCTCTCCGGCCAGAGCAGCGCCTCCCTAGGCCGCCGGACAGCCTCCCGTCGCCGGCCTCCTCTCGCGCAAGAGCCAGCCGCCGCCGCAGCTTCGCAGGATCGGGAGGCGTTCCAGATCTGGATCGATCGCCGCCGCCGCTCTGGATTCGATCGGGCAAGCGCCCGATCTGGATCCGTTGACCGCGCGTTGTTCCTCCCTGGGCCGACCCTCCGCTCGCCGCGGCCCATCATCGCCCCGCGTCGCCAGGATCCCGCATCGCCCCGCGGTCGCCAGCAGGCCGACGCCAGGCCGCCTTCCTCCTTCCCTCCGCCTGGGCCGTTGACCCGAGCCCGCGGCCGGCCAGCGGCCGCCATCGCCTCCATCCGCAGCGCCCTGAGCGGGCCTTCCACTCCGCGCCGCCAGGCCGGCCCGCTCGTCCCCTTGGGCCAGCGCCGCCCCCTGCTGGGAGTTGGGCCGGTCGCCAGATCGACAGGCTCCAGCCGCCGGCCGGCTCCTGGGCCCGAAGCCGCCGGTCGCCAGATCCGCCTGGCCCAGCCACTGCGCCTTCTCCGCAGCCGGGCCTCTTCTTCGCCAGATCCGCCGCGGGCCCGAGCCCGTTGTTTTTTTTCCCCAGACCTGAAGGTTGACCTCTAAATCCTTCTAAGTCCCAGTTTTTATCTGTCTGATGCAATGTTCAAACGTGGATATCTTTTTGTGTGTTGCTCCGTTTTGAGTGAATGACATGTCCAGACGTTCGTGGTGACTTGCACTACGTTTCATTCCATTGTGCCATGTCTTTTTGAGTTCATCTAGGTGCTTAAAATTCTGTTGCAAAAGTGCATCGTGATAAAAACTGCTGTTAGTGTTGTTTTTCATGCCACCTTTGCATAGTGATTACTTGGTGCTCGTTTATCCGAATGATGCAAATGACATGTCCACGTGTTCGTCTTGTCATGCTCTAAATGATGAATGCTTAGACTTGCATGATAGAATTAATCTTGCCATGTTTATCTCCGTTGCAAAGTGCCATGTGGCTGTGATGTTGTTAAACTTGTTATGAAATGCCAACTTGAGGAGCTCAATGCTATCGTTGTGTTTATCTCCATGATGCATGCTTAGGTGTTTTGGAATCACCATCATATGTACTTTGATGTGGTGCTTACCACTTGCCATGTTTAGTTTTGAGGCGACTTAAACTTGCTCTCAAAGATGCCATGATGAAACTGCTGTTTTAACACTTAGTGAAATTTCACTAAGTCTGGAATCTGTAATTTTCAGATGCCGTGTTTGCTTGTTGTTCTAGGACAAACCATGATAGTTTTGGGGTGACT
Source organism: Secale cereale (assembly GCA_902687465.1). Lineage (NCBI taxonomy): Eukaryota > Viridiplantae > Streptophyta > Magnoliopsida > Poales > Poaceae > Secale > Secale cereale. Next base: position 757,315,899 of record LR738715.1, on the reverse strand, counting down.
CTTGATGATTCCTTGTAGTATATATTGTTGGCTATCCATTCATGCTCTCACATGCTTATTTGAGTGGCTGTAGCATATTTAACTTTTGCTCCAAAGTTGCAATAAATTACTGTTGTCAGGATTTTGTTGTCAAGTTCAATATGTCCAAGCTTGTTGCTATTGATCCGTGGCTCCTTTGGGGGTGCACCAATGGACTTATTTGCTGTAGGGTATATCTAGTTTATGTTCATGCTCTTTGCCATGATGTTTGAGTGATGTAGCTTATTTATCTAGTGCTCCGAAGTTGCTATGTTGCTGTAATTTTCAGCTTTCGCATGTTTATTGTTTTGTGTGTAACTTTTAGCCCGTAGCTCCGATTGCAGCAAGTCTTATATGAAACTTGATTGATTTTCCGTGTAGATTCATAATATCCTATTGTTATCTTGTTTTGAAGCTTTTTTCTTGATCGCATATTGTCATGCTCATTGTGCTCCCTTAGTGCATAAGTCATGCATCCATCATTTTTGTGTGCGCATTGCATCTTGTTGATTGGTGCTTTGTGTGTTTGTGTTAATTACAGCCGGAAGCTGAGACTGAGTACGAGTACGAGCACGAGGTTACTGCCGAGCTTGAGAACGAGGACCCCTCTTATGATCCTTTCGACAACTCTTCAGGCAAGATGACCGAACCCGGATACCATTACTATTTTTGCCTATTGCTAGAAGTCTCGTTATATAGTTTTGCCTCGATGCCCATGTCTTCCTGTCAGCCTCCTACTTGTAACCATGATCATGTCTAACCACCCTACCTATGCAAACCATTGATTGGCTATACGTAGGCTTTGCTCAGCCCCTCTTATAGCGTTGCTAGTTGCAGGTGAAGTTGAAGATGCTTGCTTCATGTTGAAGTTTTGTTGGGTTATATCACACTATATAAATTCTTAAAATGAAATCATCTATATATTGGCAATGGGTGGAAGGCTAAGCCTTTTGCTTGGTGATTTGTTCCACTCATGCCGCTAGGAACCGTTTAAACCGGTGTTATGTTCCTTGATTATGCGTTCCTCACACGGTTGGGGTTATGGGGCCGCCACGATAAACCGCTAAGTGCTAATTCTTTTCCAGCAAGTCCCAACATTGGCACTATTTGCCTAATAACTAAATAAACTTGCATAGGGAGTAATTAACCCTCTTTCTTAATCAACAACCCCGGGCCAGTGCTCCACATGAGTGTTGGTCCGAAACGGGGAGCCTGCGGGGCCGCCTTGGGGAAACCCGAGGTATCTGGCATACACCTATAGCTTTGCCCATCCGGTCGTGTCCTGAGACTAGATACGCGTGGCTACTATCAGGGTGTCGACACGCCAGGAGGAATTGCTGGATTAGCCTTACCTTAGTTCGGAGTATCTTGAGCACGGGATTCCGAGAATACTCGGGTCTTCCCACCTTGGAGTTGCGACTCCGCGGATCGTGGGCTTGTCATGGGCCAAGTTGGAACACCCCTGCAGGGTTATGAACTTTCGAAAGCCGTGCCCGCGGTTATGTGGCAGATGGGAGCTTGTTAATATCCGGTTGTAGAAAACTTGACACATTGTTCTAATACACTTCCAGCGTGTGTACCGTGACTGTCATTTTCCGAAAGGGGTTTCGGGAGATGAACACGGTGGGGTTATGTTTGACTTGATTAGTTTAGGATCACTTAGTGATCATCTCTCGACCGAGGTGCCTTCTCTTCTCGCTCTCTTTTGCGTAAGCTAGGCTAGTGCTGCTGCAACCACTTATTCTTATTCTTTCTTCAGCCTTGTTCCACACCCAAGGCTTAGATAGTCATGTTACCCGGGAACGGGATTGCTGAGTCCTCTGTGGCTCACAGTTACTTCACCACACCAGTTGCAGGTCCGATGGTGAGCTATCCAGGTGATGACACTGAGCTAGACTGGGAGTACGACGAGGAGCATAGCCGTTACTATGTTCGTTATCCCGAAGATCAGTAGTGGAACTTCTACTAGGATTCGATCCGACCTGTGGTTTTAAATCATGTTTGGTATCTTGACATTTGGATTTTACCCTTAGATGGGATGTGATGTTTTATTGAATGATGATTTGGACATGTAATGAATTTGTGTGACGTGGCGAGTGTAAGCCAACTATTTTTATGTTTTCCATCCCCATCTTTTACATGAGTTGTGCAAAGATACCGAACTTGCGATCATTCCAGCATGGGGTTATGTCTCTAAGTCGTGCCTCGACACGTAGAAGATATAGTCCCATCCTGGGCATTACAAGTTGGTATCAGAGCCTTCTCCGACCTAGAAGCCCCCACTGATTGATCGAATCGTTGACGGTCGAGTCTAGGCACACACTAAAAAATATTTTGAGTCCTATATTTATATCGGAGAGTAGGATTTCTTTGCTTCTCATCCCCTTTTCTCTCTGGTGAGGACTCCTGACGTCTACTCTTGCCTCTTCTACTTTAAAAAATTGCACCAAATTTTTTTTTTAGGAATCTCGCGAGTATTGTTGGATTGTTTCGATGTTCTTGTGACGAGAATATTGTTCTCGATGCCTCCTGACATTAGGGGTTGTGGCAGTGTCCCGGAGAATTGAGCTTCGGGGTATTGTCGTCACAAGCATATCGCGACAGTACTAAATACTTAAGACGTCCGACATCGAAAATCTCTCCTATACGGTTAGTGGCAAGATAACCCCGACATCACCCAGTACTGGGGAGGTAGTTCGGGAGTATTGCCATAGCTTGGTATAGTGGATGCTTTTCGAAGGTCCGAGGTAGACAGTTTCCGAGAAAGACTGGTTATGTGTTGAAGGATGGATACAGCTGGATGTAGGTTTAGAGTTGATTGCGCGGTGCTTCCCCTGTATCCCTAACACCTGATTGCATAACTGAAAACTTTCGGAAATTCATAGGTGGGTTTATCCAGTAGATCGTAGGCATTCTTCCAATGAATGCAGGTTAGTGAGTTCGGGGTTCTACATTGAGTGAAGTGGTTTTATGACCGATGTTCCGGTCGGGAGTTGCATCTTAAAGGGTCCTTGGCTATGCTGATCCGGGGATTGCAAAACCCTTTCGTAACCCGTTCATAAGCTTTCAGCACAAAGATGTTAGAACGAAGCTCCTATCTTGTGTTTGTTTCCGTCTGTACCTTGTTGTTTTTCTTTTACCTTTTGTCACCTATGTGGCTTCTCGTGAAGATTGATGTTATCATTTAACTGAGAATTTCATTCGTTCCTCTTGTTCGAATGATTATTGTGAAGACTATGTTGCATTTCAATCCGTTGATTCAGCTTATACCTTCTTTCAATGAAATTGCTGATTCGTGGTCATCTCTTTCAGGATGGCTCCGAAACGAGTTCCCAACGCTAACCCAGAGGGTGAAGAGGTCCCAGATCGTCCTCCTTGAAGGAAATATGCCCTAGAGGCAATAATAAAGATGTTATTTGTATTTCCTTATATCATGATAAATGCCTTTTATTCATGCTAGAATTGTATTAACCGGAAACTTAGTACATGTGTGGATACATAGACAAAACAGTATGTCCCTAGTATGCCTCTACTAGACTAGCTCATTGATCAAAGATGGTTATGTTTCCTAGCCATAGACATGAGTTGTCATTTGATCAACGGGATCACATCATTAGGAGAATGATGTGATGGACAAGACCCATCCGTTAGCATAGCACCATGATCGTTTAGTTTTACTGCTATTGCTTTCTTCATGACTTATACATGTTCCTATGACTATGAGATTATGCAACTCCCGAATACCATAGGAACACCTTGTGTGCTATCAAACGTCACAACGTAACTGGGTGATCATAAAGATGCTCTACAGGTGTCTCCGAAAGTATTCATGGTGTTGGCATAGATCAAGATTAGGATTTGTCACTCCGAGTGTCGGAGAGGTATCTCTGGGCCCTCTCGGTAATACACATCACAATAAGCCTTGCAAGCAAAAGACTAATGATTTAGTGACGAGATGATGTGTTACGGAACGAGTAAAGAGACTTGCCAGTAACGAGTTTGAACTAGGTATGGAGATACCGACGATCGAATCTCGGACAAGTAACATACCGATGACAAAAGGAACAACGTATGTTGTTATGCGGTTCTGACCGATAAAAGATCTTCGTAGAATATGTAGGAGCCAATATGAACATCCAGGTTCCGCTATTGGTTATTGACCGGAGATGAGTCTCGGTCATGTCTACATAGTTCTCGAACCCGTAGGGTCCGCACGCTTAACGTTTGATGACGATCGGTATTATGAGTTTATGAGTTTTGATGTACCGAAGGTAGTTCGGAGTCCCGGATGAGATCACGGACATGACGAGGAGTCTCGGAATATCCAAGACATAAAGATTGATATATTGGACGACTATATTCGGACACCGGAAGTGTTGTGGAAAAGTTTCGGATTTAACGGGATTGCCGAAGGGGGTTACCGGAACCCCCTACGAAGGGGGGTGGTTCATAGTGGGCCTTATGGAAAAGAGAGAGGCAGCCCATAGGGGGAGCGCCACCTCTCCCTCTTTCCCTTTCCCTCTCTTCCTTCTTTGGTGGTTCCTACTAGGAATAGGATTGCAATCCTATTCCTAGTAGGATTGCACCCCTAGCCGCACCAAACAAGGGCCGGCCGGCCTCCCCCCTTCTCCTTTATATACGGGGGCAGGGGGCACCCAAAGACACACAAGTTGAATTGTTCCAGCCGTGTGCGGTGCCCCCCTCCACAGAAACACACCTCGGTCATACCGTCGCGGTGCTTAGGCGAAGCCCTGCGCCGGTGAATACATCATATCCGTCACCACGCCGTCGTGCTGACGAAACTCTCCCGTGAAGCTCAACTGGATCAAGAGCTCGTGGGACGTCATCAAGCTGAACGTGTGCTGAACGCGGAGGTGCCGTACGTTCGGTGCTTGATCGGTTGAATCGCGAAGAAGTTCGACTACATCAACCGCGTCACTTGACGCTTCCGCTTCCGGTCTACGAGGGTACGTAGACATACTCTTCCCTCTCGTTGCTATGCATCTGGTAGGTAGATCTTGCGTGATCGTAGGAAAATTTTAAAATACTACGTTCCCCAACAATGGCATCATGAGCCAAGTCTATGCGTAGATGATATGCACGAGTAGAACACAATGAGTTGTGGACGATACTAGTCATACTGCTTACCAGCATGTCATACTTAGCTTCGGCGGTATTGTGAGATGAAGCAGCCCGGACCGACATTACGCGTACGCTTACGCGAGACTGGTTTCACCGTTACGAGCACTCGTTGCTTAAAGGTGACTGGCGGGTGTCTGTCTCTCTCACTTTAGCTGAATCAAGTGTGGCTATGCCCGGTCCTTGTGAAGGTTAAACAGCACATACTTGACGAAACATCGTTGTGGTTTTGTATGCGTAGGTAAGAACGGTTCTTGCTAAGCCCGTAGCAGCCACGTAAAACATGCAACAACAAAGTAGAGGACGTCTAACTTGTTTTTGCAGGGCATGTTGTGATGTGATATGGTCAAGACATGATGAGTTATACGGTTTTGTATGAGATGATCATGTTTTGTAAAGTTATCGGCAACTGGCAGGAGCCATATGGTTGTCGCTTTATTGTATGAAATACAATCGCCATGTAATTGCTTTACTTTATCACTAAGCGGTAGCGATAGTCGTAGAAGCAATAGTTGGCGAGATGACAACGATACTACGATGGAGATCAAGGTGTCACGCCGGTGACGAAGGTGATCATGACGGTGCTTTGGAGATGGAGATCAAAAGCACAAGATGATGATGGCCATATCATGTCACATATTTTGATTGCATGTGATGTTTATCTTATTATGCTTCTTATTTTGCTTAGAACGACGGTAGCATTATAAGATGATCCCTTACTAAATTTCAAGGTATAAGTGTTCTCCCCGAGTATGCACCGTTGCGAAAGTTCGTCGTGCCGAGACACCACGTGATGATCGGGTGTGATAAGCTCTACGTTCAAATACAACGGGTGTAAGCCAGTTTTGCACACGCAGAATACTCGGGTTAAACTTGACGAGCCTAGCATATGCAGATATGGCCTCGGAACACTGGAGACCGAAAGGTCGAGCGTGAATCATATAGTAGATATGATCAACATAAGATGTTCACCATTGAAACTACTCCATCTCATGTGATGATCGGACATGGTTTAGTTGATTTGGATCACGTGATCATTTAGATGACCGGAGGGGTGTCTATCTAAGTGGGAGTTCTTTAATTAAGATGATTAAATTGAACTTTAACTTATCATGAACTTAGTCCTGATAGTTTTTGCATATCTATGTTGTTGTAGATTAATGGCCCGTGCTACCGTTCCTTTGAATTTTAATGCATTCCTAGAGAAAGCTAAGTTGAAAGATGATGGTAGCATTTACACGGACTGGGTCCGTAACCTGAGGATTATCCTCATTGCTGCTCAGAAGAATTATGTCCTTGAAGCACCGCTAGGTGACAAGCCCCCTCCCGCTAATGTGGACGCTTTGAACGTCTGGCAATCGCGGTCTGATGACTACACGATAGTTCAGTGTGCCATGCTTTACGGCTTAGAACCGGGACTTCAACGACGTTTTGAACGTCATGGACCATATGAGATGTTCCAGGAGTTGAAGTTAATATTTCAAGCAAATTCCCGGATTGAGAAATATGAGATTTCCAATAAGTTCTACAGCTGCAAGATGGAGGAGAATAGTTCTATCAGTGAACACTTGCTCAGAATGTCTGGGTACTACAATCATATGACTCAACTTGGTTGCAAAGTTGATGAGGATAGTGTTATTGATAGAGTTCTTCAATCACTGCCACCAAGCTATAAAAGCTTCGTGATGAACTATAATATGCAAGGGATGCAAAAGACAATTCCCGAGCTCTTCTCTATGCTCAAGGCTGCGGAGGTAGAAATCAAAAAGGAGCATCAAGTGTTGATGGTTAACAAGACCACTAGTTTCAAGAAAAAGGGCAAGGGAAAGAAGGGGAACTTCAAGAAGAATAGCAAGACAGTTGCTACTTCCACGAAGAAACCCAAGTTTGGAGCCAAGCCTGAAACTGAGTGCTTCTACTGCAAGGGGACTGGACACTGGAAGCGGAACTGCCCCAAGTATTTGGCGGATAAGAAGGATGGCAAGGTGAACAAAGGTATATGTGATATACATGTTATTGATGTGTACCTTACTAATGCTCGTAGTAGTACCTGGGTATTTGATACCGGTTCGGTTGCCAATATTTGTAACTCGAAACAGGGACTACGGATTAAACGAAGATTGGCTAAGGACGAGGTGACGATGCGCGTGGGAAACGGTTCCAAAGTGGATGTGATCGCCGTCGGCACGCTACCTCTACATCTACCTTCGGGATTAGTTTTAGACCTAAATAATTGTTATTTGGTGCCAGCGTTGAGCATGAACATTATATCTGGATCTTGTTTGTTGTGAGACGGTTATTCATTTAAATCAGAGAATAATGGTTGTTCTATTTTTATGAATAATATCTTTTATGGTCATGCACCCTTAAAGAGTGGTCTATTCTTATTGGATCTCGATTGTAGTGATACACATATTCATAATATTTAAACCAAAAGATGCAAGGTTAATAATGATAGTGCAACTTATTTGTGGCACTGCCGTTTAGGTCATATTGGCGTAAAACGCATGAAGAAACTCCATAGTGATGGACTTTTGGAATCACTTGATTATGAATCACTTGGTGCTTGCGAACCATGCCTCATGGGCAAGATGACTAAAACTCCGTTCTCCGGAACTATGGAGCGAGCAACAGATTTGTTGGAAATCATACATACTGATGTATGTGGGCCAATGAGTGTTGAAGCACGCGGCGGGTATCGTTATTTTCTAACCTTCACTGATGATTTGAGCAGATATGGGTATATCTACTTAATGAAACACAAGTCTGAAACATTTGAAAAGTTCAAAGAATTTCAGAGTGAAGTAGAGAATCATCGTAACAAGAAAATAAAGTTTCTACGATCTGATCGTGGAGGAGAATATTTGAGTTACGAGTTTGGTCTTCATTTGAAACAATGTGGAATAGTTTCCCAACTCACGCCACCCGGAACACCACAGCGTAATGGTGTGTATGAACGTCGTAACCGTACTTTATTGGATATGGTGCGATCTATGATGTCTCTTACCAATTTACCACTATCGTTTTGGGGTTATGCTTTAGAGACAGCTGCATTCACGTTAAATAGGGCACCATCTAAATCCGATGATGCGACACCTTATGAACTATGGTTTGGCAAGAAACCAAAGTTGTCGTTTCTTAAAGTTTGGGGTTGCGATGCTTATGTGAAAAAGCTTCAACCTGATAAGCTCGAACCCAAGTCGGAGAAATGTGTCTTCATAGGATACCCAAAAGAGACTGTTGGGTACACCTTCTATCACAGATCCGAAGGCAAGATATTCGTTGCTAAGAATGGATCCTTTCTAGAGAAGGAGTTTCCCTCGAAAGAAGTGAGTGGGAGGAAAGTAGAACTTGATGAGGTAATTGTACCTTCTCCCGGATTGGAAAGTAGTACATCACAGAAAACTGTTCCAGTGATTCCTACACCAATCAGTGAGGAAGTTAATGATGATGATCATGAAACTTCGGATCAAGTTTCTGCTGAACGTCGTAGATCAACCAGAGTACGTTCTGCACCAGAGTGGTACGGCAACCCAGTTCTGGAAATCATGTTACTAGACCATGATGAACCTACGAACTATGAGGAAGCGATGATGAGCCCAGATTCCGCAAAATGGCTTGAGGCCATGAAATCTGAGATGGGATCCATGTATGAGAACAAAGTGTGGACTTTGGTTGACTTGCCCGATGATCGGCAGGCCATCGAAAATAAATGGATCTTCAAGAGGAAGACCGACGCAGACGGTAATGTTACTGTTTACAAAACTCGACTTGTTGCCAAAGGGTTTCGACAAGTTCAAGGAGTTGACTACGATGAGACTTTCTCACCGGTAGTGATGCTTAAGTCTGTCCGAATCATGTTAGCAATTGCCGCATTTTATGATTATGAAATCTGGCAAATGGATGTCAAAACTGCATTCCTGAATGGATATCTCAAAGAAGAGTTGTATATGATGCAACCAGAAGGTTTTGTCGATCCAAAAGGTGCTAACAAAGTATGCAAGCTCCAGCGATCCATCTATGGACTGGTGCAAGCATCTCGGAGTTGGAATATACGCTTTGATGAGGTGATCAAAGCATATGGATTTATACAGACTTTTGGAGAAGCCTGTATTTACAAGAAAGTGAGTGGGAGCTCTGTAGCATTTCTAATATTATATGTGGATGACATATTGTTAATTGGAAATGATATAGAATTTCTGGATAGCATAAAAGGATACTTGAATAAGAGTTTTTCAATGAAAGACCTCGGTGAAGCTGCTTATATATTAGGCATCAAGATCTATAGAGATAGATCAAGACGCTTAATTGGACTTTCACAAAGCACATACCTTGATAAGATTTTGAAGAAGTTCAAAATGGATCAGTCAAAGAAAGGGTTCTTGCCTGTATTACAAGGTATGAAGTTGAGTAAGACTCAATGCCCGACCACTGCAGAAGATAGAGAGAAAATGAAAGTCATTCCCTATGCCTCAGCCATAGGATCTATCATGTATGCAATGCTGTGTACCAGACCTGATGTGTGCCTTGCTATAAGTCTAGCAGGGAGGTACCAAAGTAATCCAGGAGTGGATCACTGGACAGCGGTCAAGAACATCCTGAAGTATCTGAAAAGAACAAAGGATATGTTTCTCGTGTATGGAGGTGACAAAGATCTCGTCGTAAACGGTTATGTCGATTCTAGCTTTGACACTGATCCGGATGACTCCAAGTCACAAACCGGATATGTATTTTTATTGAACGGTGGAGCTGTCAGTTGGTGCAGTTCCAAGCAGAGCGTCGTGGCGGGATCTACGTGTGAAGCGGAATACATAGCTGCTTCGGAAGCAGCAAATGAAGGAGTCTGGATGAAGGAGTTCATATCCGATCTAGGTGTAATACCTAGTGCATCGGGTCCAATGAAAATCTTTTGTGACAACACTGGAGCAATAGCCTTGGCGAAGGAATCCAGGTTTCACAAGAGAACAAAGCACATCAAAAGACGCTTCAATTCCATCCGCAATCTAGTCAAGGAGGGAGACATAGAGATTTGCAAAATACATACGGATCTGAATGTTGCACACCCATTGACTAAGCCTCTTCCACGGGCAAAACATGATCAGCACCAGGACTCCATGGGTGTGAGGATCATCACTTTATAATCTAGATTATTGACTCTAGTTCAAGTGGGAGACTGAAGGAAATATGCCCTAGAGGCAATAATAAAGATGTTATTTGTATTTCCTTATATCATGATAAATTTCTTTTATTCATGCTAGAATTGTATTAACCGGAAACTTAGTACATGTGTGGATACATAGACAAAACAGTATGTCCCTAGTATGCCTCTACTAGACTAGCTCATTGATCAAAGATGGTTATGTTTCCTAGCCATAGACATGAGTTGTCATCTGATCAACGGGATCACATCATTAGGAGAATGATGTGATGGACAAGACCCATCCGTTAGCATAGCACCATGATCGTTTAGTTTTACTGCTATTGCTTTCATCATGACTTATACATGTTCCTATGACTATGAGATTATGCAACTCCCGAATACCATAGGAACACCTTGTGTGCTATCAAACGTCACAACGTAACTGGGTGATCATAAAGATGCTCTACAGGTGTCTCCGAAAGTATTCATGGTGTTGGCATAGATCAAGATTAGGATTTGTCACTCCGAGTGTCGGAGAGGTATCTCTGGGCCCTCTCGGTAACACACATCACAATAAGCCTTGCAAGCAAAAGACTAATGAGTTAGTCACGAGATGATGTGTTACGGAACGAGTAAAGAGACTTGCCGGTAACGAGATTGAACTAGGTATGGAGATACCGACGATCGAATCTCGGACAAGTAACATACCGATGACAAAAGGAACAACGTATGTTGTTATGCGGTTCTGACCGGTAAAAGATCTTCATAGAATATGTAGGAGCCAATATGAACATCCAGGTTCCGCTATTGGTTATTGCACGGATATGAGTCTCGGTCATGTCTACATAGTTCTCGAACCCGTAGGGTCCGCACGCTTAACGTTTGATGACGATCGGTATTATGAGTTTATGAGTTTTGATGTACCGAAGGTAGTTTGGAGTCCCGGATGAGATCACGGACATGACGAGGAGTCTCGGAATGTCCGAGACATAAAGATTGATATATTGGACGACTATATTCGGACACCGGAAGTGTTCCGGAAAAGTTTCGGATTTAACGGGATTGCCGGAGGGGGTTACTGGAACCCTCTACGAAGGGGGATGGTCCATAGTGGGCCTTATGGAAAAGAGAGAGGCAGCCCATAGGGCTGGCCGGCGCCCCACCTAGGGTTCCTAGTTGGACTAGGATTGGGGGGCGCCACCTCTCCCTCTTTTCCTTTCCCTCTCTTCCTTCTTTGGTGGTTCCTACTAGGAATAGGATTGCAATCCTATTCCTAGTAGGATTGCACCCCTAGCCGCACCAAACAAGGGCCGGCCGGCCTCCCCCCTTGCTCCTTTATATACGGGGGCAGGGGGGCACCCAAAGACACACAAGTTGAATTGTTCCAGCCGTGTGCGGTGCCCCCCTCCACAGAAACACACCTCGGTAATACCGTCGCGGTGCTTAGGCGAAGCCCTGCGCCGGTGAATACATCATATCCGTCACCACGCCGTCGTGCTGACGAAACTCTCCCGTGAAGCTCAACTGGATCAAGAGCTCGTGGGACGTCATCAAGCTGAACGTGTGCTGAACGCGGAGGTGCCGTACGTTCCGTGCTTGATCAGTTGAATCGCGAAGAAGTTCGACTACATCAACCGCGTCACTTGACGCTTCCGCTTCCGGTCTACGAGGGTACGTAGACATACTCTTCCCTCTCGTTGCTATGCATCTGGTAGATAGATCTTGCGTGATCGTAGGAAAATTTTAAAATACTATGTTCCCCAACACTTCTTCCCCTCCTCCTCCGTCTGAGGCTTGGAGAGCGATTATGCAGACTACAAATCAGAACACCCAGTTGTTGATGCAGATGATGCAGCAGATGGAAGCTAATCAAGCTAATCAGGGTGTTCCAGGGAATCAAGGCAACTTCTTCAACCAACAGCACCATGCTACTCTCAACCAGTTCTTGGCCAATAATCCAAAAGCTTTCAGTTACTGTGTCGACCCTCTCGATGCTGAAGATTGGTTAACCGATATAAAGAAGCATTTTGAGTGCAGTAACGTAAGAGAAGAGGACTATGTGAAGTTTGTAGCCTTCCAATTCAAAGACCAAGCAGCTGACTGGTGGCAGCAGTACAAAGACTCCAGGCCAGGTCGTGTGATCTCTTGGGAGGATTTCTGCAAGGACTTTCGCTCTCACCACATTCCAACAAGTGTCATCGAGGGTATGCGTGAGCAATTCCGCAACCTCAAGCAGGGCTCTATGTCTATCTATCAGTATAATGTCAAGTTCCAAAACCTCGCCCGCTATGATAAGCAAGACATTCCGGACGCCAAGAGCAAAATCTACCAGTTTCGTGGTGGTCTCAAAGATGAACTTCAACTTGCTCTCACCTTGTTCGAGCCCGATGAATTCGACAAATTCTATAACATGGCGCTCAAGCAAGAGGCAGCCCAGCTAAAGATGGAGGCTGCCAAAAAGAGGATTCGAGATGCCATTCACTCCTCCTCATCGTCTCAGATGGTCTCAAAACAACAGAAATTTTGGCTTCCTCCTCCTCCAGTGATTCGAGCTCCTTACAACAACTCCAACAGCAACAAGAACTCAGGTGGCCGTGGTTACTCCCACCCACCCAACCCGAGCAACCAGTCGAAGAATCAGTTTCAGTCTCAAGGTTCCAAGTCAAGTGGTTCTCATTTCCATCCTCTCTCAGAAGTGGTGTGCAACAAGTGTGGCCAGAAGGGTCATTATGCTAACAGATGCCCGAACCCAAAGCGTCTTCCACCTCCTCCACCTATGAGTTCATCTATTGTCAAGCATAATCCCAAGCAAGCAAGGGTCAATCTGATGAATGCAGCGCAAGCGGAGAATTCTTCTGATGTCATTTTGGGTAACCTTTCAGTTAACTCTTTTCCAACTAAAGTGTTGTTTGATTCGGGTGCTTCATGTTCTTTCATGTCTCAACCATTTGCATCCAAGCACGATGTTGTCACTTCAAATTTGCCTCAGAGGTTGCAAGTCATTTCTCCGGGGAGACGTATGACTTCTAATATATATGCTCCGGATGTTTCTATTCGCATGGGTGATTATCGCTTTCTGGCTAAACCGGTGGTTCTTGGTAATTCCGACATTGACCTCATCCTCGGGATGGACTGGCTTTCTCCGCATGATGCTCACATTGATTGTGCACGGAAGGAAGTCAAGATGACTCATCCTGATGAAGATGTGATTATCTTTGCCTCCAGGGATAACACTATCAGGCTTTTCTCTCTCAATGTTAAGGGCGAGATTAATGACATACCTCAAATTCCGGTGGTAAATGAATATCAAGACGTCTTTCCTGAAGAACTTCCAGGCATGCCTCCACACCGTCAGGTGGAATTCGTAATTGAACTCGAGCCGGGTACTGAGCCAGCATGCCGGCGTCCGTACAAGCTCTCTCCTGGAGAATTGAAGGAATTGAAGAAACAGCTTGATGAACAGGAACGTTTGGGTCTGATCAGGCCTAGTACGTCTCCTTGGGGCTGTGGTGTCTTATTTGTCAAGAAGAAGGATGGCACGGAGCGCCTCTGCGTTGATTACCGGCCATTGAACAAGAAGACGATAAAGAACAAATAGCCGCTCCCCAACATCAACGAACTGTTCGAGCAGCTCAAGGGAGCTAAAGTGTTCTCTAAGCTCGACCTCCGAATGGGCTATCACCAAATTCGCATTCGCGAGGAGGATATTCACAAGCCTGCCTTCAGAACGAGCTACGGCTCATATGAGTATACGGTCATGTCCTTTGGTCTCGCCAATGCTCCTCCTACCTTCTCGAGAATGATGCACTACATTTTCAACCCCTACACCGGTGAGTTTGTGCTTGTGTATCTGGATGATATTCTGGTATTTTCCAAGAATGAAGAAGATCACGAAAAGCACTTACGTCTGGTTCTTGACCGACTCCGTGAGCATAAGTTCTATGCCAAGTTCTCCAAGTGCGAATTTTAGCTCGATAAGGTTTTGTACCTGGGCCATATCATCTCCGCTGACGGTATTGCGGTTAACCCCGAGAAAGTTGAAGCAATTGTCAACTGGGAAGCTCCTCAGAACGTCAAGCAACTCCGAAGCTTTCTTGGTCTTGCCAGTTATTGCAGAAGGTTCGTTGAGAACTTCTCCAAGATTGCCAAGCCTCTTTCCAACTTGCTGCAGAAGAATGTCAAGTACTACTGGTCTCCAGAGTGTGAAGTGGCATTCAAAACTCTCAAAGAAAAGCTCGTCTCTCCTCCAGTTCTTACTCCTCCAGATGAATCCAAGCCCTATGAAGTATTCTGTGATGCTTCTCTTCAAGGACTTGGTGGTGTGCTTATGCAAGACAAGAGAATTGTGGCATACACTTCTCGTCAGCTGAAGCCAAGTGAGAAGAACTATCCCACACATGATCTGAGCTAGCAGCTGTGGTACATGCTTTGATTACGTGGAGACATCTGTTGTTGGGCAGAAAAGTCGACATCTTCACCGATCACAACAGCTTGAAGTACATCTTCACACAGCCGAATCTGAACCTCCGCCAGACTCGTTGGGTTGAAATGATCCAAGAGTATGACCCCAGCATCGAATACATTCCTGGCAAGGCGAATGTGATTGCAGATGCTTTGAGCAGAAAGGCATATTGCAACAGCCTTCTTATCAAGCCGTTCCAGCCTGAGCTTTGTGAAGCATTCAGGAAACTCAACCTCCAAGTTGTTCCGCAAGGTTTTCTTGCAAATCTTCAAGTGGCTCCTACCTTGGAAGATCAGGTCTGTGAGGCCCAACTCAGTAATGCCATGGTGCAGAAGGTGAAACATGGTATTGCAAAGGGCACTCCTAAATACAAGTGCTATCGCGTTGATGAGAGAGATTCCTTCTTCTTCGAGGACAGACTCGTCGTTCCCAAAGGTGATCTCAGGAAGCTCATAATGGAAGAAGCACATGATTCTCTCCTTTCCATTCATCCTGGCAGTTCCAAGATGTACCAAGACCTTAAGCAATCTTACTGGTGGACACGCATGAAAAGGGAAATTGCCCAATTCGTGAATGAATGTGATGTCTGCAGAAGAGTGAAAGCAGAACATCAACGTCCAGCCGGTCTTCTCCAACCTCTTCATGTTCCCGAGTGGAAATTCGACCACATTGAAATGGATTTCGTCACTGCCTTTCCTAAGTCCAAGAGAGGGAATGATTCTATCTTCGTGGTGATTGACAAGCTTACCAAAGTCGCTCACTTCCTTCCAGTCAAAGAATCCATCAATGCAGCTCAACTTGCAGAGTTGTACACTTCCAGAATTGTGTCCTTACATGGCATCCCTCAAGTTATCTCCTCAGACCGTGGAAGTTTGTTCACTTCAAAGTTCTGGGACTCCTTTCACTCTGCCATGGGCACTAAGATCAGGTTCAGCACTGCTTTTCACCCTCAGACTAGTGGTCAAGTCGAGCGAGTGAATCAGATTCTAGAAGACATGCTCAGAGCCCGTGTCATATCTTTTGGCATGAAATGGGAAGATTGCCTTCCATTTGCCGAGTTCTCTTACAACAACAGCATCCAAGCAAGTGCCGGCAAAGCTCCGTTTGAAATCCTCTATGGCAGAAAGTGCCGTACCCCTCTCAACTGGTCCGAGACTGGTGAACGCCAACTTCTTGGCAATGACTTGATCTCAGAAGCCGAAGAAATGTGCAAAGTCATATGTGAGAATCTCAAGGCCACTCAGTCGCGTCAGAAGAGCTACTATGACGGCAAGCATCGTGATTTGGCTTTCAACATTGGTGATCATGTCTATCTCCGTGTTTCTCCGATGAAAGGCACCCAAATATTCGGCATCAAAGGAAAGCTTGCTCCTAGATACGTCGGGCCTTTCAAGATCCTTGGCAAAAGAGGCGACCTAGCCTATCAACTTGAGCTCCCTTCCAACTTCGCCAATGTTCATGATGTGTTCCATGTGTCTCAACTCCGCAAATGCTTCAAGACTCCTGAACGCATGATTCCGTTTGAAGAGATTGATCTTCAACAAGATTTGTCCTACCGAGAGCATCCCGTTGCTATTCTCGAAGAAACCGAGCGCAAGACCCGCAACAAGTCCATCAAATTCTTGAAAGTCAAGTGGTCACACCATACCGACCGAGAAGCTACGTGGGAACGAGAAGATCATCTTCGTTTCGAGTACCCTTCCTTTTTCCAGTCCTAGATCTCGGGACGAGATCTTTTTGTAGTAGAGGAGAGTTTGTAATGCCCCGGATGTAATACTTTCCCTTTTGGTCATATAATATATCTCTGGCTTCATCTATTCCATTCCGGGTTCTTCGTCTTTCGGGTTTTCGTCGTTTTGTTGTGTGCGTGTGTGGCATTCATTCATATCATGTAGTCATGTGCATCGCATTGCATTTGTGTTGTTGTTTGCATCCGGTTCCACGCGTTCCTTCCCGTTGTCCGTTTCGCGTTCCGGAGCTCCCTCACGTGTCCGTGGCGTCCTGTAGGCCTACTTTGGTGTTTGGCCGTGTAACGTTACCGGTTTGGCGCAAGACTTGTCGTGTGTTGTTGTTTTGATGTGTGTAACCCGCCTGTCAAATCTCGTCGCGTTTAGAGTTTGTTTGCTACCCCAACAGTGATTCTCGTGGGCTCAAAGTGCCTCTACTTTGAGGCCCAAGACATCCCTCCAACAGCCCACCAAATCACTCCAAACCCCTCCTATCATCTAGGCCATCCAATTCTGATCGCGTGGCCGAAAACCACACTCCTTTTGGACAACCCTAGCTCTTTGTGCCTATATATTTGTCCACTTCCCTCAATTTTTGCCCCAAATCAAGGAAACCCTAGTCCATCCCCTTCCTCTCCTTCTTCTACCTCCAGCCACCAGCCACCTCGCCGGAGTTTCGCCGGAATTCCTCCACCGCCGCCACCTCATCGTTACTCCGGCCACCACCTCACTGGGCCCTCCTCTCGCCGGCGCCGCCCCTCTCCGGCCGGAGCAGCGCCTCCCTAGGCCGCCGGACAGCCTCCCGTCGCCGGCCTCCTCTCGCGCAAGAGCCAGCCGCCGCCGCAGCTTCGCAGGATCAGGAGGCGTTCCCGATCTGGATCGATCGCCGTCGCCGCTCTGGATTCGATCGGGCAAGCGCCCGATCTGGATCCATTGACCGCGCGCTGTTCCTCCCTGGGCCGACCCTCCGCTCGCCGCGGCCCATCATCGCCCCGCGTCGCCAGGATCCCGCATTGCCCCGCGGTCGCCAGCAGGTCGACGCTAGGCCGCCTTCCTCCTTCCCTCCGCCTGGGCCGTTGACCCGAGCCCGCGGCCCGTCCAGCGGCCGCCATTGCCTCCATCCGCAGCGCCCTGAGCGGGCCTTCCACTCCGCGCCGCCAAGCCGGCCCGCTCGTCCCCTTGGGCCAGCGCCGCCCCCTGCTGGGAGTTGGGCCGGTCGCCAGATCGCCAGGCTCCAGCCGCCGGCCGGCTCCTGGGCCCGAAGTCGCCGGTCGCCAGATCCGCTTGGCCCAGCCGCTGCGCCTTCTCCGCAGCCGGGCCTCTTCTTTGCCAGATCCGCCGCGGGCCCGAGCCCGTTGTTTTTTTTCCCAGACCTGAAGGTTGACCTCTAAATCCTTCTAAGTCCCAGTTTTTATCTGTCTGATGCAATGTTCAAACGTGGATATCTTTTTGTGTGTTGCTCCGTTTTGAGTGAATGACATGTCCAGACGTTCGTGGTGACTTGCACTACGTTTCATTTCATTGTGCCATGTCTTTTTGAGTTCATCTAGGTGCTTAAAATTCTGTTGCAAGAGTGCATCGTGATAAAAACTGTTGTTAGTGTTGTTTTTCATGCCACATTTGCATAGTGATAACTAGGTGCTCGTTTATCCGAATGATGCAAATGACATGTCCACGTGTTCGTCTTGTCATGCTCTAAATGATGAATGCTTAGACTTGCATGATAGAATTAATCTTGCCATGTTTATCTCCGTTGCAAAGTGCCATGTGGCTGTGATGTTGTTAGACTTGTTATGAAATGCCAACTTGAGGAGCTCATTGCTATCGTTGTGTTTATCTCCATGATGCATGCTTAGGTGTTTTGGAATCTCCATCATATGTACTTTCATGTGGTGCTTACCACTTGCCATGTTTAGTTTTGAGACGACTTAAACTTTCTCTCAAAGATGCCATGATGAAACTGCTGGTTTAACACTTAGTGAAATTTCACTAAGTCTGGAATCTGTAATTTTCAGATGTCGTGTTTGCTTGTTGTTCTGGGACAAACCATGATAGTTTTGGGGTGACTCTTGATGATTCCTTATAGTATATATTGTTGGCTATCCATTCATGCTCTCACATGCTTATTTGAGTGGCTGTAGCATATTTAACTTTTGCTCCAAAGTTGCAATAAATTACTGCTGTCAGGATTTTGTTGTCAAGTTCAATATGTCCAAGCTTGTTGCTATTGATCCGTGGCTCCTTTGGGGGTGCACCAATGGACTTATTTGCTGTAGGGTATATCTAGTTTATGTTCATGCTCTTTGCCATGATGTTTGAGTGTTGTAGCTTATTTATCTAGTGCTCCGAAGTTGCTATGTTGCTGTAATTTTCATCTTTCGCATGTTTATTGTTTTGTGTGTAACTTTTAGCCCGTAGCTCCGATTGCAGCAAGTCTTATATTAAAATTGATTGATTTTTCGTGTAGATTCATAATATCCTATTGTTATCTTGTTTTGAAGCTTTTTGCTTGATCGCATATTGTCATGCTCATTGTGCTCCCTTAGTGCATAAGTCATGCATCCATCATTTTTGTGTGCGCATTGCATCTTGTTGATTGGTGCTTTGTGTGTTTGTGTTAATTAGAGCCGGAAGCTAAGACTGAGTACGAGTACGAGCACGAGGTTACTGCCGAGCTTGAGAACAAGGACCCCTCTTACGATCCTTTCGACAACTCTTCAGGCAAGATGACCGAACCCGGATACCATTACTATTTTTGCCTATTGCTAGAAGCCTCGATCTATAGTTTTCCCTCGATGCCCATGTCTTCCTGTCAGCCTCCTACTTGTAACCATGATCATGTCTAACCACCCTACCTATGCAAACCATTGATTGGCTATATGTAGGCTTCGCTCAACCCCTCTTATAGCGTTGCTAGTTGCAGGTGAAGTTGAAGATGCTTGCTTCATGTTGAAGTTTTGTTGGGTTATATCACACTATATAAATGCTTAAAATGAAATCATCTATATATTGGCAATGGGTGGAAGGCTAAGCCTTTTGCTTGGTGATTTGTTCCACTCATGCCACTAGGAACCGTTTAAACCGGTGTTATGTTCCTTGATTATGCATTCCTCACACGGTTGGGGTTATGGGGCCCCCTCGATAAACCACTAAGTGCTAATTCTTTTCCAGCAAGTCCCAACATTGGTACTATTTTCCTAATAACTAAATAAACTTGCATAGGGAGTAATTAACCCTCTTTCTTAATCAACAACCCCGGTCCAGTGCTCCACATGAGTGTTGGTCCGAAACGGGGAGCCTGCGGGGCCGCCTTGGGGAAACCCGAGGTATCTGGCATACACCTGTAGCTTCGCCCATCCGGTCGTGTCCTGAGACTAGATACGCGCGGCTACTATCAGGGTGTCGACACGCCGGGAGGAATTGCTGGATTAGCCTTACCTTAGTTCGGAGTATCTTGAGCACGGGATTCCGAGAATACTCGGGTCTTCCCACCTTGGAGTTGCGACTCCGCGGATCGTGGGCTTGTCATGGGCCAAGTTGGAACACCCCTGTAGGGTTATGAAATTTCGAAAGCCGTGCCCGCGGTTATGTGGCAGATGGGAGCTTGTTAATATCCGGTTGTAGAAAACTTGACACATTGTTCTAATACACTACCAGCGTGTGTACCGTGACTGTCATTTTCCGAAAGGGGTTTCGGGAGATGAACACGGTGGGGTTATGTTTGACTTGATTAGTTTAGGATCACTTAGTGATCATCTCTCGACCGAGGCTCCTTCTCTTCTCGCTCTCTTTTGCGTAAGCTAGGCTAGTGCTGCTGCAACCACTTATTCTTATTCTTTCTTCAGCCTTGTTCCACACCCAAGGCTTAGATAGTCATGTTACCCGGGAACGGGATTGCTGAGTCCTCTGTGGCTCACAGTTACTTCACCACACCAGATGCAGGTCCGATGGTGAGCTATCCAGGTGATGGCACTGAGCTAGACTGGGAGTACGACGAGGAGCGTAGCCGTTACTATGTTCGTTATCCCGAAGATCAGTAGTGGAACTTCTACTAGGATTCGATCCGACCTGTGGTTTTAAATCATGTTTGGTATCTTGACATTTGGATTTTACCCTTAGATGGGCTGTGATGTTTTATTGAATGATGATTTGGACATGTAATGAATTTGTGTGACGTGGCGAGTGTAAGCCAACTATTTTTATGTTTTCCATCCCCATCTTTTACATGAGTTGTGCAAAGATACCAAACTTGCAATCATTCCAGCATGGGGTTATGTCTCTAAGTCGTGCCTCGACACGTAGGAGATATAGTCCCATCCTGGGCATTACACCGATGGCCCAACCAAGCTGAAGCGAGAGCAGCCTAGACTGCTAGCCCGGGTCCAATGAACTGCAAGGCGCCGGTGTCGTTGGCGACGGCGGCGTGTAGTGCACCATGGTCGAGAACGGCGGAGTGGGGTGGTAGATTGCTGTGCGGCAAGGTGTGCATTGCACGCGCGAGAGGTGGCAGGATGGCGTTGACCCGGGGGGCTCGTTGCCGTGATGACCAACCCTACCGGTGATGCTGCAGTACTGGGACACGACGAGGGTGGCAACCTCCATGGATTTGCGACTGTAGCAGGAAGCTGGTTGGGCTCCAGATCTGATGACGAATGCATGGTGATGCGTGGGAGGCTGGGGTGGCGGGATGCACTGGCCCGGGAGGGGGGTGGATCTGCACGTCCACACGCGCCAAACCGCATTGTGTGCCCTGGCACACTGCAAGCGTTGGACGCCTGGACTGCAAGTGGGGGGAGGGACTGCAATGAGAGGTGGTGTCATGGTGTGGCTGGCGGTGGTGAACCCGCGGGGTCCGTTGGTAGCTGGGCTGAAGGGTAGCCAGCGTCCCCGCGCGAGAGAAGAGGCGAGCTCTAGGCCATGGCCGCACCAACCTCGGCATCCACGTGCATGGCCACGGCCATGGTGGTGGCGCTGCCCCACTGCGGCGGCAGAGATTGTACGGCTGGCGATGGGGATCCCACCGGATCCGTTGGCACCTGATGGACGGCAGTGGCCTGAAGGGGCGGGGCTCCGGTGGCGCGTGGCGGGGCGGGGCTCCGACGGTGCGTGGCGGGATGGGGCTCCAGCAGCGCGTGGCGGGATGGGGCTCCAGCAGCGCGTGGTGGGGTGGGGATCCGGCGGCGCAGGGAGGAAGGGGGCAGGAGGAGGATTGGGGCTGCAGGGTTCTGTGCAGGAGGAAGACGGAGGGGGATCGGGTGGGTTTTGAGCGGTGGGTTGGGTGTTAGCAGAATAAGCCGATTGTTATCAGAATAAGGGTCTTAAGGGGTGTTATCGTAATAGACCCACCCTATATATATATATATATATATATATATATATATATATATATATATATATATATATATATATATATATATATATATATATATATATATATATATATATATATATATATATATATATATATATATATATATATATATATATATATATATATATATATATATATATATATATATATATATATATATATATATATATATAGATGCACATATGTATGTGGAGTTGTCCTATGTATTGGTGTTTCTAACTCTTTGGTTCCAATGAGTTTGGATACGATTTTGTTTGTGTGGTTGTTCTAGGAACAATTGGGGATGCATTGGATGATCGGCTTACTAACAAGGAAGGTGTTGTCACCATGTGCTTATTGGAGTCAAGCTAGGATGATCAATGAACTACTATTGCCTTCAATTGGTATCTACTACATCCTTCCAATGTTATCTCGGTAACAAGTATCATCATCTACTTCATGCACACATTACTTGCATCGACCTTGTGTAGGTTGTATCATGTCATGTAATTCATTCTTTCCTGTGGTACTTGTTTCCTTTCTCAAAGCATCCCAACAATGATCTCTTGTTGCTAGTTGTGATGTCTTTGATGCTCGTGTGGGTGGAACTCATTTATATACAATAAGACCATATCTAGCGGATATCTTATTGGTATATTTATGACTTCCTTGCGGATATCTTATTCTTTCCTTTTTGCAACAATTTCGTGTGTACATCCTTCTTTGTGGATTGATATCATCATGATCTTCATCTACCTAGAATCTTATACACTTGAGAGAAGTTGCATATCTAATTGATATCCACTTCTTTCACGTCCACCTTTTCTTTCTTGTATTATTTCTTTGGTGGCTGCGTGAAGGTGTGTGTCTTGAGTGCGGATCTTATTTCATTGCATCTTGATGCACTATTTTGTGGTGAAGATCATTTTCCTCATGCTTGTCTTGACAAAGCTTGTCATTTAATTGGTATCCCTCATCTTGATGAGGCTTTCATTTTCTATCTTCACCATGGGTTGTCACAAGCTTGTTTAATATTTCTCTTTTTAGTGAGCCTGTGAATCCATTTGCTTGGTGTGTGTGGGAAGGACATGTCATGCACCTTGTATCTCCTCTATTCAAGACTATATTGATGCTTAATGCTCACCCTTACATTAGTCTTCTCAAGTGTGTTGCCATGACTCACACACATCATTTTGGTTGAGCCTAATCTTAAGTTGCCTCCTTTATATATTGCTCAACCATTTGTTTGTTGCTTGTGCTAGGCTCTGTTTCCTACTTGTCCGCTTGTGCTTGTTGTGAGCTTCTATTGATTTTGGGGGAGTGATGAACCTATTTTGTGCACTTGGTATCCTAATGCAATTATTCTAAGGAGTGCACAAATCATGGGGAGCTTCACTAGTGTCTTTAGAGCACTATGTTGCTCTCTTGCACTTGTTGTGAGGTTCTATTGATCTTGGGGGAGTGACAATCCTACTTTGTGCTCGTTGTATCCAAATACAAAACTAAATTGTGCACAGAACATGGGGAGCTTCTCTAGTTTCTCTAGGACACACCTTTGCTTATATCATAATATCGTTTATTCATGTGGCTCGTACGATCATTGGTCTAGTTGGTTCAATTGGTATCTTTTGATAGCCTGCTTCAATTGGTATCCTTTGATTGCTTGATTGCGTGTCTCTTTGTTTGTTATGTCTTTGTGGCATATCATTCTTTTGCAATCTTTGGTCCTCAATATAGTTTGTCTTTCTCCAAGTATTTATCATTGGATATGTGTATTGCATTCCACTCTCTAGTTGAGAAATACTCCCTCCGTCCCATAATGTAAGACGTTTTTTGACACTAGTGTAGTATTAAAAAACGTCTTACATTACGGGACAACGGGAGTACAAAATTTATGGAGGAACACAAGTTATATTGGCCTTCTAAGCCTTTCGCCCATTTTGGCAATCGATGCCAATGGGGGAAAAGTTTCAGAGAGTTTTGTGGAGAAGTTTAGAGAGTCATCTCTTCTTGTTTTGGTTTTGTTACTAAGCTTTTCTTGGAGTCCATTTGTTGGTTTCAAGGAGAGTTTGTGATGGCAATCTCTATGGACTAATGGTTGCCTTCAGTTATATTTGAAGGGTTTGTCCGTAGGCTTTTCTTGGAGTCCATTTGTTGGTTTCAAGGAGAGTTTGTGATGACCAAGGTGCTATTAACAAATTATCCAAAGATTGGTCTTGTGAG
Source organism: Secale cereale (assembly GCA_902687465.1). Classification (NCBI taxonomy): domain Eukaryota; kingdom Viridiplantae; phylum Streptophyta; class Magnoliopsida; order Poales; family Poaceae; genus Secale; species Secale cereale. The sequence continues at coordinate 757,291,840 of LR738715.1, read as the reverse complement.
TTTTGAGCTTATTGCAAGCATGTCTTGAATAAGAAAAGTGTGTTATCATTCATGTTTACCTTCAAGACATCATCCAAATGAATAGATTTGGAAAGATTCAAGGTTGATCAAGACTAAGTACGGAGAGTGTTTCAAGTTGATCAACACACAAAGCGTAGAAGATGTACCGAGAGGGATCAAGCGATCCCATGGTATGGTAAACATTGTAAATTACGCTTTGTGTACTAACCCATGGTCTTTGTGAGAGTTCTATGTGGGGTTAGGTTATCTTCCATGGGCTTGCGTCAAGAGGAAGATCACATACAACCCATGGAGGATGCCCTCATCTAACAATTCTTCGACCTCTGGTGCAAATGTTAAGAGGTCCAACTATCATCGGAAAGCAGAGATGACATCCAGTGGAAGTTCACCGCTGATGGGTGCTACTCCGCCGCCACCGCTTAGAGGATGCAGTTTGCTGGACCGATTAACTCGGACATGCCACGATTAGTTTGGAAGACCTGGGCCCCTCCCAAGATCAAGTTATTTTCTTGGCTCATTCTTCAAGATAAAATATGAATGATGGACAGATTGCTTCGCAGAGGATGGCCAAACCGCGGTCTTTGCCAAGTCTGCAAAAGGAAACTGAAATCTGCTGCTCATCTCATGTTCAAATGTTCTTACACTATTATAGTTTGGAACATGGTCTTGGACTGGTTAGGAATACAATCGGCGAATCCGGGCTGGAGTAATCTCCAGACTATCAAGCAATGGTGTACCTCAAATGATGGAATGCAAAGGAATTCCAGGAAGGCTACCAACTCTCTGCAGATGCTCATATGCTGAGAAATTTGGAATGAAAGGAACACTAGGGTCTTCCGCTCCAAAGCATCACTTCCTTCTAGGGTGGTTGTGACGATTAAGGATGAGGTGAAGTCTTGGGTTATGGCCGGGGCTAGATTGTTTGGTAACTTAATTCCGGGAGAGTGATCCCAGTTTTTCGGACCGGGTGGTCCTGTAACCTTTAAAACTATGTCTTACTTCTTAATTAATAAGATGAGGCAAAGGTTTTGCCTCCATTTTAAAAAAAAGGTTTAATTTGTAGCTAGCCTTTTTAAAGAGAAATTTGTAGCTAACTAGACGGCGTTAGACATACGTATTAGCTTTACCCGGATTTATTAGTCCCATTTGTATTCTGGATCAAACTTTGATCTTTGATTTAACTATCAAAAAGTAAATTATGTACCACAGAAATAGCATCATTGAACACTCTTTTGAATATGCATCCGGCAATATAAGTTTTGTGACATACAACTTATATTTAGTTAGTCAAGTCTACGATCAAAATTAGGTATAAAATACAAAGGGTATCTATAAACCAGGACAGAGGTAGTACATACTACTATGTGGTAGTTAAACCTAAATGTTAAAAAAATGTGGTAGTTAACCCTAGCGTCGTCCATTGAATGGCGTGTATTGGCTGATGAATCTACGTATCTCAGCATGCGTCATACTTCTCGGCAGCAGTGAATCTGGCCTAGCCTCCCACTTGCAGCATGAGGTTTTGTTGCTCGTTATCGTCTGTTTCAGCCCTTCGGGGGTACGTGCATGCATACACATGCGTTGAGAACCGGAAAAGATCGACACATATCCTAAGGCCTAAGCTACGTACTGCTACCAAACGGTCGGATTCAATTCATCACCCGCTGATCTCTCTGGAGTATACGGCAGGATCGTACCGATCCACCCAATTGAGTTGATCGGCATGGAGAAACAACGGTCCGGGCCTCTCCACTCCAGGACCATGGCGTCAAGCCAATTGAGTTGATCGGCATGGAGAAAAATGACGAGCAGGCCTACTACTACTACTGCTAGCTGAATTCATGTTCTGCATCCTACGCGGCAGTAACAGATCTAGTTGTGGCATGATGCAGCTAGCCTTGTAGGAATTCATTGCCCATACCTAATTAATATCTCGATGTCCATACAAAGCCTCCTATATATACTCCACGCCTATGCCTCAATCGACCGAGAATTTTACAAATCTGTTCACACATATTTTCAGTAAACATCTAGCGTATTGTAAAGTTTGTTCATTGAGTGCATAAAAGTGTAGCGCTTATTCTCATGGTAAAAAAGAAGTGGAATCTCGCATGGATTTCAACTTCCGAATGGTGTTCCAAGTATTCGCAGGGGCACGCACCTGCCAAGCCCTGCCTGGCCGTTCGATTGCCTGCCGATTCGTGAAGTGGTTGGATCACATACAAGGGCATAATATATTTTAACTTGCGATTTTCTCGCTCGCTCTTACCAAGTTTCATAGATAAAACTTTAAAATATATTTTCTGTCAGCTGTAGGCACAAAATCACAATTTTATTAGTCACTTGTACTATGTTTTAAGAGTTAAATCTTAACATTTATTTTTAAAATTCGTCAAAATATATTCAAAATAATTCTTATTTGAAAGTCCTCTTCACAAGAAATATGAATATAAAAATATAACTTTTTATTCAGAAGATATAAAAGATTAAAAATCGAAAGCCAAAAGAAAAGGCAGGCGCGAGGACTTGTGCCCCCGGACTTACATGCCCCAAATCTACTCGCAATGATGTTTCTTACTGTCCACTGAGGTGTGGCTAGCCAATTATCTGGCATCTAGGAATATAACTAGCAAAAAATGTTGTAAAATACGTCATTTGCGCATCCATGGTTCAAAATGGTCGAAAAACACACCTTAAGAAAAATAATATTGCGGAAATACTTTTGACATAGATTATGCACCATTATTTTTGCTGGTGCCATATTCTAAGTTATATCATCTGTTTTTCTAATAATATCAGTGGTGAAAGTTTGACCTTACCTATATCTAGGGCTGTCAGCTTCTAAGTTGACTGGAAGAGTGAGAACTCACTTGCTACGTACTGATATAAGGGCATCTCCATCCTTGATACACAAATTTGCTTCCGTATTTGTCCGCGGATAAGGGGACGAGTCCACGAACATGAATGCGGAGCCGGCCATCTAACACTGCCCGCGTACATTTCGAACAACTAACCGGATGAAAATCATGCAAATACGACAGATTTTCATATAAGCCGGAGCACATTCTTTACAAATTGGACATATTTTTACTAAACCTATTCTAAATGATCGCCGACGTCTGTTCGCTGTCTCCAGTTCTGCCTCCGCAGCATCCACCTCCTCAGCCATGAGCCTTGGGAACTTAAGTTGTCCACCCCACGTCACCGCCAAGCGGCTAATCGGCTGACGATGTTCAGTGAACCAAGCTTGGCTTCAATGGGAGGCGAGAACAGTTGCCTTCCTGGGATCCGAGCGCCGGCGACCTCCCATGCTCTACTCTTCCTCGTTGTCGGCAGGGCTCGCAGATGTGTGGGCTTCGTAGTGGTGGCGGAGTTGGCGATGCCCTCCTCGTCGTCGCTCCTGCCTATACCTGACCATGGGAAACCCGGCCCGAACGGCCCGACTCGACCTGGCCCGAAATTTCCGGGCCAGTCCGGTCGGGCTTGTCTGTTGGGCCTGACATGTGCCTCAAAATGCAACCTGAGCAGCAAGATGGGCCGGGCTTGGCCTTCAATTTTGGCCCGAAATTAGGCTAGGCCCGGCCCGGCCCGAGCATATCCTGTAGCGAGGGAGGAGGTAAGGCCGATGGGAAACTGAGCAGCCCAAGAGCGGCCCATCCCCATCGCGATCCCATTATCCCCTCGAGGCCTTGATCCCTCCCACTCCCACTCCTCGCTGCCCAAACTCGCACCTCCCACACCACCATCTTGATCCCCTCCTCCCAACCTCTCTCCTCAATCGAGCGACATGGCGGCGCCAACGTAGAACCCTAGCTGGCCCTGCCAGTTACCGCCCTCCTTCCTGGACTACGGCCGTCGAGCTCCGTCCAACCAATGACATCAGCATCAACGACCGCGGCGGCCCCGCTCTGTTCCCGATCGATGCCTCCCCGCTTCGTCCCTGACGTGTGATGCTGCCCTGCTTCCTCGATGTCCGCCCGCACCAATGATATTCCTTGCCGCCGGCTACAGCCTGCAACTCCAAGCCTCCTAGGTTTATTTTTTGTAGTTGAAAATCTCCAAAGATATACTGATATGGTGTTGTTAGGATGATATGGTGTTTTTAGGATGGATATGGTGTTGTTAGGATGATATGGTGCTGTTAGGATGGAGTATGGAGTGTTGGTTGTATGGTGTTGTTGAAAATCTTATGTCGGTGAAAATTGCAAACATGTGTTGATGGAGAACACTGGTGAATGTTTAGATGGTATATGCTTTATTAGGTAAAAATATTGTCTTTCTAGTTGCTACTTTCTATGGACGTATTTTGGATTTGTGGGATAATATAATAGTTGTGATGATGATTGTTTTGTTGTTTAGCTTCAACAATCAATGCTTTGTTATACTGTATTTATCTTATGTCCACGCGTATATACTACTACTAGAACTATTTTCAACCTGGAAAAATCAAGAAGGTTGAAACCTGATATGCCCATCCGTTGTTGCATTGGTATTTTGAGAGGGACAACGAAAGATCGTGGATGTCGTCTAGAGGGGGGGGGGGTGAATAGGCGCTTTAAAATAATTACGGTTTAGGCTTGAACAAATGCGGAATAAACCTAGTGGTTAATTTGTCAAGCACAAAACCTACAACAACTAGGCTCACCTATGTGTACCAACAACTTATGCTAAGAAAGATAAACAACTAGGTGATAGCAAGATATATGACACGAAACAATATGACTATCACAAAGTAAAGTGCATAAGTAAAGGGTTCGGGTAAGTGATAACCCACAAGTGTAGGGGATCACAACAGTTTTCGAGGGTAAAGTATTAAACCCAAATTTGTTGATTCGACACAAGGGGAGCCAAAGAATACTCTTAAGTATTAGCAACTGAGTTGTCAATTCAACCACACCTGGAAACTTAGTATCTGCAGCAAGATAGTTTAGTAGCACAATAATATGATAGTGGTGGTAGCAGCAATAAAAATAAAGATAGTGTTTTTTGTAGTTTTTGTGATAATAGCAACAGAAAAGTAAATAAGCAGCAAGTAATATAGGTAAAGCTCGTAGGCATTGGATCGGTGATGGGAAATTACGTTGGATGCGATTCATCATGTAGAAGTTATAATCTAGGGTGACACAAAACTAGCTCCAGTTCATCAATGCAATGTAGGCATGTATTCCGAATATAGTCATACGTGCTTATGGAAAAGAACTTGCATGACATCTTTTGTCCTACCCTCCCGTTGCAGCGGGGTCCTGTTGGAAACTAAGGGATATTAAGGCCTCCTTTTAATAGAGTACCGGACCAAAGCATTAACACATAGTGAATACATGAACTCCTCAAACTATGGTCATCACCTGGAGTGGTCCCAATTATTGTCACTTCGGGGTTGCCGGATCATAACACATAGTAGGTGACTATAGACTTGCAAGATAGGATCAAGAACACACACATATATTCATGAAAACATAATAGGTTCAGATCTGAAATCATGGCACTCGCGCCCTAGTGACAAGCATTAAGCATAGCAAAGTCATAGCAACATCAATCTCAGAACATAGTGGATACTAGGGATCAAACCCTAACAAAACTAACTCGATTACATGATAGATCCCATCCAACCCATCACCGTCCAGCAAGCCTACGATGGAATTACTCACACACGGCGGTGAGCATCATGGAATTGGTGATGGAGGAAGGTTGATGATGACGATGGCGACGATCTCCACTCTCCGGAGCCCCGAACGGACTCCAGATCTGCCCTCCCGAGAGAGATTAGGGCTTGGCGGCGGCTCTGTCTCGTAAAACGCGATAATTCTTTCTCCTTGATTTTTTTTCTCCATGAAACGGAATATATAGGACCTGGGGATACGTCGGTGGGGCATCGGGGTGCCCTCGAGGCAGGGGCGTGCCCCCCACCCTCGAGGACAACCCGTGGGCCCCCCGGTGTGGATCTTCTTGCATGTATTTTTTATATTTTCTGAAATAAATCTCCGTTGATTTTCAGACGATTCCGAGAATTTTTTATTTCTGCACAAAAACAACACCATGGCAATTCTGCTGAAAAGAGCGTCAGTCCGGGACCGATGTGCAAATCATGCAAGTTAGAGTCCAAAACAAGGGCAAAAGTGTTTGGAAAAGTAAATACGTTGGAGACGTATCAGTAAGAGATAACTGTGACACCCCGAGACCGATGTGCCTGGTGTCAGCCAGTTATTCATTGCCATTACCATGTCATCTGCTTGCGTGTTTCACTTTGCCATGTCATCATGTGTATTTCATGAGCATGTTTTGAAAACTTGCATCCGTCCAAGTCCGCCCGTCCTTTCTGTTGTCCGTTCTGAGCCTAGACACACTTGCACGCACCCGGGGCACCTCCGAATATTATTTTATAAGTGGCCGGAAAATGTTCTCGGAATAGGATGAAACTTGATGTGTGGTCCTTACTATGGTATAGGTAGACCGCCTGTCAAATTTCGTCGCATTCGGAGCCTGTTTGATGCCCCAACGGTTAACCGTGTTAACCGCCGGAAGCCCTTTCTCTTTAGCCCAGCACCCCTCCACAACAGCCCACTAGCCCATCCTAACCCCCTCCATGCTCTCGGTTGTCGGATCACGACCGCGTGGCCGAAAACCGCACCTCATTTGTGTTGGGGAACGTAGTATTTTAAAATTTTCCTACGATCACGCAAGATCTATCTACCAGATGCATAGCAACGAGAGGGAAGAGTGTGTCTACGTACCCTCGTAGACCGGGAGCGGAAGCGTCAAGTGACGCGGTTGATGTTGTCGAACTTCTTCGCGATCCAACCGATCAAGCACCGAACGTACGGCACCTCCGCGTTCAGCACACGTTCAGCTTGATGACGTCCCACGAGCCCTTGATCCAGTTGAGCTTCACGGGAGAGTTTCGTCAGCACGACGGCGTGGTGACGGATATGATGTGTTCACCGGCGCAGGGCTTCGCCTAAGCTCCGCGACGGTACGACCGAGGTGTGATTCTGTGGAGGGGGGCACCGCACACGGCTAAAACAATTCAACTTGTGTGTCTTTGGGTGCCCCCCTGCCCCCGTATATAAAGGAGCAAGGGAGGAGGGCCGGCCAACTCTCTATGGTGCGGCTAGGAAAGGGACTCCTACTAGGAATAGGATTGCAATCCTATTCCTAGTAGGATTCACCGGAAGGAAGAAGGGGGAAAGGATTAGGAGAGGTGGCGCCCCCCCAATCCTAGTCCAACTAGGATTCCTAGGTGGGGGCGCCGGCCAGCCCTATGGGCTGCCTCTCTCTCACCCTTTAGGCCCACTATGGACCATCCCCTCTCGTAGGGGGTTCCGGTAACCCCCTCCGGTATTCCCGATAAATCCGAAACTTTTCCGGTATACTTCCGGTGTCCGAATATAGCCGTCCAATATATCAATCTTTATGTCTCAGACATTCCGAGACTCCTCGTCATGTCCGTGATCTCATCCGGGACTCCGAACTACCTTCGGTACATCAATACTCAAAAACTCATAATACTGATCGTCATCAAACGTTAAGCGTGCGGACCCTACGGGTTCGAGAACTATGTAGACATGACCGAGACTCATCTCTGGTCAATAACCAATAGCGGAACCTGGATGTTCATATTGGCTCCTACATATTCTACGAAGATCTTTTATCGGTCAGAACCGCATAACAACATACGTTGTTCCTTTTGTCAAACGGTATGTTACTTGCCCGAGATTCGATCGTCGGTATCTTTATACCTAGTTCAATCTCGTTGCCGGCAAGTCTCTTTACTCGTTCCGTAACACATCATCTCGTGACTAACTCATTAGTCTTTTGCTTGCAAGGCTTATTGTGATGTGTGTTACCGAGAGGGCCCAGAGATACCTCTCCGACACTCGGAGTGACAAATCCTAATCTTGATCTATGCCAACACCACGAACACTTTCGGAGACACCTGTAGAGCATCTTTATGATCACCCAGTTACGTTGTGACGTTTGATAGCACACAAGGTGTTCCTACGGTATTCGGGAGTTGCATAATCTCATAGTCATAGGAACATGTATAAGTCATGAAGAAAGCAATAGCAGTAAAACTAAACGATCATAGTGCTATGCTAACGGATGGGTCTTGTCCATCACATCATTCTCCTAATGATGTGATCCCGTTGATCAAATGACAACTCATGTCTATGGCTAGGAAACATAACCATCTTTGATCAATGAGCTAGTCTAGTAGAGGCATACTAGGGACTTACTGTTTTGTCTATGTATCCACACATGTACTAAGTTTCCGGTTAATACAATTCTAGCATGAATAAAAGACATTTATCATGATATAAGGAAATACAAATAACAACGTTATTATTGCCTCTAGGGCATATTTCCTTCACGTGCTTGGTCGACGCTACATATATACTACACATACGTATATGGAGGACTAGAGTCACGCTAGCTAGCTAGCTAGCTGCTAGCTATACTAAGCAAACGAAGGAACAGAAGATCTCGTATATATAATCAACATATATATATATATATATGCATACAGAGAGATGTAATATCGACCACCTCTCCTTCTCCGAGAGATTGGTCGAACAACAAGTTCTCGTATATCGTCTATCCCGACACTACCGGGCACATATATACAATAATTATCTCTTACAAAAATAATCTCCTAACACATGGATGCATGGTCCACATAGTATTCTCCGTCTTCAGCGATCACGTGTTCAAGGAAGAATGCCGCCAATTCCTCTTGAATTGCTCGCAGACGATCTGGTGTTAGGAGTTCATCCCGCATCCGAAACATCTAATTTGAAGTAGGGGGTCAATACATGAAATGATGCTATAAATTTGTGAATATTATTGATTGCTTACGCACTTCAAATTGTTCATCAGTGTAGCCCCGCTCACAGGTCGTGTGGCGGATGGACTCGCAAATGTAGTATCCACAATAATCATTCCCGGGTTCCTGCCACAACCACTTTACAAGAAATAGAGCTCAATCAAACTGATAAGCAAGAATGCCAAATTGGTATTGATGAAACTAGCGCTTGAATCAAGATATAGGAGATGCGCGTGCGGAACATGCTACTATATAGTACTTACTTTCGGGTATCTTCAATTGTAGCTTCTTCGGCAGTCCCGGAGCTTTTTTGATGAATTTTTTCCAAGCCCTGCCAGACAAAGGAAACAATTGTTGGGGAACGTAGTATTTTAAAATTTTCCTACGATCACGCAAGATCTATCTACCAGATGCATAGCAACGAGAAGGGAGAGTGTGTCTACGTACCCTCGTAGACCGGGAGCGGAAGCGTCAAGTGACGCGGTTGATGTTGTCGAACTTCTTCGCGATTCAACCGATCAAGCACCGAACGTACGGCACCTCCGCGTTCAGCACACGTTCAGCTTGATGACGTCCCACGAGCTCTTGATCCAGTTGAGCTTCACGGGGGAGTTTCGTCAGCACGACGGCGTGGTGACGGATATGATGTGAACACCGGCGCAGGGCTTCTCCTAAGCTTCGCGACGGTACGACCGAGGTGTGATTCTGTGGAGGGGGGCACCGCACACGGCTAAAACAATTCAACTTGTGTGTCTTTGGGTGCCCCCCTGCCCCCGTATATCAAGGAGCAAGGGAGGAGGGGCCGGCCACCTCCTATGGTGCGGCTAGGGAGGGGACTCCTACTAGGAATAGGATTGCAATCCTATTCCTAGTAGGATTCACCGAAAGGAAGAAGGGGGAAAGGAATAGGAGAGGTGGCGCCCCCCCAATCCTAGTCCAACTAGGATTCCTAGGTGGGGGCGCCGGCCAGCCCTATGGGCTGCCTCTCTCTCACCCTTTAGGCCCACTATGGACCATCCCCTCTCGTAGGGGGTTCCGGTAACCCCCTCCGGCATTCCCGATAAATCCGAAACTTTTCCGGTATACTTCCGGTGTCCGAATATAGCCGTCCAATATATCAATCTTTATGTCTCGGACATTCCGAGACTCCTCGTCATGTCCGTGATCTTATCCGGGACTCCGAACTACCTTCGGTACATCAATACTCAAAAACTCATAATACCGATCGTCATCAAACGTTAAGCGTGCGGACCCTACGGGTTCGAGAACTATGTAGACATGACCGAGACTCATCTCCGGTAAATAACCAATAGCGGAACCTGGATGTTCATATTGGCTCCTACATATTCTACGAAGATCTTTTATCGGTCAGAACCGCATAACAACATACGTTTGTTCCTTTTGTCAAACGGTATGTTACTTGCCCGAGATTCGATCGTCGGTATCTTTATACCTAGTTCAATCTCGTTTACCGGCAAGTCTCTTTACTCGTTCCGTAACACATCATCTCGTGACTAACTCATTAGTCTTTTGCTTGCAAGGCTTATTATGATGTGTGTTACCGAGAGGGCCCAGAGATACCTCTCCGACACTCGGAGTGACAAATCCTAATCTTGATCTATGCCAACACCACGAATACTTTCGGAGACACCTGTAGAGCATCTTTATGATCACCCAGTTACGTTGTGACGTTTGATAGCACACAAGGTGTTCCTACGGTATTCGGGAGTTGCATAATCTCATGGTCATAGGAACATGTATAAGTCATGAAGAAAGCAATAGCAGTTAAACTAAACGATCATAGTGCTATGCTAACGGATGGGTCTTGTCCATCACATCATTCTCCTAATGATGTGATCCCGTTGATCAAATGACAACTCATGTCTATGGCTAGGAAACATAACCATCTTTGATCAATGAGCTAGTCTAGTAGAGGCATACTAGGGACGTACTGTTTTGTCTATGTATCCACACATGTACTAAGTTTCCGGTTAATACAATTCTAGCATGAATAAAAGACATTTATCATGATATAAGGAAATACAAATAACATCTTTATTATTTCCTCTAGGGCATATTTCCTTCAGTCTCCCACTTGAACTAGAGTCAATAATCTAGATTACAAAGTGATGATCCTCACACCCATGGAGTCTTGGTGCTGATCATGTTTTGCCCGTGGAAGAGGCTTAGTCAACGGGTCTGCAACATTCAGATCCGTATGTATTTTGCAAATCTCTATGTCTCCCTCCTTGACTAGATCGCGAATGGAATTGAAGCGTCTTTTGATGTCCTTTGTTCTCTTGTGAAACCTGGATTCCTTCGCCAAGGCTATGGCTCCAGTGTTGTCACAAAAGATTTTCATTGGACCCGATGCACTAGGTACTACACCTAGATCGGATATGAACTCCTTCATCCAGACTCCTTCATTTGCTGCTTCTGAAGCAGCTATGTATTCCGCTTCACACGTAGATCCCGCCACGACGCTCTGCTTGGAACTGCACCAGCTGACAGCTCCGCCGTTCAATAAAAATACATATCCGGTTTGTGACTTTGAGTCATCCGGATCAGTGTCAAAGCTAGAATCGACGTAACCGTTTACGACGAGCTCTTTGTCACCTCCATATACGAGAAACATATCCTTTGTTCTTTTCAGATACTTTAGGATGTTTTTTGACCGCTGTCCAGTGATCCACTCCTGGATTACTTTGGTACCTCCCTGCTAGACTTATAGCAAGGCACACATCAGGTCTGGTACACAGCATTGCTTACATGATAGATCCTATGGCTGAGGCATAGGGAATGACTTTCATTTTCTCTCTATCTTCTGCAGTGGTCGGGCATTGAGTCTTACTCAACTTTATACCTTGTAAAACAGGCAAGAACCCTTTCTTTGACTGATCCATTTTGAACCTTTTCAAAATCTTATCAAGGTATGTGCTTTGTGAAAGTCCAATTAAGCGTCTTGATCTATCTCTATAGATCTTGATGCCTAATATGTAAGCAGCTTCACCGAGGTCTTTCATTGAAAAACTTTTATTCAAGTATCCTTTTATGCTATTCAGAAATTCTATATCATTTCCAATTAACAATATGTCATCTACATATAATATTAGAAATGCTACAGAGCTCCCACTCACTTTCTTGTAAATACAGGCTTCTCCAAAAGTCTGTACAAAACCATATGCTTTGATCACCTCATCAAAGCGTATATTCCAACTCCGAGATGCTTGCACCAGTCCATAGATGGATCGTTGGAGTTTGCATACTTTGTTAGCACCTTTTGGATCGACAAAACCTTCTGGTTGCATCATATACAACTCTTCTTTAAGATATCCATTTAGGAATGCAGTTTTGACATCCATTTGCCAGATTTCATAATCATAAAATGCGGCAATTGCTAACATGATTCGGACAGACTTAAGCATCGCTACAGGTGAGAAAGTCTCATCGTAGTCAACTCCTTGAACTTGTCGAAAACCTTTCGCAACAAGTCAAGCTTTGTAAACAGTAATATTACCGTCCGCGTCGGTCTTCCTCTTGAAGATCCATTTATTTTCGATGGCCTGCCGATCATCGGGCAAGTCAACCAAAGTCCATACTTTGTTCTCATACATGGATCCCATCTCAGATTTCATGGCTTCAAGCCATTTTGCGGAATCTGGGCTCATCATCGCTTCCTCATAGTTCGTAGGTTCATCATGGTCTAGTAACATGATTTCCAGAACTGAGTTGCCGTACCACTCTGGTGCGGAACGTACTCTGGTTGATCTACGACGTTCAGTAGAAACTTGATCCGAAGTTTCATGATCATTATCATCAACTTCCTCACTAATTGGTGTAGGAATCACTGGAACAATTTCCCGTGATGTACTACTTTCCAATATGGGAGAAGGTACAATTACCTCATCAAGTTCTACTTTCCTCCCACTCACTTCTTTCGAGAGAAACTCTTTTTCTAGAAAGGATCCGTTTTTAGCAACGAATATTTTGCCTTCGGATCTGTGATAGAAGGTGTACCCAACAGTCTCTTTTGGGTATCCTATGAAGACACATTTTTCCGACTTGGGATCGAGCTTATCAGGTTGAAGTGTTTTCACATAAGCATCGTAGCCCCAAATTTTAAGAAACGACAACTTTGGTTTCTTGCCAAACCATAGTTCATAAGGCGTCGTATCAACGGATTTAGATGGTGCCCTATTTAACGTGAATGCAGCTGTCTCTAAAGCATAACCCCAAAACGATAGTGGTAAATCGGTAAGAGACATCATAGATCGCACCATATCTAATAAAGTACGGTTACGACGTTCGGACACACCATTACGTTGTGGTGTTCCAGGTGGCGTGAGTTGTGAAACTATTCCACATTGTTTCAAATGAAGACCAAACTCGTAACTCAAATATTCTCCTCCACGATCAGATCGTAGGAACTTTATTTTCTTGTTACGATGATTCTCTACTTCACTCTGAAATTCTTTGAACTTTTCAAATGTTTCAGACTTGTGTTTCATTAAGTAGATATACCCATATCTGCTCAAATCATCAGTGAAGGTCAGAAAATAACGATACCCGCCGCGAGCATCAACGCTCATTGGTCCACATACATCAGTATGTATGATTTCCAACAAATCTGCTGCTCGCTCCATAGTTCCGGAGAACGGAGTTTTAGTCATCTTGCCCATGAGGCACGGTTCGCAAGCACCAAGTGATTCATAATCAAGTGATTCCAAAAGTCCATCTTTATGGAGTTTCTTCATGCGTTTTACACCAATATGACCCAAACGGCAGTGCCACAAATAAGTTGTACTATCATTATTAACCTTGCATCTTTTGGTTTCAATATTATGAATATGTGTATCACTACAATCAAGATCCAGTAAGAATAGACCACTCTTTAAGGGTGCATGACCATAAAAGATATTATTCATAAAAATGGAACAACCATTATTCTCTGATTTAAATGAATAACCGTCTCGCAATAAACAAGATCCAGATATAATGTTCATGCTCAACGCTGTCACCAAATAACAATTATTTAGGTCTAAAACTAATCCCGAAGGTAGATGTAGAGGTAGCGTGCCGACGGCGATCACATCGACTTTGGAACCGTTTCCCACGCGCATCGTCACCTCGTCCTTAGCTAATCTTCGTTTAATCCGTAGTCCCTGTTTCGAGTTACAAATATTAGCAACCGAACCGGTATCAAATACCCAGGTACTACTACGAGCATTAGTAAGGTACACATCAATAACATGTATATCACATATACCTTTGTTCATCTTGCCATCCTTCTTATCCGCCAAATACTTGGGGCAGTTCCGCTTCCAGTGTCCAGTCCCCTCGCAGTAGAAGCACTTAGTTCCAGGCTTGGTTCCATAATTGATGCTTTCTGCGAGAACAGCAACAATATTGCTATTCTCCTTGAAAATCCCTTCCTTGCCCTTTTTCTTGAAACTAGTGGTATTCTTAACCATCAACTTTTGATGCTCCTTTTTGATTTCTACCTCCGCAGCTGTGAGCATAGCGAAGAGCTCGGGAATTGTCTTTTGTATCCCTTGCATATTATAGTTCATCACGAAGCCATTATAGCTTGGTGGTAGTGATTGAAGAATTCTATCAATAACACTATTCTCATCAACTTGGCAACCAAGTTGAGTCATATGATTATAGTGCCCATACATTGTGAGCAAGTGTTCACTGATAGAGCTATTCTCCTCCATCTTGCAGCTGTAGAACTTATTGGAAATCTTATATTTCTCAATCCGGGCATTTGCTTGAAATATTAACTTCAACTCCTGGAACATCTCATATGCTCCATGACGTTCAAAACGTCGTTGAAGTCCCGGTTCTAAGCCGTAAAGCATGGCACACTGAACTATCGTGTAGTCATCAGACCGCGTCTGCCAGACATTCACAGCGTCTGCATCAGCGGAAGGGGGCTTGTCACCTAGCGGTGCTTCAAGGACATAATTCTTCTGTGCAGCTATGAGGATAATCCTCAGGTTACAGACCCAGTCCGTGTAATTGCTACCATCATCTTTCAACTTAGCTTTCTCTAGGAATGCATTAAAATTCAAAGGAACGGTAGCACGGGGCATTGATCTACAACGACATAGATATGCAAAAACTATCAGGACTAAGTTCATGATAAATTAAAGTTCAATTTAATCATATTAATTTTAAAGAACTCCCACTTAGATAGACATCCCTCTGGTCATCTAAATGATCACGTGATCCAGATCAACTAAACCATGTCTGATCATCACGTGAGATGGAGTAGTTTTCAATGGTGAACATCTTATGTTGATCATATCTACTATATGATTCACGCTCGACCTTTCGGTCTCCAGTGTTCCGTGGCCATATCTGTATATGCTAGGCTCGTCAAGTTTAACCCGAGTATTCTGCGTGTGCAAAACTGGCTTACACCCGTTGTATTTGAACGTAGAGCTTATCACACCTGATCATCACGTGGTGTCTCGGCACGACGAACTTTCGCAACGGTGCATACTCAGGGAGAACACTTATACCTTGGAATTTAGTAAGGGATCATCTTATAATGCTACCGTCGTTCTAAGCAAAATAAGAAGCATAATAAGATAAACATCACATGCAATCAAAATATGTGACATGATATGGCCATCATCATCTTGTGCTTTTGATCTCCATCTCCAAAGCACCGTCATGGTCACCTTCGTCACCGGCTTGACACCTTGATCTCCATCGTAGCATCGTTGTCGTCTCGCCAACTATTGCTTCTACGACTATCGCTACCGTTTAGTGATAAACTAAAGCAATTACATGGCGATTGCATTTCATACAATAAAGCGACAACCATATGGCTCCTGCCAGTTGCCGATAACTTTACAAAACATGATCATCTCATACAAAACCGTATAACTCATCATGTCTTGACCATATCACATCACAACATGCCCTGCAAAAACAAGTTAGACGTCCTCTACTTTGTTTGTTGCAAGTTTTACGTGGCTGCTACGGGCTTAGCAAGAACCGTTCTTACCTACGCATACAAAACCACAACGATGTTTCGTCAAGTATGTGCTGTTTTAACCTTCACAAGGACCGGGCGTAGCCACACTTGATTCAGCTAAAGTGAGAGAGACAGACACCCGCCAGTCACCTTTAAGCAACGAGTGCTCGTAACGGTGAAACCAGTCTCGCGTAAGCGTACACGTAATGTCGGTCTGGGCCGCTTCATCTCACAATACCGCCGAAGCAAAGTATGACATGCTGGTAAGCAGTATGACTAGTATCGTCCACAATCTCATTGTGTTCTACTCGTGCATATCATCTACGCATAGACCTGGCTCATGATGCCACTGTTGGGGAACGTAGTATTTTAAAATTTTCCTACGATCACGCAAGATCTATCTACCAGATGCATAGCAACGAGAGGGAAGAGTGTGTCTACGTACCCTCGTAGACCGGGAGCGGAAGCGTCAAGTGACGCGGTTGATGTTGTCGAACTTCTTCGCGATCCAACCGATCAAGCACCGAACGTACGGCACCTCCGCGTTCAGCACACGTTCAGCTTGATGACGTCGCACGAGCTCTTGATCCAGTTGAGCTTCACGGCAGAGTTTCGTCAGCACGACGGCGTGGTGACGGATATGATGTGTTCACCGGCGCAGGGCTTCGCCTAAGCTCCGCGACGGTACGACCGAGGTGTGATTCTGTGGAGGGGGGCACCGCACACGGCTAAAACAATTCAACTTGTGTGTCTTTGGGTGCCCCCCTGCCCCCGTATATAAAGGAGCAAGGGAGGAGGACCGGCCAACTCTCTATGGTGCGGCTAGGAAAGGGACTCCTACTAGGAATAGGATTGCAATCCTATTCCTAGTAGGATTCACCGGAAGGAAGAAGGGGGAAAGGATTAGGAGAGGTGGCGCCCCCCCAATCCTAGTCCAACTAGGATTCCTAGGTGGGGGCGCCGACCAGCCCTATGGGCTGCCTCTCTCTCACCCTTTAGGCCCACTATGGACCATCCCCTCTCGTAGGGGGTTCCGGTAACCCCCTCCGGTATTCCCGATAAATCCGAAACTTTTCCGGTATACTTCCGGTGTCCGAATATAGCCGTCCAATATATCAATCTTTATGTCTCGGACATTCCGAGACTCCTCGTCATGTCCGTGATCTCATCCGGGACTCCGAACTACCTTTGGTACATCAATACTCAAAAACTCATAATACCGATCGTCATCAAACGTTAAGCGTGCGGACCCTACGGGTTCGAGAACTATGTAGACATGACCGAGACTCATCTCTGGTCAATAACCAATAGCGGAACCTGGATGTTCATATTGGCTCCTACATATTCTACGAAGATCTTTTATCGGTCAGAACCGCATAACAACATACGTTGTTCCTTTTGTCAAACGGTATGTTACTTGCCCGAGATTCGATCGTCGGTATCTTTATACCTAGTTCAATCTCGTTGCCGGCAAGTCTCTTTACTCGTTCCGTAACACATCATCTCGTGACTAACTCATTAGTCATTTGCTTGCAAGGCTTATTGTGATGTGTGTTACCGAGAGGGCCCAGAGATACCTCTCCGACACTCGGAGAGACAAATCCTAATCTTGATCTATGCCAACACCACGAATACTTTTGGAGACACCTGTAGAGCATCTTTATGATCACCCAGTTACGTTGTGACGTTTGATAGCACACAAGGTGTTCCTGCGGTATTCAGGAGTTGCATAATCTCATAGTCATAGGAACATGTATAAGTCATGAAGAAAGCAATAGCAGTTAAACTAAACGATCATAGTGCTATGCTAACGGATGGGTCTTGTCCATCACATCATTCTCCTAATGATGTGATCCCGTTGATCAAATGACAACTCATGTCTATGGCTAGGAAACATAACCATCTTTGATCAATGAGCTAGTCTAGTAGAGGCATACTAGGGACGTACTGTTTTGTCTATGTATCCACACATGTACTAAGTTTCCGGTTAATACAATTCTAGCATGAATAAAAGACATTTATCATGATATAAGGAAATACAAATAACATCTTTATTATTGCCTCTAGGGCATATTTCCTTCAATTTGGACTCTCCTAGCCTTCTTCCTCCTCGCGCAGCCGGACGTGTCCGTCCGCGCCAGACATGTCCAGCCGCCACGTCGCTTCAACCAATCGCGGTCTACCACATCACCCCCAGCGCCGCTCGGACAAATCAGGGGCCGCCACATCGCACCCCTCCTCCCCACTTCGCCGCCGGCCCGCGGGGCCCGAGTTGGGCCCGCGCGAGCCCGTTCGTCTGCCGCCGCCAGCCCGAGTCCCTCGTCACCCACGTAGCTCTCGACCTCGCCACCTCCTCTATCCGGTGTAGCGCCCCGACGTCGGAGCTCGTCGGAGCCCGCGCCGGCTAGTCCCGCCGCCTCCTGCCGGACCCCGAGCCCCGTCGAAGCATCGCCCTCGCCGCCACCTATCCCGCCGGGTCCTCACCTCCTTGCAGCCGCCGCGGCCCAGATCCGGCGTCCGCGGCCCCGTCCCGGCCTCCGGCCACCGCTCCCGCCAACCCCGCTCGCCGGCCACCTCCTCCCTTCGCCGGAGCGTCATTCCGCGCCGTTAGCCTCGTCTGCTCTGAGGAGCTCGCCAGCCGCCGCTCCCGCCTGGGCTGCGCCCTCACACCGTGGCCCAGATCTGGAGGCCCAGCCCCGCCCAGCTCGCCCGACCGCCACCTAGGCCAGCCTCGCCCGTCGGTCGGCCCAGCGTCTGTCCCGGCCCAGCACGGTGCCAAGGCCCTGCCGGCCTCCTCCTCTTTCTGCCTTGGGCTGAGCCCGCTAGGTGAGCGGCCCGTTGCTAACTCTCGCCCGGTGCGCTGAATAGTTACACGTCGCACACTCTGTTTTTTTTCAAAAAAGGCTAACTCCCTGAGGTTTTTAACATTTTGTCGCATTATCGTGTGGGCCCTATCTGTGTGCACATAGATCCAAATGAAGCATGTAATATGTCAAAATGTTCATCTCGAACTGCTCTACATGTTAGTTGCATTTGCATGCATGTTACTGTTCATCTTGATGCCTTAATATTCATTACAAAACTACTATATGATGTTACTGCTCAGTTTTGGTTGTCTATCAACAAAATGTATGCATGTTTAACATGGTGTAACTTTGTGCATGTTTATCTGATGGAAGCATATGATATATCAAAATATTCATTGTGAAGTGTTCTACATGATGGTGGCTGTTGCATTCATGTTAGGTGCCATATTGCCATGTTTACCTCTGTTGCAAAAGTGCATGTGGATGTTAAGTGCTGAAAACTGTTATAAGATGATGATTTGTCTTTTTCTTATCTTTATGTGTGAATTTTGTTTGAGCTACATGTCAATATGTTTTAGAAGCACAATCATGCCATCTTTGCTGTGGTGTAATCCACTTTTCATGATATGCCTTGTGGTGAGTGAAACAAGCTTGCAAAGTGACCTACTCGCTGTTGCTGATTTCTATGACTTGTTGAAAACTGCAAGTCTGAAACTGTTATATCCTGATGCCATGTTTGCTTGATGCTCCACTCAAATCCATGAATGTTTTGGGATGCCCAATGATCATGTCTTGAAGTCTATGTTATGTTCTATCCATCCATGCCCTTGTTTGCAAGTATGGCCTGTTGTAGCTTGTTGTTTTCATGCTCTCAAGTTGCCATAAAATGTTTCTGTCAGCCTGTTATCAGTAAGTTCAGTTTTGCCATGTGAATAGCTAGTGTTTTATGCATCCTATGACCATGTTCTTGCCATGAGTAGCTTCATAAACATGTCTTCTTGCTGTTGGTTATATTCACTTGTCATGATATACTTTGAGATGAGTTGCACAAGCTTGCAAATATGCCTACTTGACGTTGTTGTTGTCATGTTTAGTTTATTTCACTAAGTCTGTGAATCTGTTATCTTTTGCAATCTTGCCATGATGTTTTGAGCATGTTCTAGTGGTGTTTGGTAGTAGCTCAGTGATCATGCTTGTAGTGCTTGACATATACATGCTTTCCATGCCCTTTGTTGCCATGAAGTGTTATTTTATCATGTTGTTTTGATGTCAACTATATGCCTACTTGCTGTTTTGGGCTGATTGTGTTTCAAACTTGCTTCATGTGTATGTGATGAACCGTTGCTCCGTATTGAGCGTGTCCTATATGAAACTTGTATGTTTTTGCATGTGGATGCATAATATCATGTTGTATACATGTTTGGAGTGTGTTTGCTTGTTGTTTGAATGCATCTTGCGTCCTTGTCATGCTTAACTTGTTTTGCTCATATCTTCTAGGCCGTAGCTCCGAATTAAATAAACTGTATATGTAACTTGACTAGAATTTCGAGTAGATCATCATGGTGCATGTTAACTTGCTGTTTAACAACTTGAACTTATGGTTTGTTCAGATCTGGACCAATTTCGAAATTTCCATATGAGGACTTACCGGAATTGTTATATGTTGTTTCCGGCCTCATTTAAACTTGCCTTGTTGTGTGGTCTTGTATGCAGCATGTCTTGTCATGATTTGCATCATGTAGCCTTGTCAAGCATCATACTTGGTTGAGCATCGTGTCTTGTTTATGTGTTGCGTGTTTACCATGTTGTTTGCGTCTTCTCGTTAGTTCCTGTTTCGTTGCGATCGTGAGGATTCGTTCGGCTACACTTGGTCGTCTTCGTGGCTTCTTCTTATTCATGGACTCGTTCTTCTTCCCTGCGGGGTTCCAGGCAAGATGAACGTCACCTTGGATCTCATTACTATCATTGCCATGCTAGTTGTCTCGATGTTATCGCTATATGTCGCGCCACCTATCTATTTCTTGTCAGCCTCTCATTGTTGCCATGAAACCTCTACCCTTTGACACCATCCCAGCAAACCGTTGTTTGGCTATGTCACCCGCTTGCTCAGCCCCTCTTATAGCGTTGTTAGTTGCAGGTGAAGATGAAGATTGCTCCATGTTGGAACTTGGTTGTTGGAATATCACAATATATCTTATATTAAATTAATGCACCTATATACTTAGTAATGGGTGGAAGGCTTGGCCTTTTGTTTGGTGTTTTGTTCCACTCATGCTGCCTTAAGAACCGATAAACCGGTGTTATGATCCTTGATTTTGTGTTCCTAACGCGATTGGGTATATGGGGACTCCTTGGCAGTTCGCTTTGAATAAAACTCCTCCAGCAAGGCCCAACTTTGGTTTTACCATTTGCCATAACTAAATAACTTGCATTGGGACTTTCTGGACCCGGAGGACTTAATTTACAACCCAGGCCAGTGCTCCTCATGAGTGTTGGTCCACACCTGTCAACCGTCGATGACCACCAGGGGCAACTCTGGGCTGGCCTACCGGAAGTTTGGACGATCCGGACGTGGCCTGAGACGAGATAAGCGTGGCTACTATCAGGGTGTCAACACACTCGGAGGTCTTGCTGGACTTGTTTTACCATTGTCGAAATGTCTTGTGCACCGAGATTCCGAGTCTGATCGGGTTGTCCCTAAGATAAGGGTTTTTTTACCTCTGATATTCGTGAGAGCTTGTGATGGGCTAAGTTGGGACACCCCTGCAGGGTTATAATCTTTTGAAAGCCATGCCCGCGGCTATGTGGCATATTGGAATTTGTTAATGTCCAATTGTAGAAAAACTTGACAGAGGATCCGAAATAAAATACACAACCGTGTGAGTAACCGTGACCGTCTCTTTTCACTTTGAGAAGAGAAAACGGTAGGGTTATGTTTGACTCGTAGGTAGTTCAGGATCACTTAGCGATCATTTCTAGTTTGCGGCTGTTTGCGTAGATGCTCATCTTATTCTTGTACTCGTAAGTTAGCCACCATACATATGGTTAGCCACTGCTGCAACCTCACCACTTACCCTCTGCCTACCCCTTTAAGCTTTGCTAGTCTTGATACCCATGGTTATGGGATTGCTGAGTCCTCGTGGCTCACAGATACTACAACAACAGTTGCAGGTGCAGGTTTCCGATGACTTGACGTGAGCGCGATGTTCTTTGTGTTGGGGTTCTTCTTCTTCCTCGTTAGTCTTGGGTTAGGTTCCTGGTCGGCAGCCTGGGATAGCAGATGGATGTCGTTGTGCTTTTCATGTTTGAATCCATAGTCGGATGTCTTGTATGTGCTTTGTTGTATTCATGAGAGTTGTATGATTTGTATGTATCCCCATGTATTTATGTATGGTACTATGTAATGATATCCATCTTGCTAAGCGCCTGAAATGTGGTTGTGCCCCAATCACGAGTGTATCACGTGATCGGGATAGAATCGCATCTTGGGTGTGACAATAACCGAGGCACGCAGAGACGATGATGTATCCCGAAATTCACACCCTTGCGGATGCTAATCTCCGTTTGGAGCGGTGTGGAGGCATAATGCTCCCCAAGAAGCCACTAGGGCCAACTTAATCTCCTCATGCCCTCGCACAATGCAAGATGCCATGATTCCACTAAGGGACCCTTGAGGGCGGTCACCGAACCCGTACAAATGGCAACCCTTGGGGGCGGTCACCAAACCTGTACACTTTGGCAACCCTTGGGGCAGTCATCGGAACCCGTCGAATTGCTCGGGGTGACCTCCACAACCTAATTGGAGACCCCAATGCTTGCCCGAAGCTTTACACCACAATGATTGAGCTCTAAACACCACAAAGGTTGGGGCTATCTCCCCAACGACACCACGAAGCTTCACCACAATGGAATATGGCTCCAAGGTGACCTCAACCGTCTAGGGCGCCCAAGCATCCAAGAGGAACAAGCTCAAGGGTACCAAGCACCCAAGATTAATGAGCTTCTCAACTTGTAACATCCACGTATCACCGTAGAGAACTCAAATCGATGCACCAAATGCAATGGCAAGTGCACACGGAGTGCCCAAGTCCTTCTCTCCCAAATCCCACCAAAGCAACTAATGCTAGGGAGGGAAATGAGAGGAAGAACGAAGAAGAGAACACGAAGAACTCCAAGATCTAGATCGAAAGGGTTCCCCTCACATAGAGGAGAAAGTGATTGGTGGAAACTGAGATCTAGAACTCCTCTCTCTTTCCCCCCAAAAACTAGCAAGAATCCATAGAGGGATTGAGAGATAGCAAGCTCCAAGAAGGAAAACAATGGGGGAAGAACACGAGCTCAAAGGATAAGGCTCAATGAGGAAGAAGACCCCCTTTTATAGGGGGGAGAAAATCCAACCGTTATCTCCACCAACCAGCCCACAGCGAGCGGTACTACCGCTTGGCCCAGCGGTACTACCGCTGGGACCACGTGCTACTTCTCGAGCTTGCGTTGTATTCCCTCGAAGAGGAAAGGGTGATGCAGCACAGTAGAGTAAGTATTTCCCTCAGTTTTTGAGAACCAAGGTATCAATCCAGTAGGTGACCACACGCGAGTCCCTCGCACCTGCACAAACAAATAAGAACTTCGCAGCCAACGCGATAAGGTGTTGTCAATCCCTTTACGGTCACTTAAGAAAGTGAGATCTGATAGAGATGATAGTCTGATATTTTTGGTACTTTTGGATAAAAGAACAGAAAGTAAAAGCGGAAAAGTAAATTAGATTGTAGATTGATATGTTGAGAATAGACCCGGGGCCATAGTATTCTCTAGTGGCTTCTCTCATGATAGCGATATTCTATGGCGGGTAAACAAATTACTGTCCAGCAATTGATAGAAAAGCGAATAATTATGAGACTATATAGGCATTATCATTATATATAGGCATCACGTCCGAGACAAGTAGACCGAAACGATTCTGCATCTACTACTATTACTCCACACATCGACCGCTATCCAGCATGCATCTAGAGTATTAAGTTCATAAGAACGGAGTAACGCCTTAAGCAAGATGACATGATGTAGAGGGATAAACTCAAACATAATGATATAAACCCCATCTTTTTATCCTCGATGGCAACAATACAATACGTGCCTTGCTGCCCCTACTATCACTGGGAAAGGACACCGCAAGGTTGAACCCAAAGCCAAGAACTTCTCCCATTGCAAGAACTATAGACCTAGTAGGCCAAACCAAACCAATAATTCGAAGAGACTTGCAAGGATATTATAATCACACATAAATAGTTCAGAAAAGAACCAAATATTTCTCATAGATAATCTTGATCATAAACCCACAATTCATCGGATCTCGACAAACAAACTGCAAAAATAGATTACATCGAATAGATCTCCTCGAAGACCGATGCGAACTTGGTATTGAGATCCAAAGTGAGAGAAGAAGCCATCTAGATACTAGCTATGGACCCGAAGGTTTGTGGTAAACTACTCACAACTCATGGTGATGCGATGATGATTATGTAGAAGCACTCCGTGGTAGATCCCCCCTCCGGCGGAGCTCCGGAACAGGCCCCAAGATGGTATGTCATGGGAACAGAAGGTTGCGGTGGTGGAACTAGGGTTTTCTCTGTTGTTCCGATAGTTTCGGGGTACGTAGGTATATATAGGAGGAAGGAGGGCACCGGGGCCAAACGGGATGCCCACGAGGCTGGGGGCGCGCCCTATGGGGGGGCGCCCCCACCCTCGTGGATGCCACGTCAGCTCTACTCCATGGTTCTCAAGTCTCCCGTGCGTATTTTTCTCCAAAAATATCTCTCCCGGAGGTTTCATTTCGTTTGGACTCCGTTTGATATTCCTTTTCTGTAAAACCCTAAAATAGGCAAAAAAAAAACAGCAATCTGGACTGGGCCTTTGGGTTAGTAGGTTAGTCCCAAAAATAATATAAAAGTGTATGACAAAGCCTAATAAACATCCAAAACATCATAAATAATAGCATGGAACAATAAAAAATTATAGATACGTTGGAGACGCATCAAGCATCCCCAAGCTTAATTCCTGCTCGTCCTCGAGTAGGTAAATGTTAAAAACAGATTTTTTTTATGTGGAATGCCAACCTACATAGTTTTTCAATGTAATTCTCTTAATTGTGGCATGAATGTTCAGATCTGAAATATTCAAGACAAAAGTCTATATTGACATAAGAAATAATAATACTTCAAGCATACTAACAAAGCAATCATGTCTTCTCAAAATACTATGGCTAAAGAAAGTTATCCCTACAAAATCATACAGTCTGGCTATGCTCCCTCTTCACCACACAAAATATTCGTATCATGCACAACCCCGATTTCAGCCAAGCACTTGTTTTCATACTCTATTCTTTCAAACCTTTCAACTTTCACGCAATACATGAGCGTGAGCCATGGACATAGCACTATGTGGAATAGAGAGGTGGTTGTGGAGAAGACAAAAAGGAGGGAGATAGTCTCACATCAACTAGGCGTATCAACGGGCTATGGAGATGCCCATCAATATATATCAATGTGAGTGAGTAGGGATTGCCATGCAACGGATGCACTAGAGCTAAATATGTATGAAAGCTCAACAAAAGAAACTAAGTGGGCGTGCATCCAACTTGCTTGCTCACGAAGACCTAGGGTATTTGATGAAGCCCATCGTTGGAATATACAAGCCAAGTTCTATAATGAAAATTCCCAGTAGTAAATGAAAGTGACTAAACATGAGACTCTCTATCATGAACAACATGGTGCTACTTTGAAGCACACGTGTGCAAAAAGATAATAGCAATTGTCCCTTTTTCTTTTTTTGGGCCTTTCTTTTCTTTTTTCCTTTTTTTTCTTTTTTCTTTTTTTGGGAGGGGCTTTCTTGATTTAGCCTTTCCTCACATGGGACAATGCTCTAATAATGATGATCATCACACTTTAATTGAATTACAACTCGATACTAGAACAAGTATGACTCTATATGAATGCCTCCGGCGGTGTACCAGGATGTGCAATGAATCAAGAGTGACATGTATGAAAAATTATGCATGGTGGCTTTACCACAAATACGATGTCAACTACATGATCATGCATGGCAATATGACAATATGAAGCGTGTCATATGAACGGAACGGTGGAAAGTTGCATGGCAATGTATCACGGAATGGCTATGGAAATGCCATGATAGGTAGGTATGGTGGCTGTTTTGAGGAAAATATATGGTGGCTGTTTTGAGGAAGGATATATGGTGGGTGTATGGTACCGGCGAAAGTTGCGCGGTACAAGAGAGGCTAGCAATGGTGGAAGGGTGACAGTGCGTATAATCCATGGACTCAACATTAGTCATAAGAACTCATATACTTATTGCAAAAATCCTCGAGTCATCAAAACAAATGAATCAACGCATGCTCCTAGGGGGGAGGTTGGTAGGAGTTGGCCATCGCGCGCCCCCAACCTCCACACAAAGGTTGACACTTTACAAATACCTCATGCTCTAACTTCGTCACATAGCGGTTCACCATACATGCATGCTACGGGAATCACTAACCTTAACACAAGTATTTCTCAATTTCATAATAACTCCACTAGCATGACTCTAGTATCACTATCCTCATATCTCAAAACAATTATCAAGCATCCAACTTCTCATCTTATTCAATGCACTTAGTGTGAAAGTTTTTACTACATTTATATTGGATGTCTATCATGTGAAGGCTAGTTTTATAGCCAAAGCACATTACCTTTCTATTTTAATAGACTCTCAAAAGGATATAAGTGAAGCATGAGAGATCAACAATTTCTACAAAATATAATCACCACCGTGCTCTAAAAGATATAAGTGAAGCACTAGAGCAAAAATTGTTCAACTCAAAAGATATAAGTGAAGCACATAGAGTGTTCTATCAATTCCTAGGCCATATTTAACTCTCTCAAATAGGTGTGTCCAGCAAGGATAATTGTGGAAAACTAACAAGCAAAGACTCAAATTATACAAGACGCTCCAAGTAAAACACATATCATGTGGTGAATAAAAATATAGCTCCGAGTATAGTTACCGATAGATGAAGACGAAAGAGGGGATGCCTTCCCGGGGCATCCCCAAGCTTAGGCTTTTGGTTGTACTTGAATTTTACCTTGGGGTGCCTTGGGCATCCCCAAGTTTAGGCTCTTGCCACTCTTTGTTCCATAGTCCATCAAAGCAATACTCAAAACTTCAAAACTTCACAACACAAAACTTAGACAAAAATCTCGTGAGCTCCGTTAGTATAAGAAAGCAAACCACTACTCAAAGGTACTGCAATGAATTCATTCTTTGTTTATATTGGTGTTAAACCTACTGTATTCCAACTTCTCTATGGTTCATACTTCCCAATACTACTCATAGATGCATTGAAATAAGCAAACAACGCACAAAAACAGAATCTGTCAAAAACAGAACAGTCTGTAGTAATCTGCAGTTTTCGCATACTTATGTAACTCCAAAAAAATTGAAATAAATTGGTAAACGTGAGGAATTTTTTTATTAATCATGTGCAAAAAGAATCAACTAAATAGCACACTCCAGTAAAATTTGGTGACCATTCTAGCGAGCGCTAACAATTCTGTTTTTCACAGCAAGATCATATAAACTTCACACAAGTCTTCCCAAAGGTTCTACTTGGCACAAACACTAATTAAAACACAAAACCACATCTAAACAGAAGCTAGATGCAATATTTATTCCTAAACAGAAGCAAAAACAAAAAAAATATAAAGTTGTGTTGCCTCCCAACAAGCTCTTTCTTTATAGCCATTAAGATAGGCTTGAGAATTCAATGATGCTCACAAGAAAGACAAGAATTGACGCACAAAGAGAGCATCATAAAACATGTGACAAACACATCTAAGTCTAACATACTTCCTATGCATAGGCATCTTATAAGCAAACAAATTAGCAAGGCAAGCAAAAACTAGCATATGCAAGGAAGCAGAAAGGAACGATAGCAATCTCAACATAAAGAGAGGTAATTTAGTAACATGAAGATTTCTACGATCATATTTTCCTCTCTCGTAGTAATTGCATGTAGGATCATAAACAAATTCAACAATATAGCTATCACATAACATATTCTCAACACGATTCACATGCATACGAAGTTGACACTCTTCCAAAGTAGTGAGATCAACATTAACTAAAGTCATGACCTTTCCAAACCCACTTTTATCAAAAATTTCATAAGATTGACCAATATCTAAAGCAATGTTGAGGATATCGCTTATCGTTATCGTCTCGGTCAGCCGGGGATTAGAGATTAATCAGAAATCGACCGATTAATCGATTTTATCGGTCGACTATTAATCGGACATTCTTTTTCAAATCTCAGGTTCCTAACACTAAATTATGTTATATTCAACACCAAAACAATGTTGGACAAAAGTGTTACCTTGAATCCTACCCTTTGAATCCTGATATAATGACAAACAAAATAGACAAACATTACATATTGTGTAACAATGTCCACAAAATACAAATAAACATAGTTCTTGCAAACATAGTGCTACGAATAGGCCCGATTTATCGGTAGATTACCGATAAATCGCTTGTCATAGCGATAAATCAGCCCAAACGATAATTGTTGAAGATAAGGCATAATCTTATCGGTAACCCCAAGAGTAGCGATAAATCGGACGATAAATCGCTAAATCGGAAGATTTCTTGAACAGTGATCTAAAGTAGTGGGATAAAAAGTTGACACTCTTTCAAATCCACTTCCAATATTATGGCAAACATTATTATCAATCACATATTCATGATGGGGTTTAAATAAATTTTCAAGATCGTAAGAATCATCACCCCAATCATGATCATTGCAACAAGTAGTGGGCATAGCAAAATAAGCATCCCCAAGCTTAGGGTTTTGCATGTCATTAACACAATTGACATTCATAGAATTTACAATAACATCATTGCAATCATGCTTTTTATTTAACAAGCTATCATGAATCACTTTTTCTTTTAACAATTCCTCACAATTTTCAGATTCATGAATTTCAAGCAAAACCCCATAAAGATAATCTAGTGCACGCAGCTCACTAGCAATAGCTTCAACATAATTGGATCCCTTAAAGAGATTAGCAAATGGATGAGGATCCATACTTTAGCAAGCGAAGATGCAAGCTAATAGAGGGCACATAGTAACACAAGCAAACAGAAAGGTGAACGGAAAAAGGGCGAATAAAATGGTAAGGGTGAAGTGGGGGAGAGGAAAACGAGAGGCGAAAATGTAATGCGAAGGATAAGGGTTTGTGATAGGTACTTGGTATATGACTTCTGCGTAAGCCTCCCCAGCAACGGCGCCAGAAATTCTTCTTGCTACTTCTCGAGCTTGCGTTGTATTCCCTCGAAGAGGAAAGGGTGATGCAGCACAGTAGCGTAAGTATTTCCCTCAGTTTTTTAGAACCAAGGTATCAATCCAGTAGGAGACCACGCGCGAGTCCCTCGCACCTGCACAAACAAATAAGAACTTCGCAGCCAACGCGATAAGGGGTTGTCAATCCCTTTACGGTCACTTACGAAAGTGAGATCTGATAGAGATGATAGTTTGATATTTTTGGTATTTTTGGATAAAAGAACAAAAAGTAAAAGCGGAAAAGTAAAGTAGATTGTAGATTCATATGTTGAGAATAGACCCGGGGGGCCTAGTGTTCTCTAGTGGCTTCTCTCATGATAGCGATATTCTACGACGGGTGAACAAATTACTGTCGAGCAATTGATAGAAAAGTGAATAATTATGAGACTATCTAGGCATGATCATTATATATAGGCATCACGTCCGAGACAAGTAGACCGAAACGATTCTGCATCTACTACTATAACTCCACACATCGACCGCTATCCAGCATGCATTTAGAGTATTAAGTTCATAAGAACGGAGTAACGCCTTAAGCAAGATGACATGATGTAGAGGGATAAACTCAAACATAATGATATAAACCCCATCTTTTTATCCTCGATGGCAACAATACAATACGTGCCTTGCTTCCCCTACTGTCACTGGGAAAGGGCACCGCAAGATTGAACCCAAAGCCAAGCAATTCTCCCATTGCAAGAACTAGAGATCTAGTAGGCCAAACCAAACCAATAATCCGAAGAGACTTGCAAGGATATTATAATCACACATAAAGAGTTCATAAAAGAACCAAATATTTCTCATAAATAATCATGATCATAAACCTCATCGGATCTCGACAAACACACCGCAAAAAGAGATTAAATCGAATAGATCTCCTCGAAGACCAAGGAGAACTTGGTATTGAGATCCAAAGAGAGAGAGGAAGCCATCTAGATACTAGCTATGGACCCGAAGGTCTGTGGTAAACTACTCACAACTCAAGGTGAGGTGATGATGATGATGTAGAAGCACTCCGTGGTAGATCTCCTCTCCGGTGGAGCTCCAGAACAGGCCCCAAGATGAGATCTCATGGGAACAGAAGGTTGCAGCGGTGGAACTAGGGTTTTCTCTATTGTTCTGATAGTTTCGGGGTACGTAGATATATATAGGAGGAAGGAGGGCACCGGGGGCCAGACGGGGTGCCCACGAGGCAGGGGCGCGCCCTATAGGGGGGGTGGGGCGCCCCCACCCTCGTGGAGGCCACGTCAGCCCTACTCCGTGGTTCTCAAGTCTCCCATGTGTATTTTGCTCCAAAAATATCTCTCCCAAAGGTTTCATTCCGTTTGGACTCCGTTTGATATTCCTTTTCTGTAAAACCCTAAAACAGGCAAAAAAATAACAATTTGGACTGGGCCTTTGGGTTAGTAGGTTAATCCCAAAAATAATATAAAAGTGTATAACAAAGCCCAATAAACATCCAAAACATCATAAATAATAGCATGGAACAATAAAAAATTATAGATACGTTGGAGACGTATCACCTCACACAACGCCATAGAGAGAGAAACAGAGAGAGAAAGCCCCCGAGCAGGACTAGCAGTGGTGGTAGGGCGGTACTACCGCTTATAAGCGCTACTACCACGCCTACTGCCGCTCCTACTGCCGCCCAACCCGACACGAGAAGCGAACGTCTCAAATCGAGGCGGCACTAGTGCGGAACCGGAGCCGTACTACCGCTTATAGCCATGGGCGGTACTACCGCTATGGACCAGCGGTACTACCGCTTGTGGCTATAAGCGGTACTACCGCACGAGCAACAAGAATGCCCTGAACTGCCATAACTTCTGCAAATGAGCTCCGAATTGAGCAAACTCAAGCTTGATGGATAGAGGAAGACGAGTAGCTTCAAAACATCGACTGGTTATAGTAAGAAGAGGCAGGGAGGTATACCAAGGATATAGAGGAGTGAACCCTCCATCAGAGAAGAACTGGCATAACCTCCAACATCGAAAGCATTATAGAGGATGCATGAGTGAACTCCGTTTTCGATGAACTCGAGCTTGTCATCAAGATGACCAAAAGCTCCAAATCTCACAAGGAGAAAAACCAAACAAGAACCAAGAAAGATGATGCAAGGATGCAATGGTTTGAGCTCTCTATGAACGATACGATCAAGTTACTTATCGAGAGCCCCCCTTGATAGTACGACAATCGATCCTATAACCCGGTCTCCCACAACTACCATGAGACCGGTAAAATAGAAAACCTATCAAGGGCAAACCTTTGCCTTGCACATAGTCCACTTGAGCTGGATGATGACGATCTTGACTCCCTCAAGCTGGACCACCTTTCTTGATTGCACTGGCTCGGTGAAGACTAGTAGATTGCTCCCCCATACACCACTATGGGTGAGCCACTCTTCGGTACATCTTCACAAGTCCATTGTCACCACAATGGATGGAAAGCTTCAAGCATATGATCTCTTCGTGATGATCCTACTTGAACTTGCACACCGCAACCTAACCCCACAAAGAACTCTCACGGAGACCATGGGTTAGTACACAAAGCGTAATTTACAATGCTTACCATACCATGGGATCGCTTGATCCCTCTCGGTACATCTTCTATGCTTTGTGTGTTGATCAACTTGATACATTCTTTGACTTAGTCTTGATCAACCTTGAATCTTTCCAACTCTCTTCATTTGGATGATGTCTTGTAGGTAAACATGAATGATCACACACTCTTCTTCTTTAAGACATGCTTGCAATAAGTTCAACCCTCACAAGACCAATCTTTGAATAATTCCTTAATAACACCTTGGTCATCACAAACTCTCCTTGAAACCAACAAATGGACTCCAAGAAAAGCCTATGGACAAACCCTTCAAATATAACTCAAGGCAACCATTAGTCCATAGAGATTGTCATCAATTACCAAAACCAAACATGGGGGCACCACATGTTCTTTCAATATTCTAGGTGAAGTTTTGGCTATCCGAAGAAGAATGGGCGAAGGTGTCGCATATGTATCAGTTCTTGGAGGTTTTCTTCAAGGTAACTAAAACTTTATCAGGAAGAAAGTATCCAACAACCAACCTGTACTTCGTGAATGTCTATCTTCTACATTCTTCTATTATTGAGGCTAGTGCTGGAGAATATGATTACATGGCTTCAATGTTGAGACTTATGAGGGAGAAATTCATGAAATGTTAGCTTGACTATAGTGTATTTATGTCTTGTGCTGATGTTCTTGATCCCCGCATTAAGTTCAAGTTTTTAGCATATGCCTACTCCAAGCTATATGATGGTTAAGATGCCCTTCAACGCATTAATTTGTTAAAAGTACAACGACTTCTTTATTTAATGAGTACGGTAGTGGCGTACATGTCAATGAAAACTTAGCAACAAGTGGATCATCAAGCACTTAAGGACTTGGTGCCTTTTCTAACTATGATCAGTATGTGGAAAGCACGAGCTCACATGAAGAAAAATCTGAATTGGAATTTTATTTGGATGAACCTGTGAAGTGGTTGAATTGAAAAATATCAATATCTTAGATTTTTGGCGTAAGTCTGCAGCAAGCTATACACAGCTAGCAAGAATGGCACGTGATATCCTTGCAGTTCCTGTGTCAAGTGTTGCTTCAGAATATGCTTTCAGCTTGAGTAAGAAGGTTATAACCCCGAACCGAAGCTCACTTAAAGCAAAGCCGGTTGAGGCCTTAATGCGTATGCAAGATTGGTACTGTAATCTTGTTTGTTTCACATTCTTATTTGTATGTTTTACTTGCAAATAATTATTAACCCAATCTATAGTTGTAGATATAAGAGAAAGGCGTAAGAAGTGATTGCGCTAAATAATGATGAAGATTCATCTTTGGATGAAGAATATAACATCGTTATTCTTTGTTCATGTCAATTGTCAAGTCGTACTTTATACTACCGCTAAGTTTCTGTTCATTCCATCTTGTAGAGTTGTCG
Organism: Secale cereale; assembly: GCA_902687465.1. NCBI lineage: Eukaryota > Viridiplantae > Streptophyta > Magnoliopsida > Poales > Poaceae > Secale > Secale cereale. Next base: position 757,258,846 of record LR738715.1, on the reverse strand, counting down.
CTAGAGTGCTAGAGCAATGAGAAGAAAAGATTCGAAGAAGGCATGGCGAGACGGCAGCCAGCCATCTACTAGTCTTTATTTTGGTTTTGGACTGTAATGATATTCATGCAATTGTGTTTGTTGAAACTGGAATGTTTAGAACTGTAGATGCTATTGTCGAAGCTGGAAGGTTTAGATGATGTTGTTGAAACTGGAACATTTAGATGCTAGACTGCTATTGTTTTTCTATAAAACGGTGTTCTTCCGCTGTCAAAACTATTATTGTTTTGTTGTCCAAATTAGTGATGTTTTGGTGTTGCTGTGTTGTTCAAAGTAGTGACATTTTCTGTTGTTTTGTTGTAGTTTAGCATTGTTGTTTACTATGAAAACTTGTGTTGTAATGTTGTTCTTTCCTTCTGTTTTTTCCACGATAGATTTTCATGTAGTTTTCCTTATGTTGGTCCATGGGGCCGGGCTTCGAGCTTTCGGGCTTTGCCATAGGCTGGGCCTGGAAAAATTAAGAATTTATCAGGTCGGGGCGGGCTCAGGCCTCTCCCGTAGTCGTCGTTTTCTTGGCCTGGCCCGAGATATGACCAGATATACTCCTGCCGAACGCCTCATCCGCTGCCTCATCCATCTCCTTGTGGTCGGCCTTTAATTCCGTCTGATGAAGGCGGTACCGCCAGCGGTGGCGAGGGATGTCACTGGCGGAGCGGTAGGGCTCAAGCAACGCCTCCTGCCCCGACACGTCTACGTCCGGCCAGATGGTCGTGCCGGCGGCGAGTTGCTCTTCCGCGCCCTGGTGCTTGATACGTCTCCAACGTATCTATAATTTTTTATTGTTCCATGCTATTATTTATGATGTTTAGGATGTTTATTGGGCTTTGTTATACACTTTTATATTATTTTTGGGACTAAACTACTAACCCAAAGGCCCAGTCCAGATTGTTGTTTTTGCCTATTTTAGGGTTTTACAGAAAAGGAATATCAAACGGAGTCCAAACGGAATGAAACCTTTGGGAGATATATTTTTGGATCAAAATACACACGGGAGACTTGAGAACCACGGAGTAGGGCTGACGTGGTGTCCACGAGGGTAGGGGGGCATGCCCCCCTATAGGGCACGCCCCCCAGCCTCGTGGGCACCCCTTCTGGCCCCCAGTGCCCTCCTTCCTCCTATATATCCTGCGTACCCCGAAACTAACAAAACAACAGAAAAAACCCTAGTTCCACCGCCGCAACCTTCTGTTCCCGTGAGATCCAATCTTGGGGCCTGTTCCGGAGCTCCGCCGGGGGGGGATCTACCACAGAGGGCTTCTACATCATCAGCATCGCCTCACCATGAGTTGTGAGTAGTTTACCACAGACCTTCGGGTCCATAGCTAGTATCTAGATGGCTTCTTCTCTCTCTTTGGATCTCAATACCAAGTTCTCCTCGGTCTTCGAGGAGATCTATTCGATGCAATCTCTTTTTGCGGTGTGTTTGTCGAGATCCGATGAATTATGGGTTTATGATCAAGATTATCTATGAGAAATATTTGGTTCTTTTTTGAACTCTTTATGTGTGATTATAATATCCTTGCAAGTCTCTTCAAATTGTTGGTTTGGTTTTGCCTACTAGATCTATAGTTCTTGCAATGGGAGAAGTGCTTAGCTTTGGGTTCAATCTTGCGGTGTCCTTTCCCAGTGACAGTAGGGGCAGCAATGCACGTATTGTATTGTTGCCATCGAGGATAAAAAGATGGGGTTTATATCACTATGTTTGAGTTTATCCCTCTACATCATGTCATCTTGCTTAAAAGCGTTACTCCGTTCTTATGAAATTAATACTCTAGATGCATGCTAGATAGCGGTCGATGTGTGGAGTAATAGTAGTAGATGCAGAATCGTTTCGGTCTATTTGTCTTGGACGTGATGCCTATATATAATGATCATGCCTAGATAGTCGCATAATTATTCGCTTTTCTATCAATTGCGCGACAGTAATTTGTTTATCCGCCGTAGAATATCGCTATCATGAGAGAAGCCACTAGAGAACACTATGGCCCCCGGGTCTATTCTCAACATATCAATCTACAATCTACTTTACTTTTCCGCTTTTACTTTCTATTCTTTTATCCAAAAATACCAAAAATATCAAACTATCATCTCTATCAGATCTCACTTTCGTAAGTGACCGTAAAGGGATTGACAACTCCTTATTGCATTGGCTATGAAGTTCTTATTTGTTTGTGCAGGTGCGAGGGACTCGCGCGTGGTCTCCTACTGGATTGATACCTTGGTTCTCAAAAACTGAGGGAAATACTTACGCTATTGTGCTGCATCACCCTTTCCTCTTTGAGGGAATATAACGCAAGCTCGAGAAGTAGCAAGAATAATTTATGGCGCCGTTGCAGGGGAGGCTTACGCAAAAGTCATATACCAAGTACCTACCACAAACCCTTATCCTTCGCATTACATTTTTTGCCTCTCGTTTTCCTCTACCCCACTTCACCCTTGCCATTTTATTTGCCCTTCTTCTTCCGTGTGTTTACCGTTCGCTTGCTTCTCGTTTGCTTGCGTTGCTATGTGCCCTCAATTTGCTTGCATCTTTGCTTGCTAAAAATCGATTGTTATGGATCAACTTAAAGTGTTCTATTTGGATCATCTTCGATCCTTATGCGCTCGTGCTGAAACCCCAACTAGCCTAGTGGATAGGAAATCTTTAGATGAGCATGCTCATTTTGTGCGTCACCGTTTGTCTGAAAAGGGGAGACTCTTGTGGGATCAAATAAACAGATTGTCGTGTTATGCTTGGAATCTTTGTGAAATTTGTGATTTTACTTGTTGCTCTAAGAACCCTAAAAAACACCTCCCCTACCTATGTGAGTTTAATGATAATGAATTCTTATCTTCTTATGCAAAGGGTGTTTATAGTTACTACGATATCGAACAAATTGAAGAATTTGTTGCTTTTAAAGGTGCTTATGAAGTTGCTTCTTTGATTGAAAAGTATGATATTACTCTCTATGAATCTGAAAATTTTGACATACTTACATATTGCTTTGAAAACTTTGCTCATAATGTCTATGCCAAATAATTTATTAAAAGAATGACTGATGTTTTGAAAGAAAATAATGATATGCATGAATCTATAGATAATTATGATTCCGATGATTTGATTGAAATATCCCTTGATGAACATGACGCTTGCTATTCTTGTGGCCATGATGCCAATATTTATGAAGATGAATTTGCTATAGTTCCTTATGTTAAACATGAGATCGTTGCTATTGTACCCATACTTGATAGTTCCTTCGATGAAAAGCATGATTGCAATGATGTTATTATAAATTCTATGAATTTCAATTGTGTTTATGATATGCAAAACCCTAAGCTTGGGGATGCTAGTATTGCTATGTCGACTACTTGTTGCAATGATCATGATTGGGGTGATGCTTCTTACGATCTTGAAAATTTATTTAACCCCCATGATGAATATGACACTGAAAATAGTGTTTGCAATAATATTGAAAGTGGGTTTGGAGGAGTGTCAACTTTAGATCCCACATATTTGGAGAATATTCAATCTTATGAAATTTTTGATAAAATCGGGTTTGGAGAGGTCATGACTTTAGTTAATGTTGATCCCACTATTTTGAAAGAGTGTCAACTTCGCATGCATGTGGATCATGTTGAGAATATGTCTTGTGATAGCTATATTGTTGAATTTTCTTATGATCCTACATGCAATTATTATGAGAGAGGAAAATATGGTTGTAGAAATTTTCATGTTACTAATTTACCTCTCGTTCTGTTGAGATTGATCTTGTTTCTTTCTTCTTCCTTGCATATGCTACAAATTGGTTGCCTTGATGATTTGTTTGCTTATAAAATGCCTATGCATAGGAAGTATGTTAGACTTAGATGTGATTTTCACATGCTAGTTGATGCTCTCTTTGTGCTTTAATTCTTATCTTTCATGTGAGCATCATTGAATTCTGAAGCCTATCTTAATGACTATAAAGAAAGAGCTTGTTAGGAGGCAACCCAATTTTTTTTGCTTCTATTTAGGAATAAATATTGCATCTAGCTTCTGTTTAGATGTGGTTTTGTTATTTAATTAGTGTCTGTGCCAAGTAGAACCTTTGGGTAGACTTGTGTGAAGTTTATATGATCTTGCTGTGAAAAACAGAATCGTTAGCGCTCGCTAGAATGGTCACCAGATTTTACTGGAGCGTGCTATTTAGTTGATTCTTTTTGCAGATAATTAATAGACAAATTCCTCACGTTTACCAATTTATTTCATTTTTTGGAGTTACAAAAGTATGCGAAAACTGCATATTACTATAGACTGTTCTGTTTTTGACAGATTCTGTTTTTCGTGTGTTGTTTGCTTATTTCAATGCATCTATGAGTAGTATTGGGAAGTATGAACCATAGAGAAGTTGGAATATAGTAGGTTTAACACCAATATAAACAAATAATGAATTCATTGCAGTACCTTTGAGTAGTGGTTTGCTTTCTTATACTAACGGAGCTCACGAGATTTTTGTCTAAGTTTTGTGTTGTGAAGTTTTCAAGTTTTGAGTATTGCTTTGATGGACTATGGAACAAAGAGTGGCAAGATCCTAAGCTTGGGGATGCCCAAGGCACCCCAAGGTAAAATTCAAGGACAACCAAAATCCTAAGCTTGGGGATGCCCCGGGAAGGCATCCCCTATTTCGTCTTCATCCATCGGTAACTATACTCGGAGCGATATTTTTATTCACCACGTGATATGTGTTTTCCTTGGAGCGTCTTGTATAATTTGAGTATTTGCTTGTTAGTTTTCCAAAATTATCCTTGCTGGACACACCTATTTCAGAGAGTTAAATATGGCCTAGGAATTGATAGAACACTCTATGTGCTTCACTTATATCTTTTGAGTTGAACAATTTTTGCTCTAGTGCTTCACTTATATCTTTTAGAGCACGATGGTGATTATATTTTGTGGAAAATGTTGATCTCTCATGCTTCACTTATATCCTTTTGAGATTCTATTAAAACAGCATGGTAATGTGCTTTGGCTATAAAACTATCCTTCACATGATAGACATCCAATATAAATGTAGTAAAAACTTTCACACTAAGTGCATTGAATATGATGAGAAGTTGGATGCTTGATAATTGTTTTGAGATATGAGGATAGTGATATTAGAGTCATGCTAGTGGAGTTATTATGAAATTGAGAAATACTTGTGTTAAGGTTAGTGGTTCCCGTAGCATGCACGTATGGTGAACCGCTATGTGACGAAGTTAGAGCATGAGGTATTTGTAAAGTGTCAACCTTTGTGTGGAGGTCGGGGGCGCGCGATGGTTAACTCCTACCAACCTTCCCCCCTAGGAGCATGCATTGATTGCTTTATTTTGATGACTCGTAGATTTTTGCAATAAGTATATGAGTTCTTATGACTAATGTTGAGTCCATGGATTATACGCACTCTCACCCTTCCACCATTGCTAGCCTCTCTTGTACCGCACAACTTTTGTCGGTACCATACACCCACCATATATCCTTCCTCAAAACAACCACCATATATTTTCCTCAAAAGAGCCACCATACCTACCTATCATGGCATTTCCATATCCATTCCGAGATATATTGCCATGCAACTTTCCACCGTCCCGTTCATATGACACGCTTCATATTGTCATATTGCCATGCACGATCATGTAGTTGACATCCTATTTGTGGCAATGCCACCATGCATAATTTTTCATACATGTCACTCTTGATTCATTGCACATCCCGGTACACCGCCGGAGGCATTCATATAGAGTCATACTTGTTCTAGTATCGAGTTGTAATATCGAGTTGTAATTCAATGAAAGTGTGATGATCATCATTATTAGAGCATTGTCCCATGTGAGGAAAGGCTAAATCAAGAAAGCCCCTCCAAAAAAAGGAAAAAAAAAGAGAAGAAAGGCCAAAGAAAAAAGAAAGGCCCAAAAAAAGGGACAATTGCTACTATCTTTTTCCACACTTGTGCTTCAAATTAGCACCATGTTCTTCATGATAGAGAGCCTCATGTTTAGTCACTTTCATTTATTGGTGGGAATTTTTATTATAGAACTTGGCTTGTATATTCCAACGTGGGCTTCCTCAAATGCCCTAGGTCTTCGTGAGCAAGCAAGTTGGATACACACCCCCTTAGTTTCTTTTATTGAGATTTCATACATATTTAGCTCTAGTGCATCCGTTGCATGGCAATCCCTACTCACTCACATTGATATCTATTGATGGGCATCTCCATAGCCCGTTCATATGCCTAGTTGATGTGAGACTGTCTCCCTCCTTTTTGTCTTCTCCACAACCACCTCTCTATTACACATAGTCCTATGTCCATGGCTCACGCTCATGTATTGCGTGAAAGTTGAAAGGTTTGAAAGAATAGAGTGAAAATAAGTGCTTGGCTGAAATCGGGGTTGTGCATGATAAGAATATTTTGTGTGATGAAGAGGGAGCATAGCCAGACTATATGATTTTGTAGGGATAACTTTCTTTAGCCATAGTATTTTGAGAAGACATGATTGCTTTGTTAGTATGATTGAAGTATTATTATTTCTTATGTCAATATAGACTTTTGTCTTGAATCTTTCTGATCTGAACATTCATGCCACAATTAAGAGAATTACATTGAAAAACTATGTTGGTTAGCATTCCACATCAAAAATTCTGTTTTTATCATTTACCTACTCGAGGACGAGCAGGAATTAAGCTTGGGGATGCTTGATGCGTCTCCAACGTATCTATAATTTTTTATTGTTCCATGCTATTATTTATTATGTTTTGGATGTTTATTGGGCTTTGTTATACAATTTTATATTATTTTTGGGACTAACCTACTAACCCAAAGGCCTAGTTCAGATTGCTGTTTTTTGCCTGTTTTAGGGTTTTACAGAAAAGGAATATCAAACAGAGTCCAAACGGAATGAAACCTTCGAGAGAGATATTTTTGGAGCAAAATACGCACGGGAGACTTGAGAACCACGAAGTAGGGCTGACGTGGCGTCCACGAGGGTGGGGGGGCGCCCCCCTATAGGGCGTGCCCCCTGCCTCGTGGGCACCCCGTCTGGCCCCCGGTGCCCTCCTTTCTCCTATATATACCTACGTACTCCGAAACTATCATAACAACAGAAAAACCCTAGTTCCACCGCCGCAACCTTCTGTTCCCGTGAGTTCCAATCTTGGGCCTGTTCCGGAGCTCCGCCGGAGGGGGGATCTACCACGGAGTGCATCTACATCATCATCATCGCCTCACCATGAGTTGTGAGTAGTTTACCATAGACCTTCGGGTCCATATCTAGTATCTAGATGGCTTCTTCTCTCTCTTTGGATCTCAATACCAAGTTCTCCTCGGTCTTCGAGGAGATCTATTCGATGTAATCTCTTTTTGCGGTGTGTTTGTCGAGATCCGATGAATTGTGGGTTTATGATCAAGATTATCTATGAGAAATATTTGGTTCTTTTCTGAACTCTTTATGTGTGATTATAATATCCTTGCAAGTCTCTTCGAATTATTGGTTTGGTTTGGCCTACTAGATCTATAGTTCTTGCAATGGGAGAAGTGCTGGGCTTTGGGTTCAATCTTGCGGTGTCCTTTCCCAGTGACAATAGGGGCAGCAAGGCACGTATTGTATTGTTGCCATCGAGGATAAAAATATGGGGTTTATATCACTATGTTTGAGTTTATCCCTCTACATCATGTCATCTTTGATGGGCCTCTAACCCCTCGTTGGTTACCCCAAGTGGAAGGTGTAAGATGCAGTGTTGTGGAAGTTTTTCCCTTAGCAAAGATGCCAAGGATCGAATCCCCAGAGACTCCTAGGTTCAACAAGTAGGTGTCAACTGCTAACGGCGCCAGATATTAGCAATCAACGTGGACCTGCACACAGATACAAATAACTTTGCTCCCAACAAGTACAGAGAGGTTGTCAATCCCTCCGGCCTTGTAGTTCACAAAAGATTAAACGCAAATAATAGTAGTGATAGATAGTGTTTGCAATAGTAAGTAATAACGAAAAGTAAATAGCCGATGTGATCAATGATGGTAATATGGACCGGAGTCTCATGATGTTCACTAGTGATGTCTCTCTCCCAAAAGACGACAAAACAGCTATGTGAGGTAAACGAATTACAGCTGGGCAATTGACAGGACCACGAACGCAAACCAATGCTGACTACATTGCAAGAAAGGTTGAGGTTCAAAGCATGGGCGGTACGCCAAAGTAAGTAGACCGAAATCCATCAATATCTACTACTAATCATCCACCTTGAGATATTTATCCAGAACATCTCGCTGGTATTAAGTTGCGAGCCCCACCCATAGTGTAAACTCAATGCAACAGACAACTGCATTAAAAGAACTTTGCGTAAAGTAAACAATCCTTGCACCCGCGGGCACAAGCACCGTTGTTTTCCCCCTTGTGGCAACAGCACATCCCCTAGACTCATGTTTCTGTCACTCAAACTAGTCATCGAGGGGCATGAACCCACAATCAAGCATAACGTTCCCTCTTGGAGTCACTACGTATTACTTGGCCAAAGCAATAAATAACAATGGAGAACATGCAAGAATTACTTATGAACATAAATATAAAAGAGGTAGATCAAATATATTACTCAAGAACAATCTGAAAAATAATCTCATAATCCATCGGATCCCAGCAAACTCATCATAGCAACAGCATAAGGATTACATATGTGCCTCGATCATGTAGGGCAGCTCACGAGGACTAATTAGTGAAGCACAAGAACGGGAGGAGAACATCACATAGCTACTGGTCATGGACTCATGGTCCAAGGGAGACTACTCACAACTCATCCGGGAGGCGTCCATGGTGGTGGAGAGGCTCCCGATGGTGATCCTCCCCTCCGGCAGGGTGCCGGGAAGAGTTCTCCTGGTGCTCCCGATCTTGGAAGCGGCGGCGGCGGCGGAACAGAGATGAGATTGCGAAAAAGAGTTCCCGTCCTGAGGGTTTCGAAGGACGCTCTAAATATATGCCAAAGGGGGGCACCAGACGGGGCTCGGGGGGCCCAGGCGCCCCCCGGCGCGGCCC
>LR738715.1:757233824-757244537 GCA_902687465.1 Secale cereale | reverse complement strand
CCCCCCCGGCTGTCCTTCGGGCGAAAGGTAGGTTCTGGAACGCTGATTTTTTATATAATTTTTCTGGATTTTTCCTGGCAGTTCTCGTCATGTGAAAACCTGAAATACAAAAACAGCCGAAAACAGAAACTGGCACTGGGGTGCACTGGATTAGTAGGTTAGTCCAAATATGATCAAAAGTATATGGAAGTGTATAAATATCATAGCAATATCACCCAAAAGTGGCATGGAGCAAGCAGAAATTATAGATACGTTTTGGACGTATCAATCTTCCTTAAGGCGTTACTCCGTTCTTATGAACTTAATACTCTAGATGCATGCTGGATAGCGGTCGATGTGTGGACTAATAGTAGTAGATGCAGAATCGTTTCGGTCTATTTGTCTCGGACGTGATGCCTATATATAATGATCATACCTAGATAGTCTCATAATTATTCACTTTTCTATCAATTGCTCGACAGTAATTTGTTTACCCGCTGTAGAATATCGCTATCATGAGAGAAGCCACTAGAGAACACTATGGCCCCCGGGTCTATTCTCAACATATCAATCTACAATCTACTTTACTTTCCGCTTTTACTTTCTGTTCTTTTATCCAAAAATATCAAACTATCATCTCTATCAGATCTAACTTTCGTAAGTGACCATAAAGGGATTGACAACCCCTTATCGCGTTGGTTGAGACGTTATTATTTGTTTGTGCAGGTGCAAGAGACTCGCGCGTGGTCTCCTACTAGATTGGTACCTTGGTTCTCAAAAAATAAGGGAAATACTTACGCTACTGTGCTGCATCACCCTTTCCTCTTCGAGGGAATACAACACAAGCTCGAGAAGTAGCAATGCTTATAAAGGAGACAGAGGTCGTAGGCCTGGTCGGCCTGCGCCTATCTGAAAGATTATGGATGTCGCCTAGAGGGGGGTGAATAGGCGCTTTTAAAAAAATTACGGTTTAGGCTTGAACAAATGCGGAATAAACTAGCGGTTAATTTGTCAAGCACAGAACCTACAACAACTAGGCTCACCTATGTGCACCAACAACTTATGCTAAGCAAAATAAACAAGTAGGTGATAGCAAGATATATGACAAGAAACAATACGGCTATCACAAAGTATAGTGCATAAGTAAAGGGCTCGAGTAAGAAATGACCGAGGCACGCGGAGACGATGATGTATCCCGAAGTTCACACCCTTGCGGATGCTAATCTCCGTTTGGAGCGGTGTGGAGGCACAATGCTCCCCAAGAAGCCACTAGGGCCACCGTAATCTCCTCACGCCCTCGCACAATGCAAGATGCCGTGATTCCACTAAGGGACCCTTGAGGGCGGTCACCGAACCCGTACAAATGGCAACCCTTGGGGCGGTCACCGAACCCGTACACTTTGGCAACCTTTGGGGGCGGTCACCGGTTCCCGTCAAATTGCTCGGGGCAATCTCCACAACCTAATTGGAGACCCCGACGCTTGCCCGGAGCTTTACACCACAATGATTGAGCTCCGAACAACACCAACCATCTAGGAAGCCAAGGCACCCAAGAGGAACAAGCTCTAGGGTGCCCAAACACCCAAGAGTAATAAGCTTCTCAAACTTCACTTCCACGTATCACCGTGGAGAACTCAAACCGATGCACCAAATGCAATGGCAAGGGCACATGGAGTGCCCAAGTCCTTCTCTCTCAAATTCCACCAAAGCAACTAATGCTAGGGAGAGAAAAGAGAGGAATAACACGAAGGAGAACACCAAGAACTCCAAGATCTAGATCCAAGGGGTTCCCCTCACATAGAAAAGAAAGTGATTGGTGGAAATGTGGATCTAGATCTCCTCTCTCTTTCACTCCAAAAACTAGCAAGAATCCATGGAGGGATTGAGAGATAGCAAGCTCGAAGAATGTCAACAATGGGGGAAGAACACGATCTCAAAGGATAAGGTCCAATGGGGAAGAAGATCCCCTTTTATAGGTCCCCGCGAATCTGCCCGTTATGTGCAGAAAACTGTAGGACCGGTACAACTGGTGCACGAACCGGTATAACCGATCAAAGCATAGGAAAAACCAACCTATAGGAAAAAGCACTAAGCGGTACAACAGCCCGGGGAACCGGTAGTATCGGTTAAACTAAACTAACCGGTACAACCGGCCAACAACCGCCCAAGAACCATTCCAAAACAGAAACTATTCCGGTGGTAGAGCGGTACATGGCCGGTACAACCTTTAGACCAATTCTGGAGCGGTACTACCTCTCCAAACACCGGTTGTACGGTACAACCTCTCTATGAAAAACACGTAGGATCTAAACAGCCACAACTTTCGCATACGAATCCGAATTCGATGAAACCAAGTTTGTTGGAAAGCTAGTGACAAGGGCTAACACAATCTTGAAAGAAATATCAATAAGAAGCAAATTAGAAAAGGCCCATAAGAAAATGGTGAGAACCCTTCCTCGGATAAGACCGATAAAACCTCCAACACCAAAAACATCATAGAAGACGCATGTGAACTCCGTTTTCGATGAACTCAAGCTTGTCATCAAGATGACCATAAGCTCTAAGACTCACAAGGAGAACCAAACAAGAACCAAGAAACATGATGCAAGTATGCAATGGTTTGAGCTCTCTACTAACGATACGATCAAGCTACCAACTTGAGAGCCCCCCTTGATAGTACGGCAAACGATCCTATAACCCGGTCTCCCAACTACCACCACGAGACCGGTAAAATAGAAAACCTATCAAGGGCAAACCTTTGCTTTGAACAAAGTCCACTTGAGCTAGATGTAGACGATCTTGACTTCCTCAAGTTGGACCACCTTTCTTGATTGCATTGTCTCGGTGAAGACTAGTAGATTGCTCCCCCATACTCCACTATGGGTGAGCCACTCTTCGGCATATCTTCACAAGTCCACTGTCACCACAATGGACGGCAAGCTTCAAGCACTTGATCTCTTCGTGATGCTCCACTTGAACTTGCACACCGCAACCTAACCCCATAAAGAACTTTCACGAAGACCATGGGTTAGTACACAAGGCGTGATTGACAATGCTTACCATACCATGAGATTGCTTGATCCCTCTCGGTACATCTTCCACACTTTGTGTGTTGATCAACTTGATTCATTCTTTGACTTAGTTTTGATCAACCTTGAATATTTCCAACTCTCTTCATTTGGATGATGTCTTGACGGTAAATATGAATGATCACAAACTCTTCTTCTTCAAGACATGCTTGCAATAAGCTCAACACCCACAAGACCAATCTTTGGATAATTCCTTAATAGCATCTTGCTCATCACAAACTCTCCTTGAAACCAACAAATGAACTCCAAGAAAAGCCTATGGACAAACCCTTCAAATATAAATCAAGGCAACCATTAGTCCATAGAGATTGTCATCAATTACCAAAACCAAACATGGGGGCACCGCATGTTCTTTCAATCTCCCCCATTTTGGTAATTGATGACAATCACTTTCAAGAGAGTTTATATAAGGAATTATGCATCACCATACCATGCAACAATAATGTATGCGCATGAGATGCAAAAGCTTAGGAACAAAACCAAAGCAAGAAGAGATGACTCTCTAAAAACCTCACAAAACTAAACTCTCTGAAACTTCTCCCCCATTGGCATCGATTGCCAAAATGGGCGAATAGCTTAGAAGGCCAATATAAATTGTGTTCCTCCATAAATTGCGTATTCCTCAAAATAGAGAGTGGAATGCAATACATATATCCAACTGTAAATACTTGGAGGAAGACAAACTATATTGAGGCCCAAAGATTGCAAAAGAATGATATGCCCTGAAGGCATAACAAAGGGAGAAAAACACGCAATCAAGCAATCAAAGGATGCCAATTGAATCAAGCTATCAAAAGATACCAATTGACCCAACTAGACCAATGATCCTACATGCCAAATTAATAAAAGATATTATGATAAGAGCAAAGGAGTGTTCTAGAGAAACTATAGAAGATCCCCATGATTTGTGCACAATTTAGTTTTGTATTTGGATACAACGAGCACTAAATAGGATCGTCGCTCCCCCAAGATCAATAGAACCTCACGACATAGCAACGGAGTGTTCTAAAGATACTAGTGAAGCTCCCCATAATTTATGCACTCCTTAGAATATTTTCATTAGGATACCAAGTGCACAAAATAGGATCATCACTCCCCCAAGATCAATAGACACTCACACCAAGTGCAAGTGAGCATGAAGGAAACAAAGCCTAGCACTTGCAACAAACAACTGGTTGAGCAATATATAAAAGAGTCAACTTAAGAGTAGGCTCAACCAAAATGATGTGTGTGAGTCATGGAAAAGCACTTGAGAAGATTAATGTATGGATGAACATTAAGCATCAATATACTCTTGAATGAATGAGATACACAGTGCAAGGCCTATCATTCCCACACACAACAGCAAATGGGTTCACAAGCTCACTACTAATCATATAAATAACCTATGCTTGTGACAACCTGTGGTGAAGACATAAAAAGGATAGCTTTGTCATGAGGAGGGATACCAATAGAAATGGCAAAGGCCTCGTCAAGACAAGCAAGAGAAAAAATGATCTTCACCACAAAAGAGTGCATCAAGATGCAACGATATAAGATCCGCACTCGAGATACACACCTTCACAGAGCCACCAAAGAAATAAAACATGAACGAAAAGGTGGACGTGAAAGAAGGGGATGTCAAATAGATATGCAACTTCTCTCAAGTGTATAAGATTCTAGGTAGATGAAGATCATGATGATATCAATCCACAAAGTAGGATGTACACACGAAATTGTTGCAAAAAGGAATGAATAAGATATCCCCAAGGAAGTCATAAATATACCAATAAGATATTTGCTTGAAGGCATAGCACATGGCTAGATATGTTCTTATTGTATATAAATGAGTTCCAATCACACGAGCATCAAAGACATCACAACTAGCAACAAGAGATCATTGTTGGGATTCTTTGAGAAAGGAAACAAGTATCATAAGAAGGAACTACTAACATGCCATGATACAACCTACACAAGGTTGGTGCAAGAAATGTGTGCATGAAGTAGATGGTGATACTTGTTACCGAGATACCATTGGAAGGATGTAGTAGATACCAATTGAAGGTAGATAGTAGTTAATTGATCATCCTAGCTTGACTCCAATAAGCACATGGTGACACCACCTTCCTTTTGAATGAGCCAAGCATCCAATGCATCTCCAATTGTTCCTAGATCATCAACACAAACAAAATGGTACCCAAACTCATTGGGACCAAAGAGTTAGAAACACCAATACATAGGAAACTCCACAAACATATGTGCATTTATATATGAAAATGAATTTCATGCACATCTCATCCAAATTGAGACTAGGTGGAGTTTCCCGTATATATTGGGTTAAAGAAAGAAAGCATGCCAAAGAAAATACATGAAGTAAATATGCATGCTCAAGACTTTCAAGAAACGAAACAAAATGAAAAAGAAATACCAAGTGAAAATAGGATACCAAATGGAGAAATCATCACTTGGAAGATATCTATTAGAAGATACATCAAGGAATGAGATATCCATTGATACACGCAAAAGGAAAGATATCAGACTCCCAAAAGAGAGGATGGTTCCAAACAAACCAACCCATCTACAAAGTTTCATGATGGCACACGTACCAAAAAGAAACGGCTTGCCTTCCATCAACACACACTTGATATGGATCACAAGATGAGTGTTCTATCAAAAATAGGATAGCTCCCCCACGAATTGTGCATTTAAAGAGAATTTGCATTCGAGTACAAAATGCACAAGGTGGGATCACCACTTTCACTATATCTAGAAAACACTCGACAAAAACAATAAAACACGAGATCCACAAGTGGCAGGGAAGGAAATGGGAGTTGACACAAACATGGCAAGAGATAAGACAAATAAAACCAAAAGACAATGTAAAGATGATCAATAATTTCCACCACATAAATGATTACCAATTGTCAAAGACAAGAGGTATTTGGAAATAATTCCTGGTGATAGATAGCAATGATATCCAACACATCTTCACACCAAACACAAGCAAAATGCAACTTGTAGAGCTAACATGCCACCTAGGAACAACATAATTTATACTTTCAACTCTAGGTGACAATATCTCAAATTTACACATTTTCTAGGCTTGTAATATGCAAATAGAATATTACTCCCCCATAATGTGATACCAATGAAAAACTTACCAAGATGCAAAAGAGAACCAACAAGAGATAATTAATGGAACATTTAGAATTTGACTTTCTCATGAGAAGACATACCACATAGAGACTAGATAATCTTGTAATATCAATACTAGATGGTATTCCTCATGTCCACACATTTATAGGATTGTGAGGTGCACAAAGCACATCACTCCCCCAAAAACGGATGTCCCATTAATATCTCACAAGAGCCAACTAAGATAAAAGCAAGAAGCACAAAGGCTCAACGCACGACACACACATACATGATGTGCAAACAAATATACACATACTTGATTTCTCAAGATACGCAAATTGGACGCACAGTATATACAAACACATGCAAGGAACAAAACCAAAACATGCAAAGGGGCAAGTAACTTTCAATGTAAACAATTTAAGCACGAGTTACTGCAAGGAGGAACTTGGATATAAGATAGAAACTTGATCATCCGAATGACTTGGCTTGAGACAATATGAATGATGAAGACCCCTTAATTCTTCATAATGTAGCCAAGTCTCCAATGCCCTCCAACAACGCCTATTGATCAAGTTTTAGCTTGTTGGTCCCCAACCAAGTTGGGTCCTAAGAGGTTAGTCACAATATGCTTGGCCACCCAAATTGTTCTTTTCTTGACACCACTTTGAGTACCAAAAAACTTTGCAAACACATTGCCAACCTTATCCTTCCCAAGATAGTAGATATCATCAATAATAAGTGGGTTGGATAAGTTACCACTAGTGCATGAAGAAGCAAGGTGACCCTTCTCACGGCATAAGTAGCAACATCTACTCTTCACTTTCTTCTCACTTGATTTCTCAAAATGAGAAGCATTACCAAGAGTCTTCTTGGGAAGTGGAATTTCTTCAACTTGTGGTATAGCATGAGATTGAACTTGTGGCATCTTCCCTTATTGCTTGTCACTAATGGCCTTATTCTTCAATGGGCAAGATATAACATGATGCCCTTCAATTTTGCACTTGAAGCAAATAATCTCGGCCGAATTCTTGACTTGTTTTTGGCCCTTCTTCTTGTTAATGATCTTGGACTTTTTCTTCTTGTTGGAGTTGAATCCAAGTCCACCTTTGTCATTGGGGGATTTTTCCACACTCAAGATATTGTTGAGTGTGGACTTCCCTTCATGACACTTTTCCAAGTCTTTCTTCAAAGAAGTGACTTGGGCCTAAAGCTCTTTGATTTCCTCTACATGGTTAGTGTCAACACAAGTACTAGAGAAAGTATATGCTTCATCATTAGAGCAACAAGGCAAGGAAAGTAATTCATCACAAGAAGTAGCAACATTGTGAGTAGATGAATTACGAGGACTAGCACATGGCAAGATAGCATTTTGACTTGAAGTAGTGATACTATCCACATGAGGCTCACTAGATGTTACCTTGATACTCATAGCCTCATGAGCTATCTTTAGCACATTCTGGGATACTAGAAGATCATCATGAGAGCTTGTGAGCTTTACATGACTTTCTTCCAACTTCCCATAATTGCTAGATAGCAACTCAAATTGAGCCCTTAGCTCAACATTCTCCTTGAAAATCGATGCTTCACTAGAAATAGAGTTAGTAGCATAAGCATCATCAATAATAGCAAGAGCAGAAGGCAACTTGGCAAGCTCTTTAGAATATGAAGCTTTAAGTTGAGCATGAGACTCGGTGAGTTTGATGAGCTCACTCTTAATGACCCTTGAGCCATTTTCGAGGTGCTCAAAATCCTCAAGGAGTATAGCATGTGCAGCTTCAAGCTTCTCATTTTTAGTTTCAAAATCATTAGCCACCTCGAGAGCTCTATCACGGGATTCCTTTATTCTAGATAGTTCTAGAGCAAAAGTCTTCTCAAGAGATTCCTTGGTGGTTTGTTCAAGTTCAAGAGCTTGCGAGAGGTCTGCGATCTCATTAGCGTAATCACGCTCATGACTTTCCATTTTCTCAATGGTGACCTCATGCTCCTCTAGATGATATTCCAACTCCTCTATATATTTCTTGACCTCAATGGCAATAGATATGATTTCCATGAAGTTGGAACGAGCCATTTTATTCTTATGAAGAGCTTTAAAAATCATTTCCCCCTTAATTTTTAAGGAGGCAACATTATCATTCTCTTCACCATTATCAACATCATCATCATTGTCATCATCACTATCATCACAAGATATATTGGGATTCAAAGTGGGAGATACCTTTGAAGCCTTAGCCATAAGGCAAAATGCAATAGATGATGATGTAGGATCCCTTGAAGCACCATTCAAGACTACATCTTGTTCCGTGGGGTGTTGGGTTTCCTCTACATTGTTAGCATAACAATTCGAGGAAATAGATGCATTTTTATCATGGCAACAAGATATAGCAAGCATGTCATCATGAGTTTTAGTCAAGCAATTTCTACATGATATGCAAGGACTATCAACACAAGCATGTGAAACATGTAGGGTGCTCGAAGTGTTAAAGTCCAAAGAATATGCATTGCAATAAGATAGTGATGAAGGATCATCCACAATAAGCATACTATCATCATTGCAATGACCAACACTACTCACCATATCATTACATTGTGGCAAACCACATGTACGTGAAGTAGAAGAAGTTGAGAAGACAGCACGGCCGGAGGTGGAGGGAGAACAATCATTCCCACAATTCTTGGACACACCATATTTATCTTGAAGCTTTGTCCACAACTCATGAGCATCCCGGAACGGCATGGGTTGAAATATAACTACATTGCTCAAAGCATCAAAAAGCACATTAGAAGCTTGAGCATTGAGATAAGAGTTTTTCTCATCCTCTAAAGATAATCTTTGTGGATCCTTTGGAGGAGAAAAACCCATATCTACAGTTCGCTATAAATTTGGGTCCATGACCCTCAAGAGATTAAGCATGCGAATTACCCAAATATCAAAATTTGTGCCATCGAAACTAAGAGTGTCAGAGAAACCTAAACCCCTATTCGACATCCTTACTCTCTAGGCGGTTAAGCCCTATAAAGAGAGACGAGGCTCTGATAACAATTGAAAGATCGTGGATGTCGCCTAGAGGGGGGTGAATAGGCGCTTTAAAAAAATTACGGTTTAGGCCTGAACAAATGCGGAATAAACCTAGCGGTTAATTTGTCAAGCATAAAACCTACAACAACTAGGCTCACCTATGTGCACCAACAACTTATGCTAAGCAAGATAAACAAGTAGGTGATAGCAAGATATAGGGATAATTGATTTTATGCCCCTAGTTGGGTCACACTCGGCAGGTTTACCCCTAGTTTCCAAAAACACTTGTTCCTGCCCAAACCACTTTGCTCCTCTTATGCTTTTGCCCTTTGACCATTTGACCATCACTTTGAAAATTTCATAAAAAATCCATACTAACACAGAAAAATTCAAATAAGATATCAAAATGTTCAGAAAAGCATCACCTATATGTGCATGTCATTTGCATTCATGAAAAAAGTGTTGTCCAGTCCCCATCTCAGTTTTGACCATTTGCATTCATGGGGACTAGCCAACACTTTTTCCATGAATGCAAATGCCATGCACATATAGGTGATACTTTTCTGAACATTTAGATATCTTATTTGAATTTTTCTGAGTTAGTATGAATTTTTTATGAAGTTTTCAAAGTGATGATCAAACGGTCAAAGGGCAAAAGCATAAGAGGAGCAAAGTGGTTTGGGCAGGAACAAGTGTTTTCGGAAACTAGGGGTAAACCTGCCGAGTGGGACACAACTAAGGGCACCAAATTAATTATCCCCAAGATATATGACAAGAAACAATACGACTATCACAAAGTATAGTGCATAAGTAAAGGGCTCGGGTAAGAAATAACCGAGGCACGCGGAGACGATGATATATCCCGAAGTTCACACCCTTGCAGATGCTAATCTCCGTTTCGAGCGGTGTGGAGGCACAATGCTCCCCAAGAAGCCACTAGGGCCACCGTAATCTCCTCACGCCCTTGCACAATGCAAGATGCCGTGATTCCACTAAGGGATCCTTGAGGGCGGTCACCGAACCCGTACAAATGGCAACCCTTGGGGGCGGTCACCGAACACGTACACTTTGGCAACCTTTGGGGGCGGTCACCGGTACCCGTCAAATTGCTCGGGGCAATCTCCACAACCTAATTGGAGACCCCGACGCTTGCCCGGAGCTTTACACCACAATGATTGAGCTCCGAACAACACCAACCGTCTAGGGTGCCAAGGCACCCAAGAGGAACAAGCTCTAGGGTGCCCAAACACCCAAGAGTAATAAGCTTCTCAAACTTCACTTCCACGTATCACCATGGAGAACTCAAACCGATGCACCAAATGCAATGGCAAGGGCACACGGAGTTCCCAAGTCCTTCTCTCTCAAATCCCACCAAAGAAACTAATGCTAGGGAGGGAAAAGAGAGGAATAACACGAAGGAGAACACCAAGAACTCCAAGATCTAGATCCAAGGGGTTCCCCTCACCTAGAGGAGAAAGTGATTGGTGGAAATATGGATCTAGATCTCCTCTC
>LR738715.1:757184773-757233657 GCA_902687465.1 Secale cereale | reverse complement strand
CAAAAAAAAACTAGCAAGAATCCATGGAGGGATTGAGAGATAGCAAGCTCGAAGAATGTCAACAATGGGGGAAGAACACGAGCTCGAAGGATAAGGTCCAATGGGGAAGAAGATCCCCTTTTATAGGTCCCCACGAATCTGCCCGTTATGTGCAGAATACTGTAGGACCGGTACAACCGGTGCACGAACCGGTACAACCGGTCAAAGCAGAGGAAAAACCAACCTGTAGGAAAAAGCACTAAGCGGTACAACAACACAGGGAACCGGTAGTACCAGTTAAACTAAACTAACCGGTACAACCGGTCAACAACCGCCCAAGAACCGTTCCAAAACAGAAACTATTCCGGTGGTAGAGCGGTACATGGCCGGTACAACCTTTAGACCAATTCTGGAGTGGTACTACCGCTCCAAACACCGGTTGTACCGGTCAACCGGTACAACCTCTTTATGGGGCGGTACAACCTCTCTATGAAAAACACGTAAGATCAAAACAGCCACAACTTTCGCATACGAACTCCGAATTCGATGAAACCAAGTTTGTTGGAAATCTAGTGACAAGGGCTAACACATTCTTGAAAGAAATGTTAATAAGAAGTGAATTAGAAAAGGCCCAAAAGAAAATGGTGAGAATCCTTCCTCGGATAAGACCGGTAAAACCTCCAACACCGAAAACATCATAGAAGACGCATGTGAACTCCGTTTTCAATGAACTCAAGCTTGTCATCAAGATGACCATAAGCTCTAAGACTCACAAAGAGAACCAAACAAGAACCAATAAACATGATGCAAGGATGCAATGGTTTGAGCTCTCTACTAACGATATAATCAAGCTACCAACTTGAGAGCCCTCCTTGATAGTACGGCAAACGATCCTATAACCCGGTCTCCCAACTACCACCACGAGACCGGTAAAATAGAAAACCTATCAAGAGAAAACCTTTGCTTTGCACAAAGTCCACTTGAGCTAGATGTAGACGATCTTAACTTCCTCAAGTTGGACCACCTTTCTTGATTGCATTGTCTCGGTGAAGACTAGTAGATTGCTCCCCCATACTCCACTATGGGTGAGCCACTCTTTGGCATATCTTCACAAGTCCATTGTCACCACAATGGACGGCAAGCTTCAAGCACTTGATCTCTTCGTGATGCTCCACTTGAACTTTCACACCGCAACCTAACCCCACAAAGAACTCTCACGAAGACCATGGATTAGTACACAAAGCGTGATTGACAATGCTTACCATACCATGGGATTGCTTGATCCCTCTCGGTACATCTTCCACACTTTGTGTGTTGATCAACTTGATTCATTCTTTGACTTAGGTTTGATCAACCTTGAATCTTTCCAACTCTCTTAATTTGGATGATGTCTTGAAGGTAAACATGAATGATCACAAACTCTTCTTCTTCAAGACATGCTTGCAATAAGCTCAACACCCACAAGACCAATCTTTGGATAATTCCTTAATAGCATCTTGGTCATCACAAACTCTCCTTGAAACCAACAAATGAACTCCAAGAAAAGCCTATGCACAAACCCTTCAAATATAACTCAAGGCAACCATTAGTCCATAGAGATTGTCATCAATTACCAAAACCAAACATGGGGGCAACGCATGTTGTTTCACTATCGGAACTTGGTCTCCTGCTCCTCCTGTGTAGTGGGCATTGGGCTCGCCGATGATGATGCCTGCTTGCACCGGCGAGGAGGGTGGCATCGGCTCGTCCTCTGCCCATTGGGACGTCCGCAACACCGTCCACCGTCTGCAAGTCGTCCTGCTAGCCAGCTGCAATGGCGGTGATCTCCTTTTTCTGCTCAGACGATAGGTTGTGCCATACGGTTTTGGAGCTCGAGGAGGCCATGGCGGGCATGGTGCGGAGAGGAGGAAGGGAGTGGAGGATGATGGATGCAGCTATGGCCAGGCATGTGGTTTATATAGCAAGGGAATGGCAGGGAAACTGACGACGTGATTAATGGATGTATAGGTGGCATCGGCTCGCCGTTCCTCGGCAACCGCATGCGTTTAATGGAGGCAGGCGGGCATGTTGGTGTTGTTTGAATGCCGAAGATACGTCGCTGGCACCGGGAAGCGGCATGAGCGGCGTCCTCAGCTGGCATGCTCTGTGGCGGCGCTGACCAGCGACATACAGGAACATGCACGGACGTGTGTGGGGTTTTACGTGCGCCATGGTTGCCAGGTGCGGACATGACAACGGTTCGGATGACCGCAAAGCCCCTTCACTTTGTCTCCAGTTTGCGAAAAAAATACGCCCGGACCAACATGTTAACCAATATAGAACCGCGTTGAATGACAAAATACGTCCGAACCGCACAATCTAAACAGTTTTTTTAGCATCAGTACAGACGCAAGCGCTTATATACACGCGCATACACTCACCCCTATGAACGCATACACGCACACCCTACCCCTATGAGCACCTCCGAGATACTGAGCCGGCATATCATCTTGAGATTTAGGAAGTCACCGTAGGCGCCTCGTCGTCGACGGGAACATCTCCTCCCATTGAAAGCACATCGTCAGAAATCCTGAAATAAATCCAGGAATAATGCGAGCACCAGGATTTGAACCCTGGTGGGTTGGGGATACCACTGTCCACCTAACCATCTCAACCACAGGTTGGTTCGCCACACAGTCTAAACAGTTGGAGACGGTTTAAGGGTTGGGAGTAAGAGCATCTCCAACCGTTCGGCCGCCCAGTGCGCCGAAAAAGAGCGGCCTGGGGGTGCGCGGGCGATAAACTCGGCGCTGGGGGCTGTTCGGCACCCAGCCGTCGCCCCCAGGTCGCCGAATTTAGCCAAGCTTTCGGCCCAAAAACGGTCTGATATCTGCGTGAATCTGCCCATATTCGGTGTAGTTCAGCGTGTTTCAGCGTTAATTTTCGCATACAAATAGAAATTAATTAGTTCGTCACATAGTTCGGCGTGTTTCGGCGTGTTCAACAAATAGTTCACTACAAATTATATGGTTTAACAAATAAAAACTCAAGTTTCATCGCACGTCATTCCCGGCCTCACCCTTGAGCCTCCATAGGTGCTCCACCAGATCCTGCTGCAGCTGATGATGCACCTATGGGTCTCGGATCTCCTGACGCATACTGAGGTAGGCAGTCCAGGTTGCCGGTAGCTGGTGATCAACTTCGGCTGGAGGACCCTGTCTGTAGTATGGTTCAGTGTCAAACACTAGCTCTTCCTGCTCGCTCTCAATGATCATGTTGTGCAAGATGACACAGCAAGTCATGATCTCCCACATTTGATCTTTCGACCAGATCTGAGCGGGGTACCGGACAACAGCAAATCGAGATTGGAGAACACCAAATGGCCGCTCGACATCCTTCCTGTAAGCCTCCTGAATCTTCACGAACCAGGCCTTCTTGCCTCCTACCACAGGGTTTGAAATGCTCTTCACAAATGTCGACCATCTCGGATAGATGCCATCAGCTAGAGAGTACCCCTTGTTGTACTGCCGTCCATTGACCTCGAAATTCACCGGAGGAGAATGACCTTCAACAAGCTTGGCAAAGACTGGGGAACACTGCAGGACGTTGATGTCATTGTGAGTTCCTGGCATCCCAAAGAAAGAGTGCCAAATCCAGAGGTCATGTGTGGCCACTGCCTCAAGCACCACACTGCAACCGCCTTTGACGCCTCTATACAACCCCTGCCAAGCAAATGGGCAATTCTTCCATTTCCAATGCATGCAGTCGATGCTTCCAAGCATCCCAGGAAATCCTCTTTCTGCATTCTGTGCTAGGATCCGAGCAGTGTCTTCCGCATTGGGTGTTCTCAAGTATTGCGGTCCAAACACTGCCATCACTGCCCGACAGAACTTTTAAACACTCTATGCTGGTGGACTCGGCCATGCGCCCATAGTCGTCGAGTGAATCACCGGGAGCTCCGTATGCAAGCACCCTCATAGCTGTCGTGCACTTCTGGATGGAGGTGAATCCAAGTGTGCGGGTGCAATCCTTCTTGCACTTGAAGTAGCTGTCGAACTCCTGGATGGAATTCACAATCCGGAGGAAAAGCGTTCGGCTCATCCGATAACGGCGCCGAAATGTTTTTTCACCGTGCAATGGAGCGTCGGCGAAGTAGTCCGAGTAGAGCATGTAGTAGCCTTCCAGACGATGCCGGTTCTTTGCTTTCACCCGCCCAAGCGTCGAGCCACCTCGCCGCGGCTTCTCACTGCTCGCGAGCAGGCCAGCGAGGGCGCCGAGAACCATGAGATGCTCCTGCTCCTGGACGTCGGCTTCGGCTTACTCATCCAGCAACGCCGCGAGCGCCTCCTCATCTTTGGAGTCCATCGCCGGGCCGGGCAATTCACCGAACACCTTGTGGGTGAGGTGGGCGCAAGCCCGCCGGTGTACAGGCCCGGAGCGCCGGAAAAGGTGCCTGGGCGGCGGCGAAGAGGCTGCCTCGGCGAAACCCCTTCTTTTTCCCGGCGGGGGATGGTCTACCTAGCAGCGGCGAACGGTGGTCGCATCGGCAGGGTGGCGCAAGGTGGCGGCCGAGCGCAGGGGGTAGGAGGCGAATCTGGACGGGTGGCTTGATTTTTCGCCTGTCAATGTGGCCACAGGATCGTTTTTCCCTTACGCCGGAGCCCCCGAGCGCCCCCTAGTGCGCCAGGTTCGGCCTGCGAGCGCCGGGTGCAAAATGGGCCGAGCCGACGGAATTCAGCGTCCTGGGGACGCGACTAAACCGTTTTTTCGTCGCCGGCGCGAATAAACCGTCTGGAGAGGGGGGCGCGGCTGGAGATGCTCTAAGAAACGCACCACTCTACCACGCGTTCAACCAACCGCATGTGTGGCGATGTACTACTTGCAGATCGTCCCCAACCGCATGTGTGGCGATGTACTACTTGCAGATCGTCCATCGGGAATATGCGGGGAAAATAAAACGGGATGTCACGTACGTACGGTACGACTTTTGATGCTGGCTGGCGCTGCTCCTGCATGCGTTGCATGCACGTGCAAGTGCCGCGGCGTCGCCGGATCCGGGCGAGATAGATTTGTCTACGGCGCCGTTGCATGTGGCTCCGTCGTGCCGCCCGCTCTCTCGCTGCATGCATGTTGTGCTCGTTAAGCTAGTGGCCATGTGCTACGGCGCACGGCACAAGCCATAGTATAACGCACCATACTGTACGCGTGACAAACGGTTTCGACAGTTATGCAATGTAGTGGCCCGGGTAATAATTTGGTCAGCAGCACGGCGACGACGCTCAACATGGAGCCTAAAAGATTGCTTGTTCACGCCCTGAAAATAAAAGACATGCTAACTGGTATACCGTCCAATTATTGTCCATAGAGTATTCAGGTTAAACCATTATTTGCTTCATCTTCCTTTTTTTTTTCAGGAAAAGTGAGAGCTTTATTGATTATTGAATAGTATTACAATCCATAGCCAAAAGACATTGGAGATTCTCAGGTGCATCCTGTAACCACAGATCGGTATGATGCTCTGAGCGTGAAAATTTGGCTAGAAAATCTGCAACACTATTTTGGGATCTATCTAACTTCATGATAGAAAGCTCCCGCTCCTCAACAAAAAAGGCCTTCAACTCTGACACCAGCTGGCCAATTCTTGATTTATCCTGCCCCTGAACGTTGACAAGTTTTATTAAGTTTGAGCAATCCGTTTGTAAGACGAAAGGCCCTGCAGCATATGTGCGTGCTATCATCACTCCTTCGACGGCAGCAAGTAACTTAGCTTCAAGGGAATCATCACATCGTTGTGTGTATTTTCATGATGCCAGTACCAAATCTCCTGTTGAGTCTCTAACAGCCACGCCTACTCCTGCATCCTTCTTGGCGCTGAAGGCCCCATCCACTCAGGGCTGCCCATAAGGGTGTGCGAGGTGTGCGACCGCACAGGGCCCCACAAAACGAGGGGGCCCCGAATCCTGTATGCGCCGTTCATCGACATCGATCTGAAAAAACTTGATCCGTAGAGGGGCCGCCATTAGAGCTGCTGGCAAGGTCTGCAGCTCGTCTCCAGAAGGAATAAAGGCACCGAATCGTTTTTCCCTAGTGAGCTGGGCCTAGGGCCTTTATTCCATGGAGACTAAGGTTGCTGCCAATGCATGGGTGCTTAGATGAGGTGCTAAGCACATTAAATAGCTTAGCAACTATACTCTCCAATGCACAGATGCTTAACTTATGGTTGCTAAGCTTGCTTCATTTAATGATTTAGCAACTAAAGCTCTTCATGTATTGGTCGGCTTCCTTACTTTAAATGTTTTGCCTAGGTTCACGTGCTTAGCATTGTTTCTTCCTGGGGTCACCACACTCATCTCTCTCCTCTTAAATAACATGTCACATCAGATTTTTTTGCCTATGTGGAAGGCTTAGCACCTGTACAAGGTGGAGCATTGGGAGGGGCCTAAGAAATGATGCCCAGTTCCGTAAAATAGGTGGTGGTGGGCCAGGATCGTGGGGCAGAAGGGAATTAGCGATCGTGCATTTTTTTCAACAAAAAATAGCAAGAATGGCAATTTAAATCCTAACTCAAAAGGTATGATTTGCGGTGTATTCATGTATGTATTTGCGTTGTCTATATGTTCTATAGTAGATGAACAACGGAACGAGCAGATGAATTGATTCATCTTTTAGTTCTATATATATAATTTTGATAAAGTGATGGCAGCGAATAATAGTGTAAGTAGTATGTTCGTATGATAAAAAGTCATTTTGGTGAGCTGGTCCATTGGAGCCCTATATTTTGAATAGTGCCAAAATAACATTTTGAAGTTTTATAAAATTCCAATAACAATTCCACATGTTCATATGGATGTATGCTACATATGTGCAAATTCTGATAATGAAATAAGTAACCATGTGAGTTACACACAAATGAGAAAATTGTGATTTTGGAAAGATGAACCGTACATGTATTATTCACTGTTTAGAAATCGTCATTTTTATTTTTTCCATAGCTCACGTGTTTATTTTTTTTCATCACCAAACTTTAAATATGTGTAATATCCATCCACGTGATCATGTAGAATTCTTTTCGGGGTTTGTTTTTATTGAAATTTTGAGTGTGACTCTTAAACAATTTAAAATAAAGTCCCCCAATGCACCCATGTTCCAAAAATCCACTCACATTCGTATGAGCATATTATAGTTAGTTATGTTGATTACATTTTGTGCCATATATTTTATGAGCATATTATTTATAAATGAATGCTATCAGTTTTCTACACACACCTTAATTTTTATTTTATTAGGGCCCCATCTTGAAATTCGCACACGGGCCTCAAATTTCTGGAGACGGCCTGCATCCACTGATATAGCAAGGCAGCCCTCCGCCGACGCCGGCCACGGAGCGTGTACAGCGGCCTTATTCTTGTGTACTGGCTGATCATATCCACCATCAGCGATTCCTTTTCCTTTAAACGGGTCACGGCCATCTTTGCAATGAATCTGCAGCAGTGAGCTCATATAGCTGGCCAAGTAACTCCTCGTTACATGCACTGGTGGTACTGGTTTTTCATGGAGTTGATCATTTCTCAACTGCCAGTTCCTCCATATTAGCATGATCACGTTCTTCCTTACCCTTTCATCTGTTTGGGCTAGGAGATCAAGCAACCACTCTGGCCCAGAATTAAAGAGTTCTTCCCGGTCCTAAGGTGGGTTATCTTCATCTTGCTAACTGCATTGTAGAGCTTAACCGGAATAGTGTAACCATGTTGAGTCCTAAGGTGGGTTATCTTTGTCTCCATATTATCACACTATCTTGGAAACCGAACTTCTCCAAGACAAAAAGTCTTGCATGGCAGGGGATGCACTAATTGAAATGAAAAAAAACGAAAATTACACGTCAAAGTAAAGAAGGACAAGTCATGCTTAATTACACATTCATGCAAAGAAGCACGAGTCAATACTTGTCGTTATGTACCGTAAAAATATCGAATGTCTCGTCTAGCTTGATGGTGAAGTACCTACCGTTTTCCAGATGATGCATGTCGCACATACCCCGGTTGTTGATGCAGTATTCGCACTCAGGGATCCTATCATCGTTAGACATTTCCCGTGTTCATAATTCAAAGATTATAAACCGACGGCAATTGCCAGGAACTCAACACACAAATCACTATTCAGCACAGGTTGACTTTTGGTCTGCCGAGTCATCCTTGAAAACTCTCGTCTCACGTGGTGTAAATGGTGGACACTCCCTCTTTGACATATTCGACCGTCGGTGATGGTTGCTCCTCCCTTCGTTCTCGAGTGCATTACACAAAAATGTCTAGCACATGAGAACAAAGGAGAAGCGACCCCACGACAACAGTCGAGAATTCTTCCTCTCTGATATGTCGACAGTATATTGTGGACACTCCCTCATAGATATTTTGACCATCGGTGATGGTCGCTCCTTCTTTCTTTCAAAAGTGCATTACACCAAAATGTCTAGCACATGCGAAAGAAGAAGAAGTGACCCCCACGACAACAGTCGGGATTCTTCCTCTCTGAAAATCACACAAGGAGCCCAGACAGAATGACAGCCAACCCATTACATATATCGAGTAATGACATTAAAAAATGGCATATGTTTTGTCGGAATGTCGTTTAATTCATGTCCCTGCAAAATGACGGGCACTCGATATTTCCTACTTTATAGCACAAGTCATGCTGAAATCCACAGAAAATTCCGGCATGACCTTTGGTAAAATAGGACATATCAAGCGCGTGAAATTTGCCAGAACATAAATGAATCAACATTCCGGCAAAACATAGGCCACTCGGGGTTTCGCTGCAAACAATAAAAACCAAGATAGACTTGGGCAAGCACATACACATGCTAGTACTACTGTCTAGTTCTTGAACCCTACAAAAATGCCCTGATTTAACAATATAACTTAGAGTTTGATTGTTGAAATATATTTGAAAATATACTATGAACCCTAGCAAAATGCCCTAATTTCACAATATAACTCAAAGTTTGATTGCTGAAATATATTTGAAAATATACTATGAACCATAGAAAAAAATACCCTAATTTCACAATATAACAAGTACATGACATTTTTTAAAATTCTACCAACTAAATTTCGTAAAGTAGAAACTATAATATGGAAACTATAAACTATAAAGTAGAAACTATAAACTATAAAGTAGAAACTTTAAAGTAATTCAGTAAACTACAAACTAGAAACAAAGGCAGGGGAGGAGCTCGCGGACCGCGCCGGAGCTCGGAGGACGGCGGCAATGCGGCAACAGCGGGAGGAGCACGGTCGTGACGGTGAGACAGGGAGAGAGAGGGAGTGAGGAGAGGGAGAGTCGGAAGAAGAGGAAGAGGATAACACTGGCTTAGCAGCAGTGCGTGTCCCGTAAGCCCCGATGCTACTACACCTAGCCTGGTGGGTACCATGGGGACCACTTAGCAGCATCACTGCTTGGAACACCCGCGCAACTGCTAAGTAGATAGCAGTAGCATGTACCTTTGACCCGCGCTACTGTAAAGTAGCAGTAGCACATGCCTCAGACCTGCGCTACTGTTAAACCTCCACCTATAAGATTTTCCTTATTAGTGCCAGCACACGCTAGAAGAATATTCACACATCCTCGTATCAGGGCATTTCCAACGATAACCCCTAAAATAGGCACACTATTTGTTTGCAGACTAGTCCAGACCAGTACACGTACATTGATATCAGAGCAGATGATCCAACCATGTTCCTAAATGTCCATCTATGCATGTGCATGTCACAATTGAGTAGTGAGAGGGGATGTGTCCAACATGATGGATTTTGATTAGCTAGATGGATGTCTGGACTCCCCAAAGCCCCGCTTCTAGTTTGCCACAATTTGGACGTCCGAACTTGTGTCCGGACGTTTGAGGGATATTATTGAATGGTAAAAGTGTCCAGACTCATGCAAAGGACATAAAGGGCAATTTGAGGGTACACATTGGAGATGCCCTAATTCATCAATATGCACTCATGAATAAAATTTCGTGTAAAGCGAAATGACTATTTTTTCAAAAATTGAAGGATATTTTTTGCACCAAACCCTCGTCGATGTATTGTTGGCGTTACACGCATGCCGTATGTGCCACTAAGAGTGCACCTCGCGACTGTCTGTCGATTACGGTTTCTTCACCTCCGCTTGCGTTGGAGTCGATCCGTCTCGTCTCTGATGGCCTTAGGACCATCGAGTCGCGGACTAGGATGTGGGAGAGATTTTTTTTTTTTTTGTGGGGATGTTTTCTTTGTTGAGAATTTTTTTTGCGGGGATGTGGGCGAGATTGTCGGTTCGTTGGGCTGGAGCCTGGGAGGGAGGAGGGGTGTATACTTTTGGGCTGGGCCGAAACGCTTTGTGGTAAATTTGTTTTTCAATTTTGGAAGGGGGGTCATGGCCCGCTTTAGCCTCAGAGAGACTCTGCCGGTGTACGCACGGTACCTCCACGGCACATCACATCATATTTTTTTTGAACACAGTACAAACGCAAGCGCTTATACATACGCGCATACACTCAACCCTATGAACGCATACACGTATACCCTACCCCTATGAGCACCTCCGAGAGACTGAGCCGGCATATCATCTTGAGATTTTACGCAGTCACCGTAGGCGTCTCGTAATCGATGGAAACGTCTCCTCCCACTGAAAGCATGTCGCAGGAAATCCTGAAATAAATTCAGGATATATGCGAGCACCAGGATTTGAATCCTGATGGGCTGAGGATACCACTGTCCACCTAACCAACTCAACCACAGGTTGATTCGCACACACCACATAATTTTAGGTACTATCCGTTTACGTTTTGTTATTGAAAGCAGCATTGGTTTGAGTGTGAGTGGTTCAATGTAAAGATCATCTAGAGAAAATATCTCAGCTGGCAAGGTGGTGTTGAGATCACTCACCTCGCTCGCAGCCGAGGCTTGCCTATGCCCGTTGATGCTCATGCTCATGCTCAGGTTATCAGGTGGACCAAAAAAAAAAAAACCCGGCGACAGTAAAAAAAGTTTGTGCACTGTTAAAAAAAACTGAGGTCGAGGCTAGCTCCAGGACAATGCTCACATGATCAGAAGATATTTTTTTTTTGCAGGATAAAACTTCGATCTATTAGTACAACGAACACTAGAAATGATAAAAATTACATCCAGATCCGTAGACCATTTAGCGACGACTACAAGCACTGAAGCGAGCCGAAGGCGCGCCGCTGTCATCGCCCCTCCCTCGCCGGAGCTGGGCAAACCTTGTTGTAGTAGACAGTCGGGAAGTCGTCGTGCTAAGGCCTCATAGAACCAACGCCTCAGAACAGCAACCGTCGCCGATGAAGATTGTAGATAAGAATGATCCAATCTGAAAACACACGAACAAAGACGAACAACAAACCGATCCGAGCAAATCCACCAAAGACAGATCCACCGGAGACATACCTCCACACGCCCACCGACGATGCTAGACACATCACCGGAACGGGGGCTAGGCGGGGATACTTTTATTCCATCTTCAAGGAATCGCCGCTGTCTCGTCTTCTTGAATAGGACACAAACCCTAACAAATCTTGAAAAAAGATCTAAAAACGAAGCCCTCCCACCGGCAAGGGCCGGGATCCACTCCGCCCCCATGGCCCTAAGGCCACAGGAGACGAGGCGGACCGGCGCCGGCGCCGGCGGGAGGCAGAGAAATCCTAGCTTTTTTGGTAGGCGGCGACGGCTGGCTAGGGCGAGGCAGAGCCACGATGGAGGTTGCCACATGATCAGAAGATTAACTAGCTAGCCAAATGGCAAAGATCAACGTAGATGCAGTGTGCTGTGGTCCAAACATCAAACGCGTGCGCGCTTCCAGTGGCTTCAACGAGACAAAGCCGTACCTCATGCCATTTTTAACAGCCGTACCGTCCTCTCATACTACTCAAACATAGAAATCCGAGAGAGAGAGAGAGAGAGAGAGAGATGGGTTGCATGATCGCTTCACATGCATGTTCTGCTAGCTGCTTAACGTCGTCTACCAACTTGCCAAGGGAACGCATAAAACTATGTCATGCTTAATCTATGGTTTGGATTAAGGTATCAGATGTGATCGGTTTTAAAATTTACGGTGGTTGATCTGCCTCGGTTCTCGCGTGGAGAGAAGAACGAATCTTTCCCTTCAACCGTACGACAACAGTCCCCCGTACCAATCTATAGTACTAAATCTGTAGTTTGAATCGGAGTTTGACCAAGCACGCTTGGACATTCAAATTCCAATTAATCTCGCAGAAAAAAAATTAATCCTTGTAGATGGGAAATAATAATACTTGCCATTTTAGATATTTTGCGAGGGCGATCAAAAAGATCAAAGCCCACTTAATTAGTTATTAAATCATATATTTTTTCTAGTCAATGTAGATACGTATGATACTGCACATTACTCCCTCCGTCCAGGTGTATTGGGCATCTAAGGATGAGCTCTGCGATTTAGGCAAGACCTGGTTGGACGAGCCAGATCCAATCACCGGGTGATCCTTCCTCTCAAAAACGAAACTGAATAGTAGCAATTAATCATGTAATTAGTGCATGGCCATTCCGGCCCACCTCGCTGCCTAACCAGGCCGCTTCACCTTTGATTGCACTGGTTACTCGTGTTCTCTGGCAATGAAAAGAGATCGCTATGGGGTGGGCCGAACGAGGCGGGGAGGGAAACGAGGGCAGTTATTTTCCTCACGTCTTACTCATCTGGAATTTCTAAATTCTGTTAGATGCCCAATACACTAGGACAGAGGGAGTACTCAAGTTTGTGATATGATTAACATGTATTGATCTCCAATCTTAATTAGTTAAATATGCATATCTACACATATAAACGGCTCTTTGGATAGAGGGGTCTTATAAATGGAGATTAGAGCATCTACAACAGGACTTGGCAAATCCCCCCCTCCCCTCCCATACGCCCGCGGGCACGTGCGGGCGCGTCCGCGGACAGCGCCGGATGGCCCCTCATATGAGCTGCCGCACATCCACACAACTCAAATTCGGAACCTCAAATACATGCACCCGTCGATCATACTATACAAATCGTCCCAATTCAACCGTTCAAAACAAAGCAAAACAAATCATAGTTCAACAATATGGACATGCCAAAATGAAATCAATATCCACATCACTCACCGGACGCCATCATGCTGCCTGCTCTGAGGCCTCCTTGCATCCCGCTCCGCCTACATCCTTGCCGCATGCTCCGCTCCTGCCATAGCCGCCCTCGTCACCTCGTAGTCCTTACGCTTGTTGATCTCCTTTTTTCCCCGCAAGCCACTTCTTGGCATGCTCATCCAAGAGTATTTTGTCCGCCAACATGATCTTTGAATCTTCTGCGTCCCATGTGATTTGCAACCTCTCCTTCTCAAGCTCTATCTCTTCAAATGTCTTGGCCTTCTCAAACTCCCATTTGATCGCCGTCTCCTGCTTCTCCAACTCGATCTTCTCACTCTCAATTTCAAGCGTCTTCTCCGCCCTCTTTCGGTCCCAACCCATACTCTTCTTTTGCGCATACACCATGAGCTTGTACCTCTCCTCTTTCTTGTTCTCCCTCACCGAAAAACTACCCATCCATGTGGAGAAAATATTTGTAGTCGCGGCGGCACGGGGGGCCCTTTCCTTCTCTCACTTGTTCTCCGTGACTTGCCGGTTATCCTTTGGCACGGTGGCTATTCCATTCTCCACGACAACATCTTCCTCTTCTTCGTCCAACCCAATTGATTGTTGGGAGCTTGAGCCAACATTCCTCTTCTTGTCGGCTTTGAGATCCGCCACAAGTTGTGTCCACTTTGTTGTGCCATTCAATATGATCCAACAATGGCTAAATGCAAATGACTCCTTCACAATTTCGTGATGCATAGTGACGGCCATCCTCGTCTAGCAAATAAAATATGTATGAGCATGAGAATGCAAACAAAGCATATGCAAATGATGACAAGATGAAGTAGCTTAGGTGAGTTACCACTCTCACCCCACTTTGAGGGCGGTCGATCACTTGTGAGTGGTAGCCTATTCACTTCCCCTTGAATGATCCCCTATCAATGTTGGAGAGATGCCACATTACGGTTCGTGACGGTAGGATGCAGCTCCACATATTCATTTTGTTCATGATATTTTTTCCAAATCTTCTTCCAATACTTGTTCCCCTTTTGCTCGGTGCCGCAAATTGGATCCATAATGTTGTGGCCAACCAAGCTTTGACCAACAAGATATCCAGAATGCCAGACCTCTGGCCATTTCCTTCTTTGCCCTCTTCTTCTTCTTCTTCTTCTTCTTCTTCTTTCTTCTTCTTCTTCTTCTTCTTCTTTCTTGATCGGATTCGGATTTGATGTTGTCCCAACCTCGAAAGAAGGGACAGATGGATCCCCCAATTGCTACTCAATTTGGTTCGGACCTTGATTATCATTGATCATGTACGACAGTAACAACTCCTAAATGATCATAAATTGCAAGGATTCATCATTTCAAAAATGAACTAGCATTCTATGCAAAACAATGAACAAGACATATGCAAAGTTGATTGGACATGAGCAAGAAGAACATACCTAGTCATGTTCTGTCATTCCGCCGCACATGTCATGGGCAACCCGGGCACCCCCGGTGCCCGTACTTGTCCGCGCTCGAACGAGCCGCGGCGATTGAAAGACGTCCACCAGCAACATTCGCGTTGGTGGAAAGCTATCCGGAATGCCCCAACCGGTCGTGGGATCCTCCTTCGTCCCAACCTGGCCCGACGGCGCAATCCTTGTCGGCAGCGAGAGGAATGGGGCGCGATGTTCCGGGGGCGCGCGCGGGGGGGGGGGGCAGCTACTTGTCCATGTTCGCATTCGCGCCCTGCGATGTCGCCGCTTCCCTCTCTCGCTGCAGGCGTCGCCGGTTCCTCCATGTGATGTTCTCCGGCGTTCGCGACAAACCCGAGGACGGGACGACAACAGACGAGGCGGGTGCAACCTCTATCGCGGCTACCAAGGATGGGCTGGACGATATCTAGGATGGTGGTGAGGATGGAGCAAGGGTGGCGGACGGTGAGGGCTCGGATGCGGGAAATGTTGGACGGAGGCGGGGGGAGGGTGAAGGGTTTGGTGGATTTGGTGCAATTTTTTGTGGGGTAGGGCTATCGGGTTCGATGTAGCGTACGCGCCCGGACGCCCCCATATCGGCCCTAGATTTGTGCTGGATATGAGCGAGGGAGGGACAGGACTTCTACAAGATTACGAAAGTTTGTGCTCCAAACTAAATGTAGTACCAGCGGCTGCCCCGTGTATCTATAGGTTTCCACCTAGGCAAAAATCCGATGTGGCACCATATATATTTAATGAGGAAATTGAAGGAAATATGACCTAGAGGCAATAATAAAGTTGTTATTTTATATTTCCTTATTTCATGATAAATATTTATTATTCATGCTAAAATTGTATTAACCGGAAACTTGATACATGTGTGGATACATAGACAAAATACCAAGTCCCTAGTAAGCCTCTACTAGACTAGCTCATTAATCAAAGATGATTAAGTTTCCTAACCATAGACATGTATTGTCATTTGATTAACGGGATCACATCATTTGGAGAATGATGTGATGGACATGACCCATCCATTAGCTTAGCATATTGATCGTTCAGTTTTATTGCTACTGCTTTCTTCATGTCAATACATATTCCTCCGACTATGAGATTATGCAACTCCCAGATACCGGAGGAATGCCTTGTGTGCTATCAAACGTCACAATGTAAATGGGTGATTATAAATATGCTCTACAAGTATCTCCGAAGGTGTTTGTTGGGTTGGCATAGATCGATATTAGGATTTGTCAATCCGAGTATCGGAGAGGTATCTCTGGGCCCTGTCGGTAATGCACATCATAAGAAGCCTTGCAAGCAATGTGACTAATGAGTTCGTCGTGAGATGATGCATTACATAACTAGTAAATAGACTTGCCGGTAACGAGATTGAACTAGGTATGAAGATACCGACGATCGAATCTCGGGCAAGTAAACATACCGATGACAAAGGGAATAACGTATGTTGTCATTAATGTTTGACCGATAAAGATCTTCGTAAAATATGTAGGAACCAATATGAGCATCCAGGTTCCGCTATTGGTTATTGGCCGGAGATGTGTATTGGTCATGTCTACATAGTTCTCGAACCCGTAGGGTCCACACGCTTAACGTTCGATGACGATTTATATTATGAGTTATGTGTTTTGGTGACCGAAGATTGTTCGGAGTCCCGGATGAGATCACGGACATGACGAGGAGTCTCGAAATGGTCGAGAGGTAAAGATTAATATATTGGATGATAGTATTCAGACAGCGAAATAGTTCCAAGGGGTGCCGGGTACATATCGGAGTGCCGGGGGATTACCGGAACCCCCCGGGGGAAAGATATGGGCCACATGGGCCATAGGAGGGAGGCAAGGCAGCCCACAAGGGGTGCCCCCCCCCCATGGGGAGTCCGAATTGGACTAGGGGAAGGGGGCGGCGCCCCCCTTTCCTTCTCCTACTCCCTCTCCTTCCCTCTTTCTCCCTCCAATAGGAAGGAATAAGGGGGGGGGATCCTACTAGGACTAGGAGTCCAAGTAGGACTCCCCCCCCCACTTGGGGCGCGCCTAGGGCTGGCTCCCTCCCCCTCCCTCCTATATATACGTGGGGAGGGGGCGCCTATAACATAGATCAATTATTCCTAGCTGTGCGCGGCGCCTTCTCCCTAGTTTGCTCCTCAGGTCATATTGTCGTAGTGCTTAGGCGAAGCCCTGCGCGGATCACTTCACCATCACCGTCACCACGCCGTCGTGCTGACGAAACTCTCCCTCGAGCTGAACATATGCTGAACTCGGAGGTGACATACGTTCGGTACTTGATCGGTTGAATTGCGAAGACGTTCGACTACATCAACCGCGTTGAACCAACGCTTCTGCTTTCGGTCTACGAGGGTACATGGACACACTCTCGCCCTCTCGTTGCTATGCATCTCCTAGATAGATCTTGCGTGAGCCTAGATTGTTTTTTTGAAATTGCATGCTACGTTCCCCAACAGAACTAGAGTTTTACCATATCTTATATAGATATAGCTCTTAGCTTTGAAACCAAGACAAGTAATATTTGTTTCCTCTTAGAACAGAAAAAGTGTTAGCACATTCAGATACAAGCCATTACAGAAGTTGTATGGAAACACATATTTAAGTATATCATACTCCCTCCATTCCAATGAAAAAGGAGCAAACACATTTTAAAATCTGACTTTGACCATAAATTAGATCAGTATTGTATATATTATCACTTAAAAAGTCATACCATTGAAAAAATCTTTTAAATACAAATACAATGGTACTCCCTCTGTAAACTAATATAAGAGCGTTTAGATGACTATTTTAGTATTCTAAACGCTTTTATATTAATTTACGGAGGGAGTATAATTTTTGTTACATATAACCCACATTTGGTTGATCTAATTTATGATCAGTTCAATCTTGAAATGCGTGTGCGCCTTATTCATTGGAATGGAGGTAGTATAGTTTAAGATATGATGCATTGGGAGTGCCCTAAGCATTGTGACGAAGATATTCCCATCAAGATCGCGAGGGAATCTTAAACTACAGCAATGTGTAGACAACTGTAGTGAAACCACTAGTACATGCAACTCACCAGAAACCCCTAAGGATTTGGCTACCCCCTTTCCCGCAAGTCCATGATCTGCCCAGCTGCTTGCACCAATGATTAGGTTATTGATGCAAATCATATGCATATGGTAGTTCAAGCTAAACTGATTGTGTGTCTTTGGATGCTGATTTTTGCTTGATGCTTATTTGGCTCTCTTGCCCATGATTGCATGGTGGGAGGGAATCTTTCACCAACTTGGGTCGGATTGTACTTGCAACCTTGATTGGAATACTAGGAAATAGTCAATCGATGCCCACATGAACTTGGAAGAGCACTAGGCAAAATGAGGAGACTACAGGTCGGTACAATCAAGGAATAATATCTCATTAATTGCTTTCACACACTTCATCAGACCCATGCATTTCATAGAATCATTCTACAACTTCATTTTAAAAAAACAAGAAGTCTTAGGCTGATTATAATGAAAGTACCATAGGTGTAGTATCATGCATGCCAACTAAGCAGTTTTGATGAGGTGACATAAAATTAAATGAAGAAAGAGAAACTTGAGTATAATATCATGATACCGTATCATATTAAATGATGTGCTACTTTGTGTCATGTATGACAATATATATAGTCCTATCATGCATTAAGAATGTAGCATTATACACTAGTATCATATGCACGATAATAGTATATGATACTCCTCATTACAAGCAGCCTTATTATCATCAGAGTTGATGTAATCATGTGCATTTCAGGCATCTTTAGACAGTACTATTACTAGTATCAAAAAGGTACTATTGTACTTCCTAAGCTTTATTTCTCCCTTCTTGCTTAGGAAGTAAGACTTTGCTGATGATACCATGCATGTGAGGCCTCCTCCTCACATGCAGGCGTCCAGCTCCCCTCCACAACCTTCAGAACTGCCATGCATGCATGGCACACAGTTTGAAGCTGAAAAGAGAGAGAGAGAGGAAGTCTTCATCAAGCTAGACGTAATGATAAACTACTAATGCAGTCAGAGGGACAATTGAATTTTCTAATCAAATCAATCTGCTGATGCACCTAGATGGCAAGTTGAGAGCCTCAGAAACTTGTACTAGTTAGTTTAGATCTGCATTATTGCAGGCTAACAGATTATATTATCAGTGGGCAGTTTGTTTTAGCTCTCCCGTTGTTTTCACTCCGCCTCAGCAGTTTGTTTCGGCGTCCATTAGTTGGGTAGTATACACGTAAGGCATGCAAAAGGATTCCCTGAACCTGAGCCAGTCTTAAATTTTCTTTTCCACGTATGCTAGGAGCCAAATACTCAGGGGCGATCGAGGTACATATATGTCAGAAGAAATAGTTTCAGAACCGAGTACAGTTTGTGAATCTAGCCCTAGCTAC
The DNA here is from genome assembly GCA_902687465.1 of Secale cereale. Classification (NCBI taxonomy): domain Eukaryota; kingdom Viridiplantae; phylum Streptophyta; class Magnoliopsida; order Poales; family Poaceae; genus Secale; species Secale cereale. Next base: position 757,214,681 of record LR738715.1, on the reverse strand, counting down.
GTGTTCAAATGAGTTGTACATATATGTCAGGGGTATATGTTTTTCTAATGTAGTTGAAGGGTATATCATGTGGGCTCTCACGATGCACACAAGCAGCTAAATATTTCTGCATCCCAATAATTGAAAATTAGAAATAAGTAAACCAATGAAATGAGACATCAGGTGATTCAGAGATCTGATGGTTCAAACGCAGATTTTTACTGTCCAGCAAGCCTGTAATATCCTGCAGTTTGAAAGTGACTGTGAGGGTGGTTTCAGTCTGAGGCACTGTGATGAAGCAGCAGAGCTATGGGAATCTCATTCAATGAACATAGGACTTGTTCTCTGATGAGCTGCAGTTGTAGCATAGCATTCAGTGCAACAAGAAAGGGAGTATTTTTAGTAACCGTCATATCATCACAGAAATCAAGGAGAGAAAATTGAAGAAGCCCATTCTCCACACCATAGCTGGAAAAAGCTGGAAAACATGCTGAAAAAATTGCTTGTGTGGTGCCCAATAGCTAGCAGTGTTACATGAGTGAAAAATAAATAAATGTTACTACCAGTTTTTCTTTTGCTAAACGTCTTATAAAAAGTTACAGATGGAGTATGACATGATAACACATATCCTTTTCTAATGGGAGTCCAAATACCTCAACCTATAAATTGAAGAGAATTGTCCACGTAATTTGGAGAAATTTGTATGAAAACCGCGATTATGATTTCTCATAAAAAATATTGTGTGTTTTATGGGAAAAAATGGTGTAACTTACTAATGTAGGTTTTAGACACAGATTCAGAGTGTCAAATTAACATACAACTATGATCATGATTCCATTGCTTTTCGTACCAAATATACTAGGAAACATATATAAATAAAAATACACATAGCACGGTCATAGTTAAAGAATACTTGAAACTTTTGTAGGAAATCAGGAGTAGTATTAAACTTTACTATCGATTTTGGTATTTCTCATTCGAGTAAGAAATAATTGCATGTACTAATAAGAACTATTCGAACCGGACATCAGGATTTGCGCAAGTGCAAATGGATGACCTCATGAGCATATCTTTCATCAGACTCAATCACTGTTCACCGAGAAAATAACTATTTCTAAGCCGATTGAGCCGTAATATGACTCTCATTAAGGGGAATGGCCTCTTTGGTTCAAAAGAATTTCACAGAAATTGTGTAGGATTCTGTTTCCTAGTATTTTCTTGTATAAACCTTGTTTTGTTTATATATAGGATAAGGAACAGTAGTAGGAGATGACTTGAAAGGAAATAAAATCCTTTGAGTCCTACCTCACTGAAGTTTTCCTTGTATTTCCGTCATGACAAGTAAGAGCATGGTTAACAGTAGTAGGAGGTCTCTATTTACAGTTGTTTCTTCGCGTGTTAGGGTTTCTGTCATACTCAGGAAGACGGGACGGTGGTGGCTCCCTGGAGATGGAATAAGGTTCTCCTCGCCTAGCCCTCGTTTCAATGGTGTGTCTAGCATCATTGATGGACGTGTGGAGGTGTGTCTCCGGCGGATTTATACTTGGTGGATATGCTCGGATCTGGTCGTAGTTCGTCTACGTTCATGTGTGTTCAGGTTGGATCCTTCCGATCTACGTTATTCTTCATCGGCGGCGGTTGACGTTATGTCGCATTGGTCCTATGAGGCATTAGCACGACGACTTCCCGACTGTCTACTACAACAAGCTTTACCCGGCTCCGGCGAGGGAGGGGCAATGACGGCGGCGCGCCTTCGGCTCGCTTCAGTGCTTGTAGTCATCGCTAGGTGGTCTACGGATCTGAATGTATTTTTTGTTATTTCTGGTGTTCGTTGTACTGCCATGATTGAAGATGAATAGATCTGAAGTTTCCCCGCAAAAAAAAGAAAAATAGTATAGCCAACTAGTGGCTATATGATGTTGTTATGTCATATATAGTCATCATCACTAGTCACTCATACAACAAGGTTAACTATAAGGTTGGTTCTGCAGTTGGCTGGAAAAGAAGGAGGTTACTAATACGATGATTATTTGGCTCCTTTTATTGAGGTTATTAGTGCGATGAATGAAGGAGGACGATCTGCACTTCCGGCGGTTGCAATCTTTGATGATTGCTATCATATCGCGTGCAGCTTCCCTTATACCTCGTTTGTGCACGGTCCTCGAAGGCTAATTCTGTTGCTCATGAATTGGCAAATTTGGCTAAGAGCATCGACAATGTGTTGTTTTGTTGCCTCTAAGGCAGCCTCTATGTCCTTATCTCTTGGCGCTATACACTGCAAGTGTGAGCCTCTTAGTAAAAATTGTTGGCGTCAATGCTTAGCCTAGAGGCTGCCTCCAACATTTTGCTTTGAATAGAATATTCTGCTTGGCTTACTTGTCATTGGTGGAGATAGTGCAGGCCATGCAAGGGCATGGAAAGGATTCGGTTGAGAAAATAATTGTATATTGAACATGGGGTCCACCTTAAAGGCTTGAAGCCGGTTGCTATACACTACATCATTTTGGCGTCAGCTTAGAGGCTGGACATGGGTCCCATCTTGGAGGCAAGCCGCCTTCAACCATTGTGGATGCCCTAAGGACCCGCCTTGTAATAGTTTTTTTTTTGTTGAATCTCTTAGCGAGCTCATCCCTCTCTTATTAAGGCTGGTCCCAATGGGTAGGAACATAAGGTAGTAACATACACACTTATCTAGACTATGTTACTACCTCCACAGTGGGTAGGAACATGTAGGTAGTGTCATGCAACGATGCATTTATTAGCTTATAGACTCATTGTTTCTTGAAGTGTGTGATGTTCCGGTAACTTAGCTAGTTACCACAAGCACCTCACTCTTCATTAAATATGCGCCACATAAGCAACGTTGTATTGAAATATGTGATGTTACTCCTAAGTTCCACCCCATTGTGACCAGCCTAAGACTAGCCATAATGGGTAGTAACATAGAGTAGTAACATGGGCATGTTACTACTCTATGTTACTACCTCTATAGTGGGGAGTAACATATGTGTGGTAACATGGAAGACTTCATTTATTAGGTCATAGACTCATCTTACCTTGATATGTGTGATGTTACTCATACTAGTAGTAACTAGCTATGTTACCACATGCCTCTCTTTCTTCATTTATTGCTTGCCACATCATCTTTTTTATCTAGATATGTGTGATGTTACTACCTATGTTACTCCCACTATGGGTAGCCTAAGTGATGTAAGGCCGGTTGAATCGCAAATAAAGAGAGGGGTATGATTTTTGTTAAACTCTTTTTCTCTCTGCAAAAGAAAAAAATTCTGCTAAACAAACAAACCCTTATTATACCTCAATAATAGTGCATAGACTTTTGCAAAAAAAAAAGAGAAATTATTGCCTCAAGAAAAAGAAACAAAATGATGCATCGATTTGATCAACAAATAAACAAACCGAAGAGACTCAGAGGTCACGAGGAGGCGGGCTCAGAGCCAGAGGCAACCACGAGAGGTCGCCGAGCTCCCTCCTCTATATATACACCCCCCGCCGGAGCTCTCTGCACCAGCCAAACCAACCGAAGCCACCCATCAACCAGCAGCACCCAGCCACACAGCGCCGCCGCAGTCCGTCCGCTCGACCGATCAGCGGCAATGGAGGAGCGGGGCAGGGGCGCGAGCAACAAGATCAGGGACATCGTGCGGCTGCAGCAGCTGCTCAAGCGGTGGAAGCGGATGGCGGTGGCGCCGGGCGGCGGCGGCGGCAGGGGCAAGAACGGCGGCGGCGGCGGCGCCGTGCCCAAGGGGTCCTTCGCCGTGTACGTCGGCGAGGAGATGCGGCGGTTCGTGATCCCCACCGAGTACCTGGGCCACTGGGCGTTCGAGGAGCTGCTCCGGGAGGCCGAGGAGGAGTTCGGGTTCCGGCACGAGGGCGCGCTCCGGATCCCCTGCGACGTCGAGACCTTCGAGGGCATCCTCCGCCTCGTCGCCGCCGGGAAGAAGGAGAGCGCCGGCGCCGACATGTGCGACCGCTCCTGCTCCTCCGAGACCGAGATCCTGTGCAGATGAGGCGACGGGCGGCTGCTCCCTTGCTCTGAAGAATGATTTCAGACAGAGAGCAGAGATCTCCCTCTTCATTCTCTTTTTTCCTCTCTCCTTTCTTGCGTTCTCCCGATCTTTCTTCTCGGTTTTAGCTGAAGAAAGGGGAAGAGGTTGCAACTAGCTGGATCTGTAATTTGTACAACACCGGTAACCGACCGAGGATTGTTCCAATGCAAGAAACTTAGGCATTTGATCATGTTTGTGCATGTCATTATCCGTTTCTCTACATTCCCCTGCTTCCATTGTTTCAGAAACTGAAACCAATTAAGCAACTGAAGAACAGTAACCTATACTACTACTTCACAGTTCAGATGCCCCCTTTGCTTAACAGTTCAGTCAGCAACCGAAACAAAGCGTGCATCTCACCCCACGCAGACGATAACCGCCCATCATTGGGCACCGGGGTTTCAGCTCAAGGCACCGGCAGTAGGCCACAAGAGTGTTGGGGAAAATGTAACTGTTCTGACATTAAGAAAAGCCGTCGGTTTCTTTCTGATGGCTCATGGCATACGCATGCACAAATGCACCATGCCCACTCCATTGACAAGAGTTGCTTATTATCTACTACTACTACATCCAGGCTCGCCTGAGCTTCACGCCATGGCGGCCGGATGATCGATCGACCCATGTGCGTACGGTGCTCCAGCCCCAGGCCCGCCGCGGCCCTAACTCCATTCTTCATTGTCAATACATGGATGGAATCAGCATCTTCTGAATCATGTTACCACTACCTCATATAGTGTCAAGGCCTTAATAAGAGAGAAGACAGATAAAAGGGAGATTGTGTAGTACATGTTCACATGGCAGGCGCACCTGGCTTCAGGCCCTTGGAGCATCAACACACGAGGGGGGAGGCTCTCTGTATCTCTACCTGAATCTTGCATGTGCTGCTGAAATGGAGCGGCAGGTGTGTGCAGGTAGCCAGGGATCGACCGATTTTCATTTCGTTGGTGTCCGAGCTCTTGATTTTGGAATCGGAATAATAATCTCCAATTGGTTTGCACTGAGTTTTTGATGCCAACATAGGATCCGATGTAGATCTTCCTCCATGGCAGGAAGGAAGAAGCCTGAATCTGACAGAGGTTTGTGTCAAGCACATCGAGGACAAGAAATCTGGTGAAAGTGATGCTGCTCTCCTTGATCCCAACAGCTAAGGAAAGTACAGTGATTGGTCAATGTTCAGCACACTGAACTTCAAAAAACGTACAAAAAATGTTGCAGGACACCATGCCTGAATCCAGTAATACCCAGATGCTGGAAAACGCAGTGTGCAGAGACAAACACAACAAGGCAGCTCATCTTCAGGTTCATGGCACAAAATATATATCCTCTGTTTTTCATGTAGCGCAGAGGAGTTATACGGGTGATCGTCGATCCAGACACTATATCCTCTGGCCATGTACATGTCCATTCAAGAGCGGGAGCTGATCCAGATCCAAGCATGACATGCCGTTCGACTGAATCGGCAGTCCATTCTGTTTATTGAGCGGGCAATTTACTAGGGATGCTAGGAAATGCATAGCCCATTCAGTTTTAAATGGAGCTAGCATCCAGGACGCAGAGTGTCGTTGATGGAATCATGGAAGGGAAACACAGCCCCATCATTTACATTTTGGGGCTATATATTTGTCGCGCGAAGATTCAGAACCTTCATGTCAAAATTCAGAACGCAGAGTATATATGCTACTCCCTTCGTTCCTAAATACGGAGTATAAGTCTTTTTAGACATTTCAAAAGAAATACAACATACGGATGTATGTAGATATATTTTTGCGTGTAGATTCAGTCATATTGCTCCGTATGTAGTCACTTGGTGGAATCTCTAAAAAGACTTATACTCCCTCTATTTCCTTTTGTAGTGCGTATAGTTTTTTGCCTGAAATTCCGAAATGTAGTGCGTGCATGCAGCACAAACCTGGTTTGGACGAGTTACCCTTGGCTGGAACCAAAGGGACACACAAGCTTCGCGGGCGTGTGCGCGTCCTGGGCTGGGACGGCGGCTGGGTCTGTCTCGGCTAGATCTGCGGCTTGGCGGCCTTGGTCGGCGCGGGTCATCTCGCCGGCGGGGCGCGGGTGCATCTATTGCGGCTCCCACGACTATCGGTGGCCGGCGTGCAAGGCCCAGCGTGGCGCCTCCTGTGGTCGTACCCGGGACAGATCTGACCATCCGCGTGTCCTCGTCGTCAGCCGGGTGTCCGGCGTGCTCCTCGTTGATCTGACCTGGAGGCCGTGGTGGAGCGCTGCAGGGGGCAACGTGAGGAGGTTGGCTGGAGGGATGGGTGGTCTGCCCACCCGTCATTGGCGCCGGGGTGTGCCGGTCGAGGTCTGGCACCGCTCCGTCCCCTCCTCTTTTCCCTGGCCTGGTTGCCTCCGACTCCTTCTGTCGAGGTGCTGGCGACTCCAACGATGGTAGGGGTCTGCTCGTGGTGGTGATTCGTTCATTTGAGCGGTAGTTGGGGTGTCGGGTGGCAGGGCGGCGGCTCTGCGGTGGGAGTTGCGATGTTCGTGAGCGGAGCTCGCAACTCGGGTGCGGACTGGCGACCTTGGTCGTGTGGGCAGCAGGGTGGCTCGGGCTCGGCGAGTCGTGGTGGTGATGTGGCCAGTCCCTTTGACCGGGTGCACCCTGATCGGAGATGGAGAGGTATACATGGTGAAATCCTTGTTTGACCGCGGTCAGACCGACGGTGGCGGCATCCGCGGGTGTCGTCCCCCTTCCTGTAGGCTTCGTCGCGGTCTATCCTGATTCTCCGTGTTGCTCTAGATGAAAATCTTGATCTTCGGCTCGGGTGATGTCGGCGCTCCCGTGCCGTGCCCTTCCTGAAGGCACTACCTTGGAGCTCACGGTTCGTCGGCGGTCAGCTATGTTCTTCACGGTGTGATACGGGGTGTTGCCGATCATTCATGATTGGAGCGAATCCTACAAAGAACTCGAAGAACACGAGAGGGAAACGAGAGGAAACACTCGAATAGACTTGATCCAATCATGCAAGTGATCGATCCAAACACACAAAGAGGTAACAAATGTCCAAATCCAACAAAAGGGGATACAAAAGGGTAATAAGAGACGGATGGACTTCCCGTTCAAGAAAATGATTTGTCTTGCCGTCCAAAGCATCAAAATATAACCAAATTCGGACTTCTCACGACCTCAAACCCGGATGATCCGGCCAACCACTGATTTCTGACCGCAGTATATTGATCGGGCTGTAACTTTTGCATACGACGTCGGATTTGGACGATTTTTATATCAAAATCAACCGTTTCGACGAGACGCACAACTTTCATGTTGAGCACTTTTCGATCTGAGGATATATTAAGGAAGTTTCGGGCCGTTTACTAAAGTTTGCAGCAGAAAAAACTGTCCGGACGTCCGGACGATTGCCCGGATTGTCCGGCCTTTACCCAGATCATCCGGGATTTGACCCAGATCATCCGGCTTCGCCGTAAACCTTCTGTTCCCTGGGTGTTTCGTGCGTCCTTCAGTCGGATGATCTGGACCCTGACCCGAATGATCCGGCCAAACATTGCTCCAGCACACGGTTTGGGTTGTAGAACTTGCATACGATCTCGGATGGGAACAATTTTTGTATCAGAATCGTCCGTTTCGATGAGACGAAGAACTTTGCAGTTGTAACCTTTTCCATCCGGGGCCATCTTAAATAGGTTTCATGTCATTCTTTAATCTGAAGTCAACACCGGTATCTTCAAAATCGTCATACATTTTGCATCTGAGCTCCATTTTGGACCATCTTCATATCCATTTCGATCATCTTGAAGATAGCCATAAAATGGTGACATGAACTCATAATTTTAACCTCATCCCATTATAGCCTCAAGTCACTCTTTGCGATCATGCCCTTTTCTAGTGTCAACACATGCCCCCTGTTTTTCGGCAAAGCTAGCGTGCCGAAAAATAACTTGTACCTTGTTGGTTCTAAGGATGATGTCAACACTTCATCGGCCATTTATATGCTTAGGGCGATAATTATATATCGGCCATATGGATCAGCAACAAAATGCAGCTAATCAAATGAATGATGATGTGGTAAAACTCTTGCATGATGTAAGAAGTTATATCACGTCCATGGCTCAAAATATGTCCATGGAGGGACCAGTCATACTTGAGGATGAATTTGATGTCATCGACATCAATGGCATAGTTGGAGAATGTGGATAATGTGTGCACCAAAGACATTGAAACCTTCGGCTTGGTCGTTCATAATTTTCACTCTTTTCCTTCTTTAACTTTGTCGCACTTCTTGCGATGGAAACTTGCACACCATTCTTATCTTGAGTACTTCCTTTGGGAACCCATGCCGTGTTTCTTTTTTCAAGCTCTTGTGCAGTAAAATTTTGTAATTTCTTATTTTGCCAATATGATAAGCCAAGTGGGCGCCCCAGCTGTGATTTTATTTGAACTAATGACAATTCTTGTTTTACCTTGTGCACTTTAAACTCCTTTTTTTCCTTCAGATTTGACACTTTGATTTTTAACAATTGATTGGTTTACTTATTTGCCTTTTGTAGCCAATGTTAACATTTTAATTGGCTCTTTGTCATTTGAGATAAAATCTGAAGTAGCACACCTACGATCATCTTTCTTGACCCGGTATACTTGCTTGACCACCTCTTTCTTCGTCCATGGGCTCCGGACCGGTTCCTTTTTATCGAAACGGTCTTTAATATGTGATTGTTCAAATGTTGATTTTCTCGGAGCTGTATAATATTGGTGAGATGATTTAAAATAAGACGGAAAATGTGCCCTTCTATCATACATGTCCCATGATGAATATGGATCTACATGAGAATATGGACACATCCACGACATTGGCATTGGCGGCCCAAAATAAGGATATGAATATGTTGCATGAAAATTCTCACTTTGTCAATACTGATCCTCATATTTGCGCATTGGGGGTGATCTTGGTTTCTTTGCATAATTTGGCCGACAAGCATTCTTCTATTCACTCTTCTTTTGATATTTATCCAATAGTTCAGCGAAGGTGATTTTTGGTCTCTTACACTTGCGCTTATTTCGGCCTTTGTTTTCTTTTGGTTTAGTTTCCTCGATCATTGGACTTGCTTGTTGCCCCCCAGTCCTTGGCGTCTTCATTGTAGCTTTGATGGAATTTTCGCCCTCAAAAATATTATCATTGTGCTCTTGAACAACTTTGTTACTTGAAGACTTGATCCCATTATCCGTAGTTTTTACCTTCTCGTGTTTAGATGGATCGGCTTGAATTAGCCGATGCAAAACTTTTTTTGCCATCAGGACCAATCTAAATAGATTGGTCATCTCTCGGTGTCTCAAAAAAAATTCAATCATCCTTTATCAATGGACGATTTAACTATTTGACGAAACATGTTGCAATCCTCAAGATTATGCTTGAATGAATCATGCATGCAACTTACAATACTTTCGTCCTTGGACTGATGGCTTGACACGGTGATCAAGAATTCTAGTGTAATTAGTTTTTAACAATAAATCAAATATTTGATCACACATGCTTGAATTGAAGGTAAACTTTTTATTTTGTAGCCGATCTTGGTGTACGAATGGCTTTGGAGGTAAGCAAACGAATGTTCAGATTTTACATCACCCAATTCGGCTATGCATTGTGTTTTGCACTCTATCTCCGATGTCTTTGAAAAACAAATTATACTATCATCAGTTTTCTCAACAGACTATAACCTTGGCTTTAAATTTCTGAAACAAAATAGTTAGAACATCCATGTCTCAATTGAAACCATGCGTAAGCCAAGTATGAAGCAAGCAAAGCTACCCAATTATATATGAACTTTAAATAAAGCAATGGGAAAGCTTTGGCTGCAATAATAAGTCATCATCGGTCTCTTTGAATGGTACAATATATTGACCGATATACTCAGTAACAATTTTATTGCTAACAAGTAAATTTCCCTTCATCATTGGTCTTTCAAAATTACTTATAAGTTTTTTTTTCTAATACATGCATCAACAATAAAGTTGCGACCAAATCTGAAAATAGGTAAATCACTTGCTAGACATACTTCTTTGAATATGTTGGGAGAACATGACGGTGGTGTAATTTGAATGATACTTTGTTCCGTTTTCAGTTGACTCCCCAACGCCTTGGCATCCTCTTTTTCTTCAATAGGTTCGACACACATAATATTTGATTCGGCTTTTTCAATAACCGGATTTTCTCTATTACCTGAATCAATACTTTTTATCTTTTTGTATTTGCAAGGCTTCTCGCTCTTGTCTAATTTTAGCCCACATCTCAGCTTGGCGAGCTTTAAACTTTTTCATCTCAATTTCCAACCACTCCTCATGAGATTGCCCCCCAATACTTTGAGACTTTTCCGGCAATGAGGTGCCGAAACTTTGCAATTGTTTAGGGGGTGCACTGGATGGTACAACACTGGACGAATGCATCATTTTCACAACTCTAGCTTTTACTGCAACAAAATCATGAGGCTTCCCGCCTTCTATTAGCTCTTGTCGAATGGAGTTGCACAAATCCCAAGAGAATGTAAGCTTGTTCTCAACTACCCAGTATGGATATGGTTGCCCTCCGATACTTTTAGACTCTTTCGGCAATGAGATGTTGGTGAAATTCTGTAATTATGGGGGGGGGGGCATGATATGCCATGGTAGTAGGTGAAGGCATTTGTGCTCCTGCAGAAGCTTCACTTATTCGGCCATGACCATGAAGGTGTAGAGCCGAATCATGGACATCAACAGTTGCATATGGTGCCAAAAAATTAGTAGCATTAGGTGTGGTATATGATGTTTGAGGTTAATTGGCCGAATAACTAGTAGTAACATGGCCAATTCCTCTATCCACCGGCACATTTGGATTAACATACTGCAAGTAATTTGCCGATGAATAAAAAGTTGAAAAACTTTGTTGCATACTATTGGAAGTTCCTACATAGGGTGTCTCAACTTGATTAACCGAACTCATCATGTTGTTCATCGGCATATAGATTTGTGGGGTTGCCGATGCATGGGAGTTGGGATACATATGTTGCATGTTGCTAAAATTATATGAAGTTGAAGCATGAAGATTATTCTGAATCGGCTGTTGCGCATAATTAGATGCATAATTGATAAAACTAGGGATAGCCAATACATTATGCTCATTAGATGATGTAGCAACAACATATGCATTATTTGCATCTACATATGTGAATTGGGTATTCATATTACCTTTGTAGATTGCAAACCCTAGATGACGATCTCTTTGTAGCAAGAACGGGCTGGAGACCGTTCAAAGCTTAGTCCCCAGTGAAGTCGTCAAAAAGTGTGTACGCACACGAACACGTCGCCGTGTACCCTCAACACCGGGGTGATGCACCGCAGCTCACGTCGAAGAAGACCTGACCGGAAGCACGGTACGCAAGCCAATCCGGTGGGTGCTTCTGTAGACCCGAAACCCCACAGGCCCGGGAGGGACCCCGTCAGGGCTTGCGGTGGCTATGGGCTGGCCTAGGTCGACCTGATCGCCCCTAGGGCCTCGTGGATCACTGCCCTCCTTCACGAAGAACAAACGAAGAACGAGGAAGAAGAACAGTGGAGAGAGATAAAGGTAAAGGTAAAAAGTGATATATTGATACATCGAGTGTGTGTTGTTCAATCGGTCGTCACCTCTTGTCTATATAAGAGGCGGATAGACTTCCCGTACAAGAAAAGGACTTGTCTAGCCGTCTAAATCATCAAAATTTAACCAAATTCGGACTTCCTATGACCTCCGGCCCAGATGTCCGGTCGTAGGCCCGAATGAACCGGCCAACCACTGATTTCTGATAGCGGTATATTGATCGGGCTGTAACTTTTGCATACAACGTTGGATTTGGACGATTGTTATAAGAGAAACAACCATTTCGACAAGACGCACAACTTTCATGTTGAACACTTTTCGATCTGAGGACATCTTGAGGGAGTTTCAGTCCATTTACTAAAGTCTGCAGCAGAAAAAATTGTCCGTACGATTGCTTGGATTGTCCGGCCTTTACCCGGATCATCCGGGACTTAACCCAGATCATCCAGCTTCATCGTAAACCTTCTGTTGGCTGGGTCATTCGTGCGGCCTCCGGGCGGATGATCCGGCCAAACATTGCTCTAGCACACGGTTTTGGCTGTAGAACTTGCATACGATCTTGGATGGGAATGATTTTTATATCAAAATCGTCCGTTTCGACGAGACGAAGAACTTTGCAGTTGTAATGTTTTCCATCCGGGGCCATCTTAAATAGGTTACATGTCATTCTTTAATCTGATATCAACAACGATATCTCCAAAATCGGCATACCTTTTGCATCTAAGCTCCGTTTTGGACCATCTTCATATCTATTTCAATCATCTTGAAGATAGCCGTCAAATGGTGACATGAACTCATAATTTTAACCTCATCCCATTATAGCCTCAAGTCACTCTTTGCGATCATGCCATTTTCGAGCGTCAACTGGGTAGGGCCGATCTTTCACGATTGGAGCGGATCCTATGAAGAACTCAAAGAACACGAGAGGGAAACGAGAGGAAACACTCAAATAGGTTTCATCCAATCATAGATCCAAACACACAAAGATGTAACAAAGTTTCAAATCCAACAAAGCGGAATATAAAAGGGTAACTAGTTCATCTCAATCCTAGGAGGAAGGAGATCTTGAATCCATGAAGGATCTTCCCATAAAGGGGGTCTTGAATCGCACGGGATCTTCTCACATGTAGGTCTTGAACTCCATGGGAGTGGTCTCTCTTTCTCTCTCTCAAGAGGAGGAGGTAAGGAGCAAAGCTCAACTAATGAGTTGTCACTTTGCTAACCCTAAAACGTTGGGGGAGAAGGAGTATATATACTCCAAAGGGCGAAGGGGTACATGTGCCTTGGTCCGCAACACTGTGCATAGACAGGCGTCGGACATCCGACCATTATCGGCCGTCCGGTGGATCTCGAGGTTCCGGTCATCCGGTAAGGTACGGACTTCCGATGTTTTCGTTCTGTAATGGGGGTGCCGAATATCCGGAGGCTGACGGTCGTCCGGTGGCTGGTGGTTGTTGGACGTCCGACATCTTGTCAATTGTCTGGCCGCTGTAGAATCCCTCGGTTGTAGTTGTTCTAGCTAGCAGGCTGAACCTCCAGTCGTGGGACGTCCGGTATGGACTGGTCGTCCGGTGGCTGTGACTTGCTGTCAGCCCTTTCTCTTGTTCCTCGTGCTTGGTATCTTAGATGTCTTGTTCAATGCTCCTAGCTGTTCCATGGTGTTCCTCTTGGTTTATGATCATGCATGGCACATACATTTGAGGTAGTAGCTATGTCTCACATGTGGAAAATGAAGGTTTGGAGAGGAGCGAGTTAACCTTGTGTCCCATGGTGTATGCTCGAGGTCTCGTCGCATGTCCTCTTGGGGCTTGGGGAGTAGTCATAGTGTACATGTGGATGACCGTAGGATGATCTGCATCACGGTGGTTTGTTCTTGGTGGAGGGCTCCGTCATCTTCGTAGTGATGCTTGTTGTACATTCGTTGTCCACTTCGAGTTGGCTTAGATGATCTCCGACATCTTTGTATCTTGCTTTGTGTGTGTGCGCGCGCGCGTGCTGTGTTGTATGGTTCAGAAGTATGAGGATTGTTGCTTTATATATAAAGCAGGGTAAAAGCCTTTCTCGATAAATAACCCCAAGTTCGACGTGAAACGAAGCTGCTGGATAATAAGCTTAGCCGAGAAGAGTGATGGTGTCATCTTCTTTGCGCTAGGCTACCCTTGTGGTATGGAGCATTTTTTTTGGCAGACTTGTAATTTATTTTGTGGAGTGTTCAACATGTTAGGACGATTTTTCTTTTCCAACTCCGCTAAAGCTCATGCTACTGTCTTTTTTGCATGCACAAAGCTTGCAGCCCATTTTGTGGACTGTTCGACATGTTAGGGCGATTTTCTTTGATGGCTCTGCTTAAGGTCGGGTGACTGTCCTTTGTTCTTTGATGGCTCTGCTAAAGATATGTTTGATTGCATCATCTTGTATTATCCAGTCATGTACTGTTGTTGCTTTTATAATAAAATGGGGCGGAAGCCTGTGTCGAGGAGGTGACTGACCTTTTGCAAAGACGAGGTGACTGCCTTTTGCAAAATCGTCATCAATTGTGTGGACCGTGTAATAGTGCATGGATATTCTTTCAACATGTTAGGACGATTATCTTGTATTCTTGTGGATTCTGCTCAAGCTGAAGTTTTTTTCAAACTTAGTCTATGTGTGGACCGAGCACAGTTTGGCATGTTATAGATGATTGTTTTTTATGGCTCTGCAAAACCTGACGCAACTATTTTTATTGGCGAACTCATAGTTGGTCTGTGGACCGTTTGATATTGCATGGAGATTCATACGGCACGTTTGTGTTGTTAGGAAAATTACAAGAAAAATCATGTGCCTCTGACGAAGAGGAACCCAAGACCTATTACTTCACAACATAGTAGAGTACAAATGCGGCAAAAATAAGTTTGTCCCAATGTCAACACGTTTTTTTTGTTGCATGTATTTTGATAATCTGTTTTCTTACTTGTATTTTTTCCTTCCAATTTTCTCTTTATTTTTTGTTTATTAGGCATGTCACTAGATTGTGCACTTGCACTTTCTTTGTTTGGTGAAATCCAAAATTGAACCTATTTTTGTCGCAATTTGTGGTTTAAAAGTATGCAATTATGTAGTATAGTAACTAATTGTGTATAGGAAGGTGCTTAGTGTGAACAGAAAAGGAATGAATCAAAGAAATAATTCTTTATGAGTTTTCAGAATTTCATATGATTGTTCTCGAAGCATACCTTTCTTTTATTGGTACTAATGCGCAAGCATTTAGCTAGTTTGTCAAACAAACAATGAAACTGAAATCTAACTTTGACCATGAACTTTGAACAAGAAAAACATTGGCCATGAATTAGACTAATATAATATGAGTTACACGCCATACAAAATATACCATTGGATTCATCTGGAAAGAGGTTTTTTTTTTGCGGGTGAAAAATAGTTTTCATTTATCACTCAGTATCAATCTCTCTCTTACATAAGTCAGGCACCTCACCTGGTCCTGAACCCAACCATACAACCGTACATTTCTCAATTCTACCAAAAGCAGCTAGGTAATGGCTAATGCCATTCTACTCTCTGCGTACATGAGCTAGTGTAACTAATCTCCCGTCTCCCAGCAGTCTCGTAATCTGATCGGTGAGCACGGCATAACAAGACCGGTCCCTCTCCACAGCCTTGATCATATTGAGCGCCATGAGGCTGTCTGTCTCCAATTCTATGGGCTGCTGCGTCCACTGCAAAGCAAGGTTCAGGCCCTCCATACAGGCAAGGAGTTCAGCTTCTAGAGGCTCCGCACATGACCTCAGTTCCCTACACGATGAGAAGATAATCTCGCCGGAGCTATCCCTCAGGATCATTCCGGCACCATCCGTTCCTGTTGTGGCGCAAAACGAGCCAACGACGTTGAGCCTTGTCCAACCTGCAGCCGGAGGAGTCCATCGTGGTCGCGGCCCAGCCGCCCCTGTACCACGCAATATATCTTTGCTCGACACCACTGCATCGACTACCTGCTTCCCTTTCGCCGGGTCTGCACTCGGATTGTTCTGTATGCCAACGAGCGAGTCGACGTAGCTAAGGAGGAACCTCTTTGATGCTTCGACCGGTGGTGGCTGTTTGTGATGTGTCATCTCATTGCGTACGTGCCAGCATCGCCAAAGCGTCATCATGAGCTCCATCCTCTCTGTGTCAGGAAGATCACACAGAGTTTGGGCGAGCCACTCCGAGCCCGTCCGATGGAAGGTAGCAGCAGCAGGGATCCTCCAATGTTCAGCCATTGCTTGCCATAGCGCCACCGCCCTCGGGCACCTGCAAAAAGCATGAAACGTGTCCTCCGGCTCCATAGCACAGAGAGGGCATTGGTCAGAGACCTCCAGCCCTCGACGTTTTTTATTAACCCAAGTGGGCAAACAATCTGTGAGCAGTCTCCAAGTAAAGGTGTGAACCTTGGGAGGAGCAGGGCACCTCCAAATAAAAGCCCAGACGGCTCGTCGCCCGTCCGGTGCCTTGCTCGCCGCGACTGATGAAGATCGAAGATGACCCTCTAAAGCAAGTCGATAAGCACTCCGCACCGAGAAGTTTCCATTACGCTCAGGACCCCATGCAAGGAGATCCTCACCCAGCCGCGGTGATGTTCGAATCTTTGCTATCTCCTCCGCGTCCACCGGTAAAAAGATGTCACGTACCACATCCATCCGCCAAGCACCATGGTTGTCCAGCAGCTCACTCACCCAGCGAAGACGACATCGTCCCTGCGGTGTTACTGGCCTGCCACTACCATTCCTCGGGATCCAACGGTCACGCCATATTCTGATCGAGTTCCCGTTCCCCAGCGCCAAACCAGGCCAGATTTCAAGAGCTCCAGTCCATATTGCACAGCCTGCCAAGTAGCTGAAGCCCCACCTGAGAAGACCGTGTCCTGTAGACTACCATTTGGATAGTACCTCGCCTTCAAAACTCGGGCGCACAGGCTATCCGGACTGGTCAAGAGCCTCCAAGCTTGGCGAGCAAGCAAGGCTTGATTAAAAAGACGCAGTTCACGGAAGCCTAGACCACCTTGGGACTTTGGTTTAATGAGGTGGATCCATGCTCTCCAATGCATCTTCCTCTTCCCTTTCTCTACTCCCCAGAAAAAATTGCGAATCATTCTCATGAGATCCTCACATGTGGCCGATGGGAGCTTAAACACACTCATGATATACGTTGGGATCGCCTAGGCAATGGACTTGATGAGCACTTCTCTCCCGCTCTGTGCTAGTTGAGATCCATCCCAATCAATCATCCTCTTCATATATTTCTGCTGCATATTTTGGAATCTCTCTTTTGACATACGACCATTGGGAGTGGGTAGTCCCAGGTAATGTTCCTCAAAACTTTGCTGCTATACCTCCAAGACCTGCACCACGACCTCGCGGTCAGCCTCACGACAATGTTCGCCAAATAAAATAGAGCACTTCTGAGGATTTATCAATTGCCCGGTGGCATTAGCATAAGTAGCCAGAGCCTCCTTGACACTCGTTGCTTCCTGTTCTGTAGCCCGAAAGAAGAGGAATGTGTCGTCAGCAAACATAAGATGAGAGATGCCCGGTGCCCGGGGACACACCCGAAGTGGTGTCAATCTCTGCGTACCAACACCCTGTTTCAAAATCGCAGCTAAACCATCAGCCACAAAAAGGAATAAGAATAGGGAAAGTGGATCTCCCTGCCGAAGCCCACGCGACGGTGCAAATGAATCTGAGAGGGCGCCATTAATATTACAACAGTATCGGACCGAGGTGACACATGTCATGATCCACCTCACCCATCGGTCCGCAAAGCCCATCTTTTGCATCACTTGCTCCAGGAAAGTCCAATCAACCCGATCATATGCCTTAGATAGATCCAGCTTGTATGCACAAAAACTCTTATCCGGGTCTTTCTCCTGTTTAATATAGTGTGTACACTCAAAAGCAATATACGCATTATCAGTGATGAGCCTCCCTGGCATGAAGGCACTCTGCTCCTCCGAGATGATGTCACCTAGAATAGGCCGGAGGCGGTTAACGAGGCACTTTGCGATGATCTTGTACACCACGTTACAGAGACTGATTGGCCGAAACTCGGTTAAGCATTGTGGGTTGTCCACCTTAGGAATTAGCACAATTGTGGTATTATTCACACCTTCCGGCATGACTCCAGTAACAAAAAACCTCCTGACCGCCTCAATGATGTCCTCCTTCACGGTGGCCCAGTGTCTCTGGAAGAACCGTGCAGGGAATCCGTCTGGTCCCGGGGCCTTCAAGGGCCCAGTCTGGAAGAGTGCATCACTAATCTCCTTGTCCGTGAAGGCTTCACAAAGTTTCTCGTTCATTGCATCCGTGATCACGTGGTTAAAAAGATTCACCACTGTATGAGGTAGCAAACTAGGGTCAGCTTCAAAAAGTTTTTCAAAATAAGACATGGCCATACCTGACATAACAGCATGTTCAGTATGAAGAACACCATGTTCATCCCGCGGCCCCTTAATCTTATTTTTTCGGGCTCTCCAGACCGCCTTTCTATGAAAGAACTTTGTATTCCGATCACCGTGTTTCAGCCACTCGAGTCTGGATCGCTGCAGCCACATCATTTCTTCCTTATATAACAGTTCGTCCATATGGTCCGACTCCTTCCGCAGCTCACACCGATCTGCATTCATATTCTGTAGCTCTTCCAGCCTAGTTCTTGACTTCTCTATCTTGTTGGGAAACGTAGCATAATTCAAAAAATTTCTACGCCTTCACCAAGATCCAACTATGGAGACATCTAGAAACGAGCAAGTAAGAGTGCATCTACATACCGTTATGGAGATTGCGAGCGGAAGCTTTCGAAGAAGCGTGGATGAAGTAGTCGTACTCTTCACGTTCTTCGTCACCGATGATCTAGCGCCGAACGGACGGCACCTCCGCGTTCAACACACGTACGGTGCAGCAACGTCACCTCCTTCTTGATCCAGCAAGGGGGGAGGAGAAGTCGTCAGAGATCCGGCAGCACGACGGCGTGATGACGGATGCAGTAGAGATCGCAGCAGGGCTTCGTCGGGCGCCCTGCGTGGGAGTATGGAGGTGTGACGGGAGGGGGAGAGGCGCCAGGGAAATGGTGCGGCTGCCCTCTCCCTCCCCACATATATATAGGGGGCCAGGGGGGTGCGCCAGGGCCCCTGCAGATCCAATCTGCAGGGGGCGGCGGCCAGGGGGGAGTCCTTGCCCCCCAAGGCAAGTGGTGGCCCCCCTCCCCTTAGGGTTTTAACCCTAGGCGCATGGGGAGGTGGGCCCCCTAGTGGTGCGCCAGCCCAGAGGGCTGGACACTTCCCCTCGCGGCCTAGGGGCCCCACCGGGATGGGTGGCCCCACCCGGTGGACCCCCGGGGCCCCTCCGGTGGTCCCGGGACGCTCCCGGTGACCCCCGGAGATCACCCGTTGGCCGAAACTGGACTTCCTATATATCAATCTTTACCTCCGGACCATTCCGGAACTCCTCGTGACGTCCGGGATCTCATCTGGGACCCCGAACAACTTTCGGGTTTCCACGTGCATTTATCTCTACGACCCTAGCGTTACCGAACCTTAAGTGTGTAGACCCTACGGGCTCGGGAGACACGTAGACATGACCGAGACGACTCTCCGGTCAATAACCAACAGCGGGATCTGGATACCCATGTTGGTTCCCACGTGTTCCTCGATGATCTTCATCGGATGAACCACCGTGTCAAGGATTCACTCAATCCCGTATGTTATTCCCTTTGTCCATCGGTACGGTACTTGCCTGAGATTCGATCGTCGGTATTCCCAATACCTTGTTCAATCTCGTCATGGCAAGTCTCTTTACTCGATCCGTAATCCATCATCCCGTGACTAACTATTTAGTCACATTGAGCTCATTATGATGATGTCTTACCGAGTGGGCCCAGAGGTACCTCTCCGTCATACAGAATGACAACATCCCAGTCTCGGTTCGTACCAACTCAACAGACACTTTCGGAGATACCCGATGTGTACCTTTATAGCCACCCAGTTACGTTGTGACGGTTGGCACACCCAAAGTACTCCTACGGTATCCGGGAGTTGTACAACCTCATGGTCTAAGGAATAAATACTTGACACCGAAAAGCTTATGCATTACGAACTATACGATCTCGTGTTATGCTCAAGTTTGGGTCTTGTCCATCACATCATTCTCCTAATGATGTGATCCCGTTATCACTGACATCTCATGTCCATGGTCAGGAAACCGTGACCATCTATTGATCAACGAGCTGGTAACTAGAGGCCTACCAGGGACTCATTGTGGTCTGTGTATTCACACATGTATCGCTGTTTCCGTACAATACAATTCAAGCATGAATAACACACAATTATCATGAACAAGGAGATATAATAATAATGCTTTTATTATTGCCTCTAGGGCATATCTCCAACAGTCTCCCACTTGCACTAGAGTCAATAATCTAGTTACATTGTGATGAATCGAACACCCATAGAGTTCTGGTGTTGATCATGTTTCGCTCGTGAAAGAGGTTTAGTCAACGGGTCTGCGACATTCAGATCCGTATGCACTTTACAAATATCTATGTCTCCATCCTGAACATAATTCCGGATGGAGTTGAAACGGCGCTTGATGTGCTTGGTCTTCTTGTGAAACCTGGGCTCCTTGGTAATAAGCAATAGCACCAGTGTTGTCACAGAAGAGAGTCATCGGGCTTGACGCGCTTGGTATGACTCCTAGGTCGGTGATGAACTCCTTCATCCAGACTCCTTCCTGTGCCGCTTCAGAAGCAGCTATGTACTCCGCTTCACATGTAGACGCTGCCACCACGCTCTGTTTGCAACTGCACCAGCTGACTGCCCCTCCATTCAAAATATACACGTATCCGGTTTGTGACTTAGAGTCATCCAGATCTGTGTCGAAGCTAGCATCGACGTAACCCTTTACGACGAGCTCTTCGTCACCTCCATATACGAGAAACATATCCTTAGTCCTTTTCAGGTACTTCAGGATGTTCTTGACCGCTGTCCAGTGTTCCGTACCGGGATCACTTTGGTACCTCCCTACCAAACTTATGGCAAGGTTCACATCAGGTCTGGTACACAGCATGGCATACATGATAGAACCTATGGCCGAGGCATAGGGAATGACACTCATCTTTTCTCTATCTTCTGCCGTGGTCGGCGACTGAGCCTTGCTCAATCTCATACCTTGCAAAACAGGCAAGAATCCTTTCTTCGACTGATCCATATTGAACTTCTTCAATATTTTGTCAAGGTATGTACTTTGTGAAAGACCAATGAGGCGTCTCGATCTATCTCTATAGATTTTGATGCCTAATATGTAAGCAGCTTCTCCAAGGTCCTTCATTGAAAAACTTTTATTCAAGTAGGCCTTTACATTTTCCAAGAATTCTATATCATTTCCCATCAGCAATATGTCATCCACATATAATATGAGAAATGTCACAGAGCTCCCACTCACTTTCTTGTAAATACAGGCTTCTCCATAAGTCTGTATAAAGCCAAACGCTTTGATCTCTTCATCAAAGCGAATATTCCAACTCCGAGATGCTTGCACCAGCCCGTAAATCGAGCGCTGGAGCTTGCATACCTTGTTAGCGTTCTCTGGATCGACAAAACCTTCCGGTTGCATCATATACAACTCTTCCTTGAGGAAGCCATTAAGGAATGCTGTTTTGACGTCCATTTGCCATATCTCATAATCATAGAATGCGGCAATAGCTAACATGATTCTGACTGACTTTAGCATCGCTGCGGGAGAGAAAGTCTCGTCGTAGTCAATCCCTTGAACTTGTCGATAACCCTTAGCGACAAGCCGAGCCTTATAGATGGTCACATTACCATCCGCGTCTGTCTTCTTCTTAAATATCCATTTGTTTTCTATGGCGTGCCTGTCATCAGGCAAGTCCACCAAAGTCCATACTTTGTTTTCATACATGGATTCTATCTCGGATTTCATGGCTCCTAGCCATTTATTGGAATCTGGGCCCACCATCGCTTCTTCATAGTTCTAAGGTTCACCGTTGTCTAACAACATGATTTCCAGGACAGGGATGCCGTACCACTCTGGTGCAGAACGTGCCCTTGTGGACCTTCGAAGTTCAGTAGTAACTTGATCTGTTTCTTCATGATCATCATCATTAACTTCCTCCCTTGTCGGTGCAGGCACCTCAGGAACAGTTTCCTGCGCTGCGCTACTTTCCGGTACAGGAGGGGTGACTGTCACCTCATCAAGTTCTACTTTCCTCCCACTCACTTCTTTCGAGAGAAACTCTTTCTCCAGAAAGCATCCATTCTTGGCAACAAAGACTTTGCCTTCGGATCTGTGGTAGAAGGTGTACCCAATTGTTTCCTTTGGGTATCCTATGAAGACGCATTTTTCCGATTTGGGTTCGAGCTTTTCAGGTTGAAGTTTCTTGACATAAGCATCGCAACCCCAAACTTTCAGAAACGACAGCTTCGGTTTCTTGCCAAACCAAAGTTCATACGGAGTCGTCTCAACGGATTTCGACGGAGCCCTATTTAAAGTGAATGTGGCAGTCTCTAAAGCATAACCCCAAAAAGATAGCGGTAAATCGGTGAGGGACATCATAGATCGCACCATGTCCAACAAAGTACGATTTCGACGTTCGGACACACCGTTACGTTGAGGTGTTCCGGGCGGTGTCAATTGTGAAACAATTCCACAGCTTCTAAGGTGTGTGCCAAATTCATGACTTAAATATTCACCCCCACGATCCGATCGCAAGAACTTTATTTTTCTGTCACGTTGATTCTCAACCTCATTCTGAAATTCCTTGAACTTTTCAAAGGTCTCAGACTTGTGTTTCATCAAATAGATATACCCGTATCTACTCAAGTCATCCGCGAGGGTGATAACATAACGATAGCCTCCGCGAGCCTCAACACTCATTGGACCGCGCACATCGGTATGTATGATTTCCAGCAAGTTGGTTGCTCGCTCCATTGTTCCGGAGAACGGAGTCTTGGTCATCTTGCCCAAAAGGCATGGTTCGCACGTGTCAAATGATTCATAATCAAGAGACTCTAGAAGTCCATCCGAATGGAGCTTCTTCATACGTTTGACACCAATATGACCAAGGCGGCAATGCCACAAGTATGTGGGACTATCATTATCAACTTTACATCTTTTGGCATCTACACTATGAATATGTGTATCACTACATTCGAGATCCATCAGAAATAAACCATTGACCAGCGGGGCATGACCATAAAACATATCTCTCAAATAAATAGAACAACCATTATTCTCCGATTTGAAAGAGTAGCCATCTCGCATAAGACGAGATCCAGAAACAATGTTCATGCTCAAAGCTGGTACTAAATAACAATTATTAAGGTTTAAAACTAATCCCGAGGGTAGATGTAGAGGTAGCGTGCCGACGGCGATCACATCAACCTTGGAACCATTCCCGACGCGCATCGTCACCTCATCCTTCGCCAGTCTCCGTTTATTCCGCAGCTCCTGTTTTGAGTTATAAATATGAGCAACTGCACCGGTATCGAATACCCAGGAGCTACTACGAGTGCTGGTAAGGTACACATCAATAACATGTATATCATATATACCTTTGACATTGCCGGCCTTCTTATCTGCTAAGTATTTGGGGCAGTTCCGCTTCCAGTGACCCGTTCCCTTGCAATAAAAGCACTCTGTCTCAGGCTTGGGTCCATACTTTGGCTTCTTCCCGGCAACAGGCTTGCCAGGCGCGGCAACTCCCTTGCCGTCCTTCTTGAAGTTCTTCTTACCCTTGCCTTTCTTGAACTTAGTGGTTTTATTGACCATCAACACTTGATGTTCTTTCTTGATGTCTACCTCCGCTGATTTCAGCATTGAATACACCTCGGGAATGGACTTCTCCATCCCCTGCATATTGAAGTTCAGCACGAAGCTCTTGAAGCTTGGTGGGAGCGACTGGAGGATTCTGTCAACGACCGCTTCATCTGGGAGATTCATTCCCAGCTGAGACAAGCGGTAGTGCAATCCTGAAATCTTGAGGATGTGCTCACTGACAGAACTGTTCTCCTCCATCTTACAGCTGTAGAATGCGTCGGAGACATCATATCTCTCGACTCGGGCATGAGCTTGGAAAACCATTTTCAGCTCTTCGAACATCTCATATGCTCTGTGGTGCTCAAAACGTTTTTGGAGCCCCGATTCTAAACTGTAAAGCATGCCGCACTGAACCAGGGAGTAATCATCACTACGCGACTGCCAGACGTTCAAAACGTCTTGGGCCGCATCGGGAGCAGGTGCATCACCTAGCGGTGCTTCTAGGACATATGATCTCTTGGCAGCTATGAGGATAATCCTCAGGTTACGGACCCAATCCGTATAGTTGCTACCATCTTCAGCTTGGTTTTCTCTAGGAATGCGTTGAAGTTGAGGGAAACTGGAGCGTGGGCCATTTGATCTACAAGAGATATTGTAAAGAATTTAGACTAAGTTCATGATAATTAAGTTCATCTTAATCAAATTTTAATGAACTCCCACTCAGAATGACATCTCTCTAGTCATCTAAGTGATACACGATCCGAATCGAGTAGTCCGTGTCCGATCATCACGTGAGACGGACTAGTCATCAACGGTGAACATCTTCATGTTGATCGTATCTTCTATACGACTCGTGTTCGACCTTTCGGTCTTCCGTGTTCCGAGGCCATGTCTGTACATGCTAGGCTCGTCAAGTGAACCCTAAGTGTATCGCGTGTGTAAATCTGTCTTACACCAGTTGTATGCGAACGTTAGAACCTATCACACCCGATCATCACGTGGTGCTTCGGAGCAACGAGCTTTAGCAACGGTGCACAGTTAGGGGAAACACAATACTTGAAATTTTAGTGAGAGATCATCTTATTTACTACCGCCGTTCTAAGTAAACAAGATGCATAAACATGATAAACATCACATGCAATCAATTAAAGTGACATGATATGGCCAATATCATCTTGCTCCTTGGATCTCCATCTTCGGGCACCATGATCATCTTGTCACCGGCTCGACACCATGATCTTCATCATCATGATCTCCATCATCGTGTCTTGAAAAAGTCGTCACGCCAACTATTACTTCTACTACTATAGCTAACGTTTAGCAATGAAATAAAGTAATTACATGGCGTTATTCAGTGACACGCAGGTCATACAATAATTAAGACAACTCCTACGGCTCCTGCCGGTTGTCAAGTTCATCGACATGCAAGTCGTGATTCCCTATTACAAAAACATGATCAATCTCATACATCACGTATATCATTCATCACATCTTTGTTTTGGCCATACCACGTCACATAGCACATGCTGCAAAAACAAGTTAGACGTCCTCTAATTGTTGTTGCAAGTTTTACGTGGCTTCTATAGGATTTCTAGCAAGAACGTTTCTTACCTACGCCAAAACCACAACGTGATTTGTCAACTTCTATTTACCCTTCATAAGGACCCTTTTCATCGAATCCGATCCGACTAAAGTAGGAGAGACAGACACCCGCCAGCCACCTTATGCATCTAGTGCATGTCTGTCGGTGGAACCAGTCTCACGTAAGCGTACGTGTAAAGTCGGTCCGGGCTGCTTCATCCCACAATACCGTCGAATCAAGATTGACTAGTAACGGTAAGAAAGTTGAACAAAATCAAACGCCCACAACTGCTTTGTGTTCTACTCGTGCAAGATGCTACACATAAAACCTAGGCTCAGATGCCACTGTTGGGAAACGTAGCATAATTCAAAAAATTTCTACGCCTTCACCAAGATCCAACTATGGAGACATCTAGCAACGAGCAAGTAAGAGTGCATCTACATACCATTATGGAGATTGCGAGCGGAAGCTTTCGAAGAAGCGTGGATGAAGTAGTCGTACTCTTCACGTTCTTCGTCACCGATGATCTAGCGCCGAACGGACGGCACCTCCGCGTTCAACACACGTACGGTGCAGCAACGTCACCTCCTTCTTGATCCAGCAAGGGGGGAGGAGAAGTCGTCAGAGATCCGGCAGCACGACGGCGTGATGACGGATGCAGTGGAGATCGCAGCAGGGCTTCGCCGGGCGCCCTGCGTGGGAGTATGGAGGTGTGACGGGAGGGGGAGAGGCGCCAGGGCAATGGTGCGGCTGCCCACTCCCTCCCCACATATATATAGGGGGCCAGGGGGTGCGCCAGGGCCCCTGCAGATCCAATCTGCAGGGGGGGCGGCGGCCAGGGGGGAGTCCTTGCCCCCCAAGGCAAGTGATGGCCCCCCTCCCCTTAGGGTTTTAACCCTAGGCGCATGGGGAGGTGGGCCCCCTAGTGGTGCGCCAGCCCAGAGGGCTGGACACTTCCCCTCGCGGCCTAGGGGCCCCACCGGGATGGGTGGCCCCACCCGATGGACCCCCGGGGCCCCTCCGGTGGTCCCGGGACGCTCCCGGTGACCCCCGGAGATCACCCGTTGGCCGAAACTGGACTTCCTATATATCAATCTTTACCTCCGGACCATTCCGGAACTCCTCGTGACGTCCGGGATCTCATCTGGGACCCCGAACAACTTTTGGGTTTCCACGTGCATTTATCTCTACGACCCTAGCGTTACCGAACCTTAAGTGTGTAGACCCTACGGGTTCGGGAGACACGTAGACATGACCGAGACGACTCTCCGGTCAATAACCAACAGCGGGATATGGATACCCATGTTGGTTCCCACGTGTTCATCGATGATCTTCATCGGATGAACCACCGTGTCAAGGATTCACTCAATCCCGTATGTTATTCCCTTTGTCCATCGGTACGGTACTTGCCCGAGATTCGATCGTCGGTATTCCCAATACCTTGTTCAATCTCGTCATGGCAAGTCTCTTTACTCGATCCGTAATCCATCATCCCGTGACTAACTATTTAGTCACATTGAGCTCATTATGATGATGTCTTACCGAGTGGGCCCAGAGGTACCTCTCCGTCATACGGAGTGACAACATCCCAGTCTCGGTTCGTACCAACTCAATAGACACTTTCGGAGATACCCGATGCGTACCTTTATAGCCACCCAGTTACGTTGTGACGGTTAGCACACCCAAAGTACTCCTACGGTATCCGGGAGTTGTACAACCTCATGGTCTAAGGAATAAATACTTGACACCGAAAAGCTTATGCATTACGAACTATACGATCTCGTGTTATGCTCAAGTTTGGGTCTTGTCCATCACATCATTCTCCTAATGATGTGATCCCGTTATCACTGACATCTCATGTCCATGGTCAGGAAACCGTGACCATCTGTTGATCAACGAGCTGGTAACTAGAGGCCTACCAGGGACTCATTGTGGTCTGTGTATTCACACATGTATCGCTGTTTCCGTACAATACAATTCAAGCATGAATAACAGACAATTATCATGAACAAGGAGATATAATAATAATGCTTTTATTATTGCCTCTAGGGCATATCTCCAACAGTCTCCCACTTGCACTAGAGTCAATAATCTAGTTACATTGTGATGAATCGAACACCCATAGAGTTCTGGTGTTGATCATGTTTCGCTCGTGAAAGAGGTTTAGTCAACGGGTCTGCGACATTCAGATCCGTATGCACTTTACAAATATCTATGTCTCCATCCTGAACATAATTCCGGATGGAGTTGAAACGGCGCTTGATGTGCTTGGTCTTCTTGTGAAACCTGGGCTCCTTGGTAATAGCAATAGCACCAGTGTTGTCACAGAAGAGAGTCATCGGGCTTGACGCGCTTGGTATGACTCCTAGGTCGGTGATGAACTCCTTCATCCAGACTCCTTCCTGTGCCGCTTCAGAAGCAGCTATGTACTCCGCTTCACATGTTGACGCTGCCACCACGCTCTATTTGCAACTGCACCAGCTGACTGCCCCTCCATTCAAAATATACACGTATCCGGTTTGTGACTTAGAGTCATCCAGATCTGTGTCGAAGCTAGCATCGACGTAACCCTTTACGACGAGCTCTTCGTCACCTCCATATACGAGAAACATATCCTTAGTCCTTTTCAGGTACTTCAGGATGTTCTTGACCGCTGTCCAGTGTTCCGTACCGGGATCACTTTGGTACCTCCCTACCAAACTTATGGCACCTTGCTGCACTCCGGCTGCTCCATAGCCAGCTTTAGGCGAAGCTTTTCAACATGGTCAGCCAGCTGATCATCTTCCTCCTTGGATCCCATAACTTCCTTCTCTTCAAAGCCATCATTAGCATCCACTCTGCTTGGTATTTCATGTGGCGTTGACTCCCTGGTGTTTGCACTAGACTTCATTGGTATACGTGTTGCCAAACCTGCGCTCCCTAGAGAGAAATCCATGCTCCTCCTGGCCCTTGGCTGCCCTGGTGAAGGCGTGAAGACCGCCCTATGCTCAAATTTTTTGAAAGGAGAGCAGCGCAGCGTGGAGTCATACGCCTTCGTTGGGAGCCCTACCTTCTTCTTTTCACACGCCTCCTTGTCGTGCCCCATAAAACCACAGTGGAAACAAAAGTGTGGCACTCTCTCATACTTGAGCTTGAACGTGATGCGCTTGGTGACACCCTTTGCATTATATTCCAGCGTAACCTCTTTCTGTAGCCGCCGATTGTAGGGTAACTTAACCCGTATTCTCAAGAACTCGTTAGTACCATGACCCACATCAGGGGCATCCACCTCCAGTACCTCACCTAGAGTCCCTCCAAGGGCCTTCCCATATGCCTTGTTTTGCTTCTTCCATGGGACATCAAACACACACACCCAAACCGGCACAGCCTCAAGCGTCGTTTCAGACGGTCGTTCATCACCATTGAAGGGGGTTACAAGCAGAGCATCTCCATCGTAGATCCATGGGCCACCCCGCGCCACGAACCTGAAGTCCCCCTCCGAGAAGAGAGAGATCACAAAGTAATTGTTCTTGACAGGTTTGAACTCAACACCAGTGTGGAGTTGCCATATCTTCTCAAAGTGATCAGACAGTGTCTTTGCGCTTGGGCGTTTCTGTGATCTGTACAGGCTCATGAACCTCCATCTCACCACTGCTACCTCCTCCTCTTCATCCTCATCGTCATCAAAGTCCACGGCGACGAACGCCACATCATCCATGTCGACCTCTCCTTCAATCTGTGATTCTGCACCACCCGGCAGTCCGTCATCAGACGACGGCCCCTCCCAGTTGCTATCCTCATGCATGGGCTCTCTTGGATCCACGTTCATGACCGCTTGCCTGATTGTGGCGAGTGCGCTGCTGTAATGAGGCTTCGGGTGGGTGGAATCCTCACCGGATCCCCCTTGTTCACCCCCACCTCCAGCAGCAGGCACGACGCGAGACATCTCAGGCTCTTGGCGGCGATGATTGAGATCGGGATCCAGAGGATTGTCAGCGCAGCTCGAAGTTTTTAGATTCGGCGATTAGGGACTGGGATAGTTGTAGCCCCAGCCCTAGACGCCTGGCGGCCGAGCGCGACACGGTTGGGTTTCCGCGGGTGACAGAGACTCGTAGACAGCAAAGACATCGGGGTCGTAGCCGGGCGGGACTCCTTCCGGCTCTCCGATACGCTTCCGTCGGCAGGGAGGGACGGCGGCGGCGCAAGATCGCCCATCGCCCGTGTCGCCCTAACCCTAGACGAAGCAGACTCGACTTTCCTGCGACTTTACATATAATTTGTGAGTCAAACTTATTATATTACTAACGGTATAACTTTTATGACATATTATATTACTCATAATTTGTGAGTCAAACTTATTGTCAAAGTTAAACTCAAAATTCGTGCGACTTTACATAATTGGACCAAGGAGTATGTCTGAAGAAATTTCATCCTCGACATTAATTTTCCTATCATTCCAATAAGAAACTTCTAGAATATGTTGTGTTGTCATATTCATATTAATGACCGTGTCCATGTCTCAAGCAAAGTAAAACGAGAGGGATATGATGTTAACTTCCAAACTTCCATGAAAGTGACGATAATTAACCACACCATGCATGCAGCCCTATGGTGTGCCTGTGTGTGCAATTGCTCTTTGTTTGTTTGTGTGAAAACTATAAGTGGACATATTTCGGTTGTACTTTTTGGTTCAGAAGTATCTAGTTTTTTTATCAATTAATTAATTTTAAGTAGGGATAATATTGGAAGGTGCTTAGTGAAAAAAGAAAGAAATGATTCAAAAGGGGATGAAAGAAAATACTCCATTGTGATTTGGCAAATTTTCAGTTACCATTGTCCAAGCGGTCCCAGTTCTTCTATCCTTCCCAACGTGCAACTATTTAGCTAGTGAGTTTGACAAACAAATTGTGAGCCTCATATGACTAC
>LR738715.1:757168771-757184684 GCA_902687465.1 Secale cereale | reverse complement strand
CCCCCCCCCCCGGCTCATCGCAAGGTGACTAGATGAAAGGTAGCCTTTCTCATCTTGATCTTTGTTGACGTGTTCATCGTTTTGGCTCCCTTCTGCATGTCGCTCCAGCGGTCGGTGGCTAGTAGGGGAATCATTGTGTCTCGACTCCAACTAGTAGATAGGTTAGCACTTTTAGTCATGGGAGGGGCAGATCTCAGGTGGATGGCGGCGCTTCATTCTCGAGTCGGTCTTCTGGGCTCCGATCTTGCTCAAGTTCATCCGTCGGTACAGATTAGATGGAGCTCTATCATAGATTCTTGCAGGCTCCTTGGAGCTCCAACTAATTAGCTACTTTGTCAAACAAACTATGATCCTCACATGACTCTTTCTTTCCCCTCTTGCAAGCAACTGGGTGAAAGTCTTCCTCTCCTCAATCTCCGTTGATGAGCTCGTGGATTCGCCTCCCTTCTGCATGTCGCACCAGCGGTCGGTGGCAGGGAAGCAAATAATTGCGCCTTCACTCTGGCTAGTAGTTAGGTTAGGGTTCTTAGTCCTCGCAGGGACAGAGTTCAGGTGCGATGTTTCATTTTTGAGTTGTTCTTCTGAGTTTCGATCCTCTCGAGTTCGTCCCTCGGTACGGATTAGATGGAACTCCAGCGTAGATTCCTGCAGGCTTCTTTGCGAGGTTAGCATTTCTCACCTTGCGCACGTGATAGTGAGATTTGGTGTGAGATCATCTCGGCCGATTCAAGAGTTCAACGACCACGACTACGACTCAGGGTGCTGGTCCTTAGGGGCATATGCACAAAGACTTCCATACTGTCATTGACAAGGTTAGGTCGGTTCATATATGATATCTGCGACAACGACGTGTCGGCGGCTTGTTCAGGCGACAATAGTGGTCAGTTGTCCAAGTAACTCGATGTAGCTTTTATTACATTTGAAATGCTTTGTACTTATAGTGAACCTTTAAAACAAATATGAGTTCTTTAAAAAAATATTGAACCTGAATTATTGCTCTCATAAGTATCTTGTAGATCGGAGAGCAGATTATGTTACTCCCTCCGTCCGGAAATACTTGTCATCAAAATGAATAAAAGAGGATGTATCTAGATGTATTTTGGTTCTAGATACATCTCTTTTTGTCCATTTTGATGACAAGTATTTTGGGACGGAGGGAGTAGTATATATTCCCTTAGTCCAAATATACAAAGGCTCCTCAAATTCGGGCTTAACTTCCATCATGAATTTGATTATCAAAATATGAGGCAAATCATGAATTCGTGTTGAACAGTGCTATACGCTATACGCACGATATTTCTCGGATGGATTTTGCACGATGTAGCAGATCGAATCGACGGTGAGTTGGACTGAAAGTGCAGCGACCAGTCGATGTTGCATCGTGCGAATTTTGTACAAAAAATAACCGTGTGTGCAGTAGTTTTGATTCGTATTAGAAAGATGTACTCTCTCCGTCTCAAATTTTTTGTCTTAAATTTGTCTAGATAGAGAAGTATCTAACACTAAAACGTGACTAGATACATCCGTATTTAGACAAATTGAAGATAAGAATTTTGGGACGGAGGGAGTATTTAATGATATACTCCCTCCGTCCCAAAATACTTGTCATCAAAATGAACAAAAAGGGATGTATCTAGAACTAAAATACATCTAGATACATCCCCTTTTATTCATTTTGATGACAAGTATTTTGGGACAGAGGGAGTAATTTTTATGACTCATAACTCATATGTTATCAGTCAGAATTACTGTCGAAGTTAGGCTTAGGATTCGAGTGACCTTATGTCACAAGAAATTTCATGCTTGTGGAAAAACATTGAAGCTGAATTTTGGACCTTCTAGAATGTCCAAAGAAATTTCGTCCTCTCTAGGATGCTTGTTTTTCCTGTCATTCCAAAGAGAAACTTCCAGAGTACTATATGTTACTTTGCGACCTCCGTACTAAAGACCGTACCGTGTCTGTGTGCAAATCAGCAGTAAAAGGTACTACTAGTAAAAACGAAAGGCAGATGATATGAACTTCCAATCTTCCATGAAAGATGAAACCAACGATGACGATCAACACACCATGCACGAAGCTAAGCTAACGCATCATGCATGTGGCCGTTTGCACTCTGTAGTCTGTACACTCAATAACCAAACGAGAAGCGATCTAGCTAGTTTAAAAGTAAGTAAACTCATCATTCTACGTACGCGCGGGCGCGGCACGGCACGGCCACGGCCGCCGGTGCCGCTGCCATGGCGTCGTCCAAGCTCTGGCTAATGGAGCAATGGGCCTCCTTCCTTAGTTCTTCCCCTTGCCGCTGCCGGAGCCGTTCTTGCGGTGGAGCCGTCGGAGCAGCTCCTCGAAGTCCTCCTCGGCGCAGGGCACGCGCAGCCCGTCGGCCTGCGCGAAGCCAAACTCGTCGGCGGCGCGCTCCATGAGGTCCCGGAACGCCGGCTCCCGCAGGTACCCCGTCGGCACCACGAACCGGCGCGCCTCCTCACCGACGTACACCGCGAAGTACCCCTTGGGCAGCACGCCGCCGGCTGGCTCCAGCAGCGCCTCCCGGAGCCCCGCCTCCTCGGCCTGCGGCGCCGCGCCGGCCTTGCTCTTCTTCTCCTTCCTCCTGCCGCCGATCCTGGGCGCGCGGAAGTAGCCCATCACCATCATCGTCGCCGGCCGCGGAAGCAGGATTCACGGCGCTCGTCGTAGCTTCCGGTTGCCGCCGCCGTGGTCGAAGAAGAAGGAGGACAGCACGTGGCTGCGCAGCGAGCCGGCGGTGTACGGAGGTGAGAAGGATCGGTGGATCAATTAAGGCGTGCGGGAGGTGGAGTTGGTGCGGCTGGTCGTGGGTTGGTGGCCGCCATGGTCGATGCTCGCCGGCAAGCTAGCGAGAGGTCCTAATGGGGTTGGCGTGCGTGGAAGAGGACGTGGTCTCCTCGTCTCGTGCTCTCAGCTTGTGATTAGGTGCAGTTGCAACTGGGAAATGATTAGGCGGCAGCCAGGGTTATCGTTGGTTTTATACTGGTGTGTGGTGGTGGGGTCAGACATAAGTAGCCAAGTTTAATTTAGCATTTTATTATTATTTCTTAATCACCTCTACTCCTCTAAGAACATTCCCCTTTTTTCTGAGATGTCTAAGAACATGGCTAGAACCAAGGCAGACAAAAATCCCGTATTATGTTTATACATTTTATTTTATTACTCCGCCGGCTAGTCGACGAGGCAGCGACATCCCTATAACTATACTATTTAGAGCATCTACATGCGGATGCCTCAAACTGATTTCACTCTGGACGGGTTGTCCAGTCACGTTCTTTTTGACCCAGATGGCTCTCTCAAATGACCTCAAACGCCCGGGCTAACTAGCGTTTTTCATATCCAAGCTAAATATGGGGCGGATATAGGGCGCCCACCCGGGCTCGCCCATCACGTCGGACTAGACAACCCGATTCCACCCCAAATTACACCAAATCCACCTGAGTTGCCGGATTCATTTGCTCTCCCCTTTCTTTTCCTTCTCCATGCCGTCCGGCTCCCAACTCCGCCGCCACGCGTGCTCCACAGCCGTTCGTGGCCTCTGCGCCGGCAGCTCCAGCAGAGTAGTCCTCTCTCCCGTCCTCGCCGAAAGGGGCGTCGTCTCCGGCCCGGACACCACCGCGGTACGTCCGGCAACTCTTTGGCTCCGCCTTGCGCTTGATGTGTTCGACACATTGGCTGACCGAATTTTTTGTAATTTTGTTAGGAAAATCGATGGAATCCGATGCTTCGTCGGACGAGGAGTATAGGCCGACGGAGCTTGACCAAATCATTCAAGACGAGTTCTTCGATTTCTCGTATTCAGACGAAGAAGTGGACATGATTATGCTAATGAGCATGCAAGAGGAAAAGGACTGCCGAGTGGAGCATATTCTCAACTTCAAGGGCTCAATCAAAGTAAGAAGAGTGATCAACCGGGATAGGGTGTCCGAGCAAAGCTACTGTACAGAGGCCACTTTGCTTCCAAACTTCCTTTTCCGGATGATCCATGGTTTCGTCGCCGTTTTCACATGCAGAAAGTATTGTTCTTGCGCACTGTGGAGGGACTGGAGGCACACGACGACTACTTCAAGCTCATAATGGATTCCTGCGGACAACTCTCGTTCTCTCCCAAGCAGAAGTGCACGGCCGCTTTAAGGATGCTTGCACTTGGTACTGCTGCAAATGCCGTTGGTGAGATGGTCAGGATGGGGGAGATCACGTGCTTGAAGACTACTGTCAAGTTTATCCGCATCGTGGTGGAGGTGTTTGGACCTGATTATCTCAGAGAACCAAATGTGCAGGACACGGAGAAGTTGTTGGCTATTGGACAGGCAAGGGAGTTTCCAGGAATGTTCGGATCAATTGATTGCATGCATTAGCAATGGAAGAACTGCCCCAAAGTTTTGCAGGGAATGTATCAAGGTCACACCAGAGAGCCACCAGCATACTAGAAGCGGTGACATCACATGACTTACGGATTTGGCATGCTTTCTTGGAATGTCGGGTTCTCACAACGACATCAACGTGCTTCAATGATCTCTAATGTTAGGAGGTTTTGCGATGGGGAATCATCGTCGTGCAACTACACCGTCAACGGACGAGACTAAAACATGGGATACTATCTTGCCGATGGTATCTATCCTCAGTGGGCGGCGTTTGTGAAGACCATATCTGATCCAAGTGGCAAGAAATAGAGGCACTTTGCAAAATGCAGCAAGCCCCTAGGAAGGATGTGGAGAGGGCATTTGGTGTGCTTCAAGCTTGTTGGGGAATTGCGTGGAGTGATGCAATGATATTGGAATCAGAAACTTTGTGACAGCTGATGACATGTTGTGTTATTCTGCACAATATGATTGTTAAGGATGAGGGTGATGGTGTAGCCCAAGCCCATGATTTCAAAAGCACCTGAAGAACAAGTTGAAATACTAGAAGATCAAGATGCGACTCAGCTGATGAATTTTTTGCAGATGCATCAGAATCTTCGAGATCAGCAGGTGCACACACAACTACTCTATGATCTTGTGGAGCATATGTGGACCCACAATGGCAACCAAGAAGCCTATGCTTGAGTTTGGCACTTAAAATAAATTTTATGTAAACACTATATGTGCTTAGTACCAACATTTGCTATTTACGTGTGACATTGGCTTAATCGACGTGCATGTATTTGCATGGATTTAAGAGTCCGAATTTGAGATATGTGGATGCGGAGACAAAAATATGAGGGGCCGTCTGGATGCGCCCGCGGGCATGCCCGGACGCGTCCAGGGATATATATAGGGGGTCGGATTTGCCATGCCCGGCTGTAGATGCTCTTACAATGCACGATTTGTGGCACGCAGGAGCGGGGAACGCGACCCATTTGAATTTTGCCTTTTAATTTTGAATCTTTCATATCTTTAAAATCAAAAGTTCAAATTAAGTTTCTTTTGCATATTCGTCATTCTTGTGACCAGGGCTTTTAGATGGGATACGTTTTGATGAACGTTTGAAACTCTGTTAAGTTTCAACTGCCGGAACCTGGTACGAGCGACCACAAAATCATAAGAGCTAAATGCCTAAAACTTAAAACTTGTTGTGTATTCATGCAGGATCCAACAACTTTGCGATTCGCGATGCAATTAGGTTGCCGGCATGGCTGGGCATGTGCGTGCCGCCACGTGTTTTCGTTTACAATGCCGCATGAATTTTATGTCAGGTTAATCATTTCATTGCACATATAATAGGGTGGTGTTAACCCTAGATCAAGTAAAAGTTTTTTTTTTATTTCTGATCTATTCATATTCAATCAATGCAGTACAACGAACATCATAAGTAATAAAAAAAATCCAGATTCGTAGACTATCTAGCGACGACTACAAACACTGAAGCGAACCGAAAGCGCGTCGTCGTCATCGTCCCTCCCTCGCTGGAGCCGGGCAAAACTTGATGTAGTAGACAGCCGGGAAGTCGTCGTGCTAAGACCACATAGGACCAACGCATCAGAACAACAATTGCCGTCGATGAAGAGTAACGTAGATCGGAAGGATTCAACCTGAAGACGAAAGACAACAAGATCCGAGCAAATCCACCAAATACAAATCCGTCGGAGACACGCCTCTACATGTCAATCGACGATGCTAGACGCGCCATCGAAGGGCGCGAGGGGCTAAGCGGGGAGAACCTCGATCCATCTTCATGGAGCTGGCGTCATCCCGTGCCTTCCTGAACAGGACACAAACCCTAACAAAACTAGAAAAGGCATTAAAGCGGAGCCCTCCCATCTGCAAGGAACAAATCCACAGCGGCATCATGGCCCTAAGGTCACCGAAGATGAGGCGGATCAGCGGCAGCGCCAACGGAAAGTAGAGGAACCCTAATTTTTCAGTTAAGAGGAGGCGACCGCGTGAGTTAGCGTGCTGCAACACGCAGGGTGTTGCAAAATTTAATTGTTTTTCTTACCACGAAATCTTTAGAAATATTTTGCTAATTCAACCTGTGTGTGTACACACACAAACTCTTATACCACCGTATACACGCCCACTTACACATTTCTTTCTAAATACCGGAGCTTCTAAATTAATGAAGTCAGTGAGCTTTCCTATCGAAATTCTTGTCACACCCACAGAAAAAGGACAATCCGCATCAATAAGACTACTAAGCCTTAGTTCAGAATCGATTCCCGATGAGCTGAGGACATCACCGTCCCATTAAACATCCAACCAACGATAGGTTATCCTCTCTGTGTTTTGTTCTCCTCTGTTATTTTCAGGCTTTCTAGTCTAGATTTGTTTACAAAGAGCATTTTCGAAAAGTTCAAAAAGCAAGAGCGCAACATCTGTTCTATAGCTGATAGAGAGCATGGATAGGCAAACGGGGACAGATTCTTCGCTCTATCTGTTTGTTATATACGTACGCGTCGCGTATACGTAGATCAGATGGCTCCCCTATTTCCCCATCGTTGGGTAGTTAATCTGGAGCCAAATCACCGCTGCCGTTGGCTTTAAACGAAAGAGACTCTCCAAGTGCACGTCAACCAGTAGAAGTAGTCACTGGGAAGTATGAACCCGGCATGCAACTACCCTCTCAAAATTCTCAGTTACAAAGAAATTGCCTAGCGTGACCATGGGAGTACGCATACCCATAGAAATCAGGTACACACGGAGTCCTTCCGGTGACCAATTCGACCCGGAGTCGCCTGCATGACTGTGTATTCAGACCCTATATCAAAAAGTTTTGCTCGAAAAACCCAAAGGCCTTATATTTATTTAATACATACATCCATAAAAGTAACACTTGCAGAAGTTAAAACGCATTCAAATGTGTGCTCAAGTCAATAAGTCATCTCCCTCTTCTGTATCCATCAGTGGTGCGCCGTGAGCAAACCTCATTGCCGCCTCTAAGCCTCCGTTTTAGCGGAGCAAACTGGTTTAGTCCCATAAACCTTCATTTGACACGAATCGCTGCCCTTGAGAAGAAAGCGTCAGAGAGGGCATGTGGAATGCCTTGGGTCCGTCCAGACAGAATGAGGGGGAACGCCCTCACACACTCCGCGACAAAAACGAAGTTGGTCAACCTGCACCGACCGAAAATGGAGCCGAAGTATAAAGATGCACAACCACGTTGCCCACTCACAAAACAGTGACTCTAAGACAAATCTGCAGAAGAAAAGGCAGATGAAAACCAGATTGATAACACAATAGCCTTCACACACCTCTTGATGATATGAATGAATAGGCACTACCGAAACAGGGGCGATTTAGGGTGCTCTTATTCCATGCAGACAGTGACACCATCATCTCGCCACCACTGATCGAATACCAAACCCTAAATTCTACCCTAAACCTACCTCCACCAAACAGAGGCACTAGAGTCCTCGCCCCATACCATCGTCGGCCGCGACAGATGGAGGGAGAGAGGGCCCACGATCTCGCTAGGAAAGAGCTAGATCGGCCGCCGTCATTCCCTGGTCGCAGGAGCGGGGGAGGAAGAAACGCCCCGAACAAATTGGGCAATTGACATGACTAGGAAGTCACTGCCATCCAAAATGTGATCTTTGTGTGAACTAAAACATTAACATATTTCTTAGCCATAAACATAGACGTTTGTAACAAGTTTAACAATATCAATGATGGAGTGAAAACGGTTTGCGAAGTAAAGTGTTTGCCAGAACCAACCATAGAGGCTCAAATGAATGTGTCTTTGACGAACGGGCTGCTGCCGGAATTGCGGCAGAGACAACAATTGTCTAGGACGAACCGATGGCACGGTTGGCCACCGCCTCGTACGTGTTGCGATAACGGAAGGTATGCACCCCATGGTTATGAAACCCACAACTATTTTTTTAACATAGTAAATTGAAGTCGCTCACATATACGAACATACACTTATCCCTATGAACACATATATGCACATCCCCCATCTCTATGAACACCTCCGAGAGACTGAGTCAGCATAACATCTTGAAATTTTACGAAGCTACCACAGGCGCCTCACAGTCGACGAAATGTTTCCTCCTGCTGAACGAACGTTATCGAAAGTCTGAAATAAATTCAGGAATAATACGAGCACCAATATCAAGTATAAAACTTGAACTTCGATGGGCTGAGGACCTTCTAACCATCCGAGCACCGATTAGTTCGCAAAAACCCATAGCCATTGTACGAGATTATACGTATACACACGTCGGTGAATAGTAAACCGATTCATGAAGCAAAGTGTTGACGTACCCCGAGAAGTAATCAGAGAGCTAGCCAGGTTCAGTCCCTGTCTGACGACTGCAGCCGGAAAGAGGCCGCGGAAATGCGGTGGAAAGAGCATTTGTCGCCACGACCGCGCGCGCCGGGCCGGTTGACAAGTTGGGTGCGGCTGACGAGGACGCGCGGGATTAAAGGAGCAAAGTACGTACAACAAGGTACACAAAGCCGCTAGGGTTAGAGTACGGCCTAATATCCGCTGGCCGGCCACTCTCGCGACCTAATCCATCCATCCATCCACTTATATGGTTATAGGTTAATTAACAATGGCACTACGGAACATTACTTTGTCTCCTCTTTCCTCGCGTCCTTTTCGTCGCCCGGCCGGCGTGCGTGGAATGCACGTCAAGGTTAAAAATCAGTCCCCGGTCAAACCGGGCTGCTAAAATACAGTGCACATCACACAGCCTCGTCTTCTTCTTCTCCTCCTCCTTCCTTTTTCTTTGTGCGTGTGGAAAAGATGGTGTTTTTGCTTTTTGAGATAAAAAGGATGGTGCTTTTGATACGTACGGTGGCGCGCCCGTCTTCTTCTTCGTGATGAAGGCGAGCAAAGCAAAGTTGGCTGAGAGGAGTCGTGCGGCCGCCGCTCTCAATGATCAGGCAAGCACACCTTTGGACGTGGATGGCGGTCTTTGCACGTACGGTGCGGGTACGGCATGGGACGGACGCTGCGTGGCGCGGAGCAGATTCAACGATCGTACCTGCCGTGTTCACATTTTGACGTTAGTTACGATATCCACACACAATACCTGTCACACGGGATTTACCTACTTTGGGTTCCGCAGTCGCTCGATGTTTTTTATTTCAAGAGCACACAATTTTTTTTTTTAGAAAAGAAGGATGACCCCGACATCTGTATATGGGAGATGCATGCAACCATTTTATTAATTATTCTCGAGGACTTTATAAAGTACAACAACAATATGCCTGAATCTGTCATCTTGACGAAATCTGCCCCTACTCCTATCTAAATGGTGAAGGTATGCAAGCTGAGCCACATACCTAGACTTCTCACATAAGCCTAACATCTAAAGCCGGAGCCCCGACTGAGCCATCTGTCGGGTCCGGGGCTCAAACAGGTCCAACGCACTCACATCTGCCGTCGCCACCATCTTCCACTGGTCCATCTTCAAAGCAGATTGAGGTGATAACCTTGGCAGGTCCTCCGCCATCAACGCCAAACGACGACCTCCACCTACGCGAGCCCTGGCAGGTCCTCCGCCATTGAGGCCACCACGACGCCAGCCGACGACCTCCACCTACGCGAGCTTTGGCAGGTCCTTCGCCATTGACGCCACCACGACACCAGCCGACGGCCTCCACCTACGTGAGTCCATCTCCAAGCAACAGACGTAAATCGATGTTAGGATAGGGCCGCACCACCGCCGTCACCCACCACCCACAAGCGCCGCCCAACCCCAAGGTTCCCAAAGCGGTGCCTTCAAGAAGGAAACAACGCCGTCAGCGCCGCCGCCGCCCAAAAAAGTAAGGGCTTTCGCCCGGGAGACCTAGGGGAAGGTGAAGTGAAGAGATCAGTCCATACCTACGCCAACAAGGAGGGGAACGGCGCCCTCAGGCGTCGTCGTTGGCGCGATCGGTCATGGTCGGCCAAGGATTTCGCTCGAACTAGATCTCCGCCACCAGCAGCGCCTCCTGTACAGAACCGGCGACCAAGAGGAAGCGCGGCCCGACCAGACTGGCCCGCACGCCAAACAAGGGAGGAGGGGAGGCGCCAGATCGCTGATACGTCCAAAACGTATCTATAATTTCTGCTTGCTCCATGCTTCTTTTGTGTGATATTGCTATGATATTGATGCACTTCCATACACTTTTGATCATATTTGGACTAACATATATACTCAGTGCACCACAGTGCTAGTTCCTGTTTTCTACTGTTTTTCTATTTCAGATTTCCCCCAT
The DNA here is from genome assembly GCA_902687465.1 of Secale cereale. NCBI lineage: Eukaryota > Viridiplantae > Streptophyta > Magnoliopsida > Poales > Poaceae > Secale > Secale cereale. The sequence continues at coordinate 757,174,025 of LR738715.1, read as the reverse complement.
ATTAAAAGTGCTCCAAAAATTTCAGGAAAAATATAGGAAAAATCAGCGTACAGGAAGCTTCGCGAAGAACCAAAGATGGGCCAGAGGGGAGCCAGGGGAGGCCCAGGCGGCCACCTGGCGCGGCCCCACCCCTGGCCGCGCCAGGGGGGCGCCTGGGGCCCCTGCTCCGCCTCTGGCTGCCCCCCTTCGCCTATATATCCCTCTCTCCCGAAATCCTCGAGGACATAACCCTTTTTCGTGATCTCACCTCTGTTCCGCCGCCGCAGCGCTTCCAAGATCGGGAGCATCAGGAGAACTCTTCCCGGCACCCTGCCGGAGGGGAGAACCACCACCGGGAGCTTCTCCACCACCATGGACGCTTCCCGGATGAGTCGTGAGTAGTCCACCTTGGACCATGGGTCCATGATCAGTAGCTATGTGATGTTCTCCTCCCCTCTTTGCTCTTCATGGTTTAGACCTCGTGAGCTGCCCTACATGATCGAGGCACATATGTAATCTTTCTGCTGTTGCTTTGCTGAGTTTGCTGGGATCTGATGGATTATGAGACTATGTTCAGATTGTGTTTGAGTAATATATTTGATTCACCTCTTTTATATCTTTGTTCTTGAGTAATTCTTGCATGTTCTCCGTTGCTGTTTATTGCTTTGGCCAAGTAGTAGGTAGTAACTCCAAGAGGGAGCGTTATGCTTGATTGTGGGTTCATGCCCCCTGATGACTAGCTTGAGTGACAGAAACATGAGTCTAGGGGATGTGTTGTTGCCACAAGGGAGAAAACAACAGTGCTTGTACTTGCGGGTGCAAGGATTGTTTACTTTACGCAAAGTTCTTTTAATGCAGTTGTCTGTTGCTTTGAGTTTACACTTTGGGTGGGATTCGCAACTTAATACCAGCGAGATGTTCTGGATAGATATCTCAAGGTGGATGATTAGTAGTAGATGCAGATGGATTTTGGTCTACTTGCCTTGGCGTACCGCCCATGCTTTTGAGCCTCTACCTTTCTTTACAGCATAGTTAGCATTGGTTTGCGCACATAATCCTGTCAATTTCCCAGCTATAATTTGTTTACCTCGCTTTGTTGTTTTATCGTCTTTTGGGAGAGAGACATCACTAGTGAACATCATGGGACCCCGGTCCATATTACCATCACTGATCACATCCGCTATATACTTTTTGTTCTTACTTACTAGTTGCAGTCATAGCTATCATTATTATCTCTTGTGTTTGATCCTTTGTAAACAACAAGGCCGGAGGGATTGACAACCTCTCTGTACTCGTTGGGAGCAAAGTTATCTGTAATTGTGTGCAGGTCCCGTCAACCGCTAAGTTTCTGGCGCCGTTGACACCTACTTGTCGACCCTCGGAGTCTCACGGGATTCGATCCTTGGTATCTTTGCCAAGGGAAATTTGCCGCTACGCTACATCTCAACCTTTCACTTGGGGTAACCAACGAGGGGCGAGAAGCCATCAAGCAAGTCTCTGGCGCCGTTGTCGGGGACTCCACTCTTCAAGATAGGGGAGTTGCACGCTATTTTTTATCTTTGCTTCTTAGTCTTGTTAGTTTACCTTGCAGTTTTTGCTTTAGTGTCCTTTACCAAAAATCACAAAAATAGTTATCTTGCTTGCTGTTGCTATGGGTTCCACCGAGAACACCAAGTTGTGTGACTTCACTAGTCATAACAACAGTGACATTATCTGCACGTCTATTGCTACATCTGCCACTTCAGCACCTTCTTATGAGATTAAACCTGCTTTGCTGAACCTAGTTATGAAAGATCAATTCTCCGGTGCTGGAGATGTTGCTGCTTTGCACTTAAATAATTTTGTTGAGCTCTGTGATATGCAAAAGTACAAACAAGTAGATGGTGATATTTTTAAGCTTAAGCTTTTTCCTTTCTCCTTGAGAGGAGGAGCTAAAATCTGGTTTCAATCCTTGCCTAGGAATAGTATAGATTCTTGGGACAAGTGCAAGGATGCCTTTATTGGGAAGTACTATCCCCCTGCTAAAATTATCCAATTAAGGAGTAACATAATGAATTTTAAACAATTGGATAATGAACATGTTGCCCAAGCTTGGGAACGCATGAAATCTCTTGTAAAGAACTGCCCTACTCATGGTTTGACTACTTGGATGGTTATCCAAACTTTTTATGCAGGCTTGAACTTTACCTCGCGGAACTTGTTAGATTCGGCCGTGGGAGGAACCTTTATGTCAACTACACTTGGTGCTGCCACGAAGCTTCTCGACGAGATGATGACCAATTATTCCCAATGGCACACCGAACGCGCTCCAACAGGTAGGAAGGTAAACTCTGTCGAGGAGATTTCCTCCCTAAATGAAAAAGTTGACTTGATCATGTCTCTACTTTCCAAGCAATCTTCTATTGATCCTCATGATGTTCCTTTAAATTCTTTGATTGCTCAAGATCAAGTAGATGTGAACTTTATCTCTAGAAACAACTCCAATAACAATGCTTATAGGAGTAATTTTGGTAGCAACCCTAGACCGTTCCCCTCTAATTCCTATGGGAACAACAATACTTATCCTAGCACCAAGAACTCCACTTCTGAACTAGAGATTATACTTAAAGACTTCATCACTACCCAAAAGGCCTTCAATAAGAGTGTAAAAGAAAAACTAGACAAACTAGATAATCTCTCTTCGAAGGTAGACAATTTAGCCCATGAGGTAGAGTTGCTTAAAATTAGAACTTCTCCTCTTGAGGAGAGGAAGACCACTCCTGTGAATGCTATTCAACTGCAAATTAATGAAAACATTAGGATGATGGCTAAACTCAAAGAGAGATGGGCTAGAGAAAAGGAGGAAGAAGATAGAATTAAGAGCCTTCCTACCCACCACACTGTTGCTACTATTCAAGTTGTTGAGGATATCCAAACTCTTAGCACCCAATGCACTCCTAGTCCCATTGGACCTATTAATGGTGATGCTATGACCTCAACCGTAGAAGAAGAAACTCCTATGACCATAGAAGCTACCAAACAAGTGAGCCTAAAGGACACCACTACCACTTTACTTGATAGTAGTGACCTTGATTTTGATAATTGCACCCTTTCTGAAGTTATTGGTTTTGTTCACAAGATGTCTAGAGATCCCCACACTAGCACACTTAATCTTGCCTTCACAGAGCATATCACTAATGCTCTCATCAAAGCTAGGGAGGAGAAGCTTAGGGTAGAAGCCTCCATACCTAGAAAGCTAGAAGATAGTTGGGATCCTATGATTAAAATTAATTTGAATAACTTCTCTTGCTATGCTTTATGTGATGTTGGAGCTAGTACCTCCGTTATGCCCAAAAGAATGTATGATATGTTTGAATTGAAACCTTTTGATCCTTGTTCTTTTGGTGTTCGTCTTGTTGATTCTTCCGTAAAGAAACCTTTGGGGAAGATCGACGATGTTCTTATCATTGTCAATGACAATTATGTTCCCGTTGATTTTACTATTATGGATATTGAATGTGAACCTTCATGTCCAATTATTTTGGGACGTCCTTTTCTTCGCACCGTTGGTGCTATCATTGACATGAAAGAGGGGAATATAAAATTCCAATTCCCTCTCAAGAAAGGGATGGAACACTTCCCTAGAAATAAGATTAAGTTGCCTTTTGAGTCCGTTACACGGGCTAGCTATTCTCTTACTCTTGATAAAACTTGATCTTCTCTTTTTGCATCATGCCTAGCTTAAAGGCATAAAAGAAAGTGCTTTTGGGAGGCAGCCCACAACGAATTAGGTTTTATTTTGCTTTTGTTGTGTCTTGATGCTTGTTACTACAGTAGCATCATCATTGTATCTTTTCTTTTCAGCTTTGTGCCAAGTTTAGCCGCCGATTGCAAGAAAGTTCAAAAGTTGTGACGTGCTGTCCAGAAAACAGATTCTGTCCTTGGACAGAAAAATTCGAATAAAATCACCAGATCATCTTTTTGATCTGAATTTTTTTGACAGCGTGCTCTATACAATTGGCTTTCGAGCGTCTGTTCGGAGTTTTTTTATTTGAGTTGCAGAAGTGCCCAGAAAAAATTATTTACTACCTGCTGGTCTGTTTTTCACAGATTCTGTCCTGTTTTGCCTTTCCTTCGTTTTGCAAACCTTGAGCTTGCTTTTTCTTTGCAAAAACCTTTTGGCAATCTTGAGAAACAGTAGCTCTTCAAGATTATCTTTATTTCCAGTAGGGAAAAAATATTTTATTGTGGATACTAACCTCGCTAATCAGATTATGATGAGTTATGTATGAAGTGAGTTTTCAAGTGTGCGAGGGAAGATGATAAAAGAAGATTCAGGAGGGTCAAACGCTCAAGCTTGGGGATGCCCCCGTGCACCCCCAAGAAATATTCAAGAAGACTCAAGCGTCTAAGCTTGGGGATGCCCCCATGCATCCCCTTCTCCATCAACAATTATCAGTTCGTCTTTCGTTCCACTATATTCTTATCACTTCATGCGTTATGTGCTATGCTTGGAGCGTCTTGCTCTTAGTTTCTTTTTTTAGTTTTCTTTAGCTTTGCTTGCTGTTCATAACAAGTTAGAACCCAGCTTTCTTTGTGTGGGAGAGAAACACGGTCCACTTCAACCTAGAACACAACATAGGATTTTCATGCTTATCTTTGTTGTGTGTGTTCTTTGTCTTTCCATAGCTGCTGTCATGTTTAGCTCTTAGTTTTCATGCTTTTCTTTTTAAAGAGCTTTTGTTTAGTTGGTGGCTGAAGTCTCTTGAGTTTTCATGTTTATCTTGTTAAGAGAGTTTTCCTGTTGCACTGAGTTGTGTGTCTTAACTTAAAGTAGGTAACTGAGGTTGCTATTTAATTTTAGTAGTAACTTGCAATAGTTTTGAGGTATTGCCATGAGTAATGTCTGAACTTTTGGTGTCAAGAGCTTTAGCCTATTAGTGATAGATGTCATATTTTGGGCAATCCGTGTTTATTTTCGAAAACCTACAAAATAGTTGAGAACTTTAGCTACTAGATGGATCACTAATCTTTGGAGGGATCGAATATTAGAGTACACTCACGTACCATGAGTCGAGGATGCGCAAGGATAACCAAACCCCCATACACTCCTCCTCGGGGTACTTGTCTCTTTGTGAACCTCCTAATTAGATTGAGAGTTACCGATAATAAGTGCATGAGTTCTTTGGACTAATGTGAGTATTCGAAAGTTGACACTTCCACCTAGCCATATTTTTCTAGCCTCTTCGGTACCGTGCATTGCCCTTTCTCACCTCGAGAGTTGGCGCATACTTCG
>LR738715.1:757131570-757168761 GCA_902687465.1 Secale cereale | reverse complement strand
GGTGCATCCAAATCCTTGGCACGATACGCTCTGTCATCATAAGCCTCATTATATCCTTCCTCAAAACAGCCACCATACCTACCTATCAAGGCATTTCCATAGCCTTTCCGAGATACATTGCCATGCAACATCCATCTTCTCATGACTTGATCTTCATGTCATACATGCTTTTTGCTTGATCGATGAGCCGCATGCTAGTTGGGCCTTGCCCTAATCATTGCTACATGACGCGCTAGTATCATTGCATATCCTGCTACACCGGCAGAGGCATACATTTGCATACATCATGATAGTTTCATTTTCTTTATGTTGAGTACTTTTGTAAAGTGTGAAAGATCTTCTATACTTCTTGTAGTACATAGAGTGTTGCCCCTAAAGTGAGGAAAAGATCCCAAAGAGGACAAAATCAAAAGATCCCAAAGAGGACAAATGAGAGTTAAATAGAAAGAGTCATTGAGGCCACAAAAAAATAAAAAAAAGAGAAAAAAGAGAAAAAGAAATAAAAAGAGAGAAGGGGGCACACTACTATTCCTTTTGAGAGATCCACACTCGTACTTCATCTTATACCTTGTACTCCATAGAGATTATCATTCATGCATATAGCTATGTGGGGACCTTCACACTATAGAACTTGGCTTGTATATTCCAATGATGAGCCTCCTCAAAAGAGCTCTAGGTCTTCTTGAGCGAGCAAGTTGGATGCACCCCCACTAGTTCCATTGGAGAGCTTACCTTAGCTCATATGTGCATCCGTTGCATGGCAATCCCTACTCCTCACATCATATCTATCATTTGGCTTTCTCTCGCCTATGATTGTCCTCATTGATGTGAGCCTTTCACACCTTTTTTGTCTTCCCCCTTCATCATTTTTCTCTCTTTGCCATCCTAAGTGTCAACTTTCTTGCTTACGCTCATCCATTGCATGAGTGCTCAAAATATCGAAAGGGAGTGGATCATTTTGACTTGTACCTGGCTAGTGGTCTGGGGATGAGTCAAGATAAGATTCCAAAGAAGACCAAGTGTGAAACTTTAGTAGATTAAGTTCTCAACAATACAAAAACTATGTTTTACTCTCTCGTATATCCCTATCCCCTTTCTTGCACGCAAACACCATTTGGAGACATTCGAGTCACGGACAGCGAGAGCTCTTGCATCTTTATGTTCTTATGTTTCTTGTTACAATGCTAATATGACTCTTGCTTGTTATGACTTGAATTGAATTACATGCCTTGATTGCTTTACTTAAAAAGTTCTTATATGGTTGGTAGCATGTCACCACAGAAATTATGCTTGTTATCATTTACCTACTCGAGGACGAGCAGGAATTAAGCTTCGGGATGTTGATACGTCCAAAACGTATCTATAATTTTTGCTTGCTCCATGCTTCTTTTGTGTGATATTGCTATGATATTGATGCACTTCCATACACTTTTGATCATATTTGGACTAACCTATTAACTCAGTGCACCACAGTGCCAGTTCCTGTTTTCTGCTGTTTTTCTATTTCAGGTTTCCCCCATATTAAAAGTGCTCCAAAAATTCCAGGAAAAATATAGGAAAAATCAGCATACAGGAAGCTTCGCGAAGAACCAAAGATGGGCCAGAGGGGAGCCAGGGGAGGCCCAGGCGGCCACCTGGCGCGGCCCCACCCCTGGCCGCGCCAGGGGGGCGCCTGGGGCCCCTGCACCGCCTCTGGCTGCCCCCCTTCGCCTATATATCCCTCTCGTCCCGAAACCCTCGAGGACAGAACCCTTTTTCGCGATCTCGCCTCTGTTCCGCCGCCGCAGCGCTTCCAAGATCGGGAGCATCAGGAGAACTCTTCCCGGCACCCTGCCGGAGGGGAGAACCACCACCGGGAGCTTCTCCACCATCATGGACGCTTCCCGGATGAGTCGTGAGTAGTCCACCTTGGACCATGGGTCCATGATCAGTAGCTATGTGATGTTCTCCTCCCCTCTTTGCTCTTCATGGTTTAGACCTCGTGAGCTGCCCTACATGATCGAGGCACATATGTAATCTTTCTGCTGTTGATTTGCTGAGTCTGCTGGGATCTGATGGATTATGAGACTATGTTCAGATTGTGTTTGAGTAATATATTTGATTCACCTCTTTTATATCTTTGTTCTTGAGTAATTCTTGCATGTTCTCTGTTGCTGTTTATTGCTTTGGCCAAGTAGTAGGTAGTAACTCCAAGAGGGAGCGTTATGCTTGATTGTGGGTTCATGCCCCCTGATGACTAGCTTGAGTGACAGAAACATGAGTCTAGGGGATGTGCTGTTGCCACAAGGGAGAAAACAACGGTGCTTGTACTTGCGGGTGCAAGGATTGTTTACTTTACACAAAGTTCTTTTAATGCAGTTGTCTGTTGCTTTGAGTTTACACTTTGGGTGGGATTCGCAACTTAATACCAGCGAGATGTTCTGGATAGATATCTCAAGGTGGATGATTAGTAGTAGATGCAGATGGATTTCTGTCTACTTGCCTTGGCGTACCGCCCATGCTTTTGAGCCTCTACCTTTCTTTGCAGCATAGTTAGCATTGGTTTGCGCACATAATCCTGTCAATTGCCCAGCTGTAATTTGTTTACCTAGCTTTGCTTTTTTATCGTCTTTTGGGAGAGAGACATCACTAGTGAACATCATGGGACCCCGGTCCATATTACCACCGCTGATCACACCTTCTATTTACTTCCTGTTTTTATTTCCTAGTTGCAGTCTTAGCTATCATTATTATCTCTTGTGTTTGATCCTTTGTAAACAACAAGGCCGGAGGGATTGACAACCTCTCTGTACTCGTTGGGAGCAAAGTTATCTGTATCTATGTGCAGGTCCCGTCAACCGCTAAGTTTCTGGCGTCGTTGACACCTACTTGTCGACCCTCGGAGTCTCACGGGATTCGATCCTTGGTATCTTTGCCAAGGGAAGTTTGTCGCTACGCTACATCTCAACCTTCCACTTGGGGTAACCAACGAGGGGCGAGAAGCCATCAATCGCGCGCATCGACCGCCGCAGAAGCCGCTGCCGGCCGCCAATGACCGCCGGATCCTGCCGCCCGCGCGGTCGCGACACCGGATACATCGATCGCCGCAGAAGCCGCCGCCGGCCGCCAACGACCACCGATCCCGCCGCCAGCGTGGCCGGGACACCGGATCCCGCCGCCCGCATGGCTGCTAGCCGGCCGAGCCTTGCCAATGGAGCCGCCGCTCCAGATCCGGGGTTCTTCGCGCAGAAGCAGGGCAACCGTGCCCCCCCCCCGCCACCAACCTTGGCGCCTCGGGCTTGCCCGACGGCTGCCTCAGGCGTCGGCGAGGAAGGGAGGAGGGGCAGCTAGGGTTGGGAGGGGGGGTCTTGGCTTTATATAGAAGATATAGAATAAAATACAAGAAGCTCCCACCATATCCCGGTGAGAAGCAAGAACCATTACGACTCGAGCCTGCCCTATGTAGTCTAACAAGGCCATGTCTCGACCAACATTGGTCACTTCCGAAGAGCAACAACTCGAACAAACTCTCCTTGTTAACGCACCAACCACCCATGAGTGCCTAAAGAGAGTTGACAGGTGGGTGGCGGGACTCGGACAACTCCGCGAAAGCCATCATCTTGGAAACACCCGTGATGGCGTACATAGCGCTCTTGAAGAACAATCCAGAGCAGCGGCAAGCACCGAAGAAACACAACAAGGAACCTTCAAGCCATGCCTCCAAAAAACGATGCTCCCAATGAAGGAACGGCGTCAATGACGTCGTCATTGCCGATTCGGAACCGAATCAAGGCTTTCGCCCGGAGACAACATGCCAAATGAGCGGGAGCGAGGCGTCGACGCACCACAGTGACGCCTCCAAGAAGGTGAACGACACCCACTGGTGTCGTCGACGCTGGCACCGATCAAAGCCCGGCATGATTTTCATCTGTAACGCCGCACACCTACAATCCAACCCATCGAAATGGGGCCGCAGCATCCAAGTTGATTCACATCACCACTGCCACTTCACCTTGACGAAGGAGCCACTTGTGAACAGTCGCACCATCGCCAGAATAGCCGGCACCACCCCGCCGAGCCACACCACAACTGCCAGCACCACCAAGTGCCCAGCAGCTTCCGAGGATGCATGCCTGCCTAACACCACCACCACCACCACCACCATCGGACAGGGCTGCCACCAAAGTTGGACGCGCTGCGCCGCCAGGAGCTCCGCCGGACGAGAACCCATCTGGGGTAGAGAGGAAAGATGCACCGCCCAAAGCTGCCGCCAACTAGGCAGCACCACCGGGCGAAGCAAGCCCACCACTGCCACCTCCATAGAACAAGGCTTTCGCCAGAGCCTAGGCGTGCCGCGCTGTCATAGGCTCCACGGACGAGATCCCGTCGGGGAAAGGCACAGGGGGTCACGCTGCCCAAGCCAGTGCCGCTGCACTCGCGAGATCTGGGTCGCCCGGTGTTGGAAATATGCCCTAGAGGTAATAATAAAATGGTTATTATTATATTTCCTTGTTCATGATAATTTTCTATTGTTCATGCTTTAATTGTATTATCCGGAAACAATAATGCATGTGTGAATACATAGACCACAATGTGTCCCTAGTAAGCCTCTAGTTGACTAGCTCGTTGATCAACAGATGGTTACGGTTTCCTGACCATGGACATTGGATGTCATTGATAATGGGATCACATCATTAGTAGAATGATGTGATGGACAAGACCCAATCCTAAGCCTAGCACAAGATCGTGTAGTTCGTATGCTAAATCTTTTCCAATGTCAAGTATCCTTTCCTTAGACCATGAGGTTGTGCAACTCCCGGATACCGTAGGAATACTTTGGGTGTGCTAAACGTCACAACATAACTAGGTGGCTATAAAATTACACTACGGGTATCTCCGAAAGCATCTGTTAGGTTGGCACGAACCGAGACTGGGATTTGTCACTCCGTATGACGGAGAGGTATCTATGGGCCCACTCGGTAATACATCATCATAATGAGCTCAATGTGACTAAGGGGTTGGTCATGTGATGATGTGTTGCGGAACGAGTAAAGATACTTGCCATGACAAGATTGAACAAGGTATCAGTATACCGACGATCGAATCTCGGGCAAGTACTATACCGATAGACAAAGGGAATGGTATACGGGATTGATTGAATCCTTGACATCGTGGTTCATCCGATGAGATCATCGTGGAACATGTTGGAGCCAACATGGGTATCCAGATCCCGTTGTTGGTTATTGGCCGGAGATATGTCTCGGTCATGACTGCATGGTTCCCGAACCCGTAGGGTCTACACACTTAAGGTTTGATGATGATAGGGTTATAGGGAATATAGTACGTGGTTACCGAATGTTGTTCGGAGTCCCGGATGAGATCCCGGACGTCACGAGGAGTTCCGGAATGGTCCGGAGGTAAAGATTTATATATGGGAAGTCCCGTTTTGGTCACCGGAATTGTTCTGGGCGTTATCGGTAACGTACCGGGACCACCGAAAGGGTTCCGGGGGTCCACCGGGAGGGGCCACCAGCCCCAGAGGCTTGCGTTGGCCAAGTGTGGGAGGGGACCATCCCTAGGTGGGCTGGTGCGCCCCCCCCCCCACCAAGGCCCAGGGCGCGTGGGATGGGAGAAGGGGGAAACCCTAGGTCCAGATGGGCCTTAAGGCCCACCCTAGGGCGCTCCCCTCCCCCCTCCTGGCCACCCCCCCAGATGGGATCTAGGGGCTGCCGCTGCTACTTCTCGAGCTTGCGTTGTATTCCCTCGAAGAGGAAAGGGATATGCAGCACAGTAGCATAAGTATTTTCCTCAATTTTTGAGAACCAAGGTATCAATCCAGTAGGAGACCACGCACGAGTCCCTCGCACCTGCACAAACAAATAAGAACTTCGCAGCCAATACGATAAGGGGTTGTCAATCCCTTTACGGTCACTTACAAAAGTGAGATCTGATACAGATGATAGTTTAAATTTTTGGTATTTTTAGTTTATAAGAACAACAAATAAAAGCGGTAAAAGTAAAGTAGATGTAGATTGATATGTTGAGAATAGACCCGGGGGCCATAGTGTTCTCTAGTGGCTTCTCTCATGATAGCGATATTCTACGGCGGGTAAACAAATTACTGTCGAGCAATTGATAGAAAATCGAATAATTATGAGACTATCTAGGCATGATCATTGTATATAGGCATCACGTCCGAGACAAGTAGACCGACTCCTGCCTGCATCTACTACTATTACTCTACACATCGACCGCTATCCAGCATGCATCTAGTGTATTGAGTTCATAAGAACAGAGTAACGCCTTAAGCAAGATGACATGATGTAGAGGGATAAACTCAAGCAATATGATATAAACCCCATCTTTTTATCCTCGATGGCAACAATACAATATGTGCCTTGCTGCCCCTACTGTCACTGGGAAAGGACACCGCAAGATTGAACCCAAAGCCAAGCACTTCTCCCATTGCAAGAACTATAGATCTAGTAGGCCAAACCAAACCAATAATTCGAAGAGACTTGCAAGGATATTATGAGCACACATAAAAAGTTCAGAGAAGAACCAAATATCTTTCATAGTTAACCTTGATCATAAACTCACAATTCATCGGATCTCGACAAACACACCGCAAAAAGAGATTACATCGAATAGATCTCCTCGAAGACCGAGGAGAACTTTGTATTGATATCCATAGAGAGAGAAGAATCCATCTAGATACTAGCTATGGACCCGAAGGTCTGTGGTAAACTACTCACAACTCATGGTGAGGGCGATGATGATGATGAAGAAGAACTCCGTGATGGATCCCCCTCCGGTGGAGCTCCGGAACGGGCTCCAAGATGGGATCTCACAGGAACAGAAGGTTATGGCAGTGGAATTAGGGTTTTCTCTCTGTTCTCGGAGGTTTTGGGGTACGTAGACTTATATAGGAAGAAGGAGGGCACCGAGGGACGCTCGAGGGGGCCATGAGGCAGGGGGCGCACCCTGGGAAGGGGGGCGGGCCCCCCACCCTTGTGGGCCACCTCTTGATCCCCTGACGTGGTTCTCAAGCTCCGCATGTGTGATTTTCTCCAAAAATATCTCTCGCGAAGGTTTCATTCCGTTTGGACTCCGTTCGATATTCTTTTTCTGCAAAACCCTGAAACAGGCAAAAAACATCAATCTGGACTGGGCCTTTGGGTTAGTAGGTTAGGCCCAAAAATGATATAAAAGTGAATGATAAAGCCCATTAAACATCCAAGACTTCATAAATAATAGCATGGAACAATAAAAAATTATAGATATGTTGGAGACGTATCAAGCATCCCCAAGCTTAATTCCTCCTCGTCCTTGAGTAGGTAAATGATAAAGAAAGAATTTTTGATGTGGAATGCTAACCAATATAGTTTTTTTAATGTAATTCTCTTAATTTTGGCATGAATGTTCATATCTGAAAGATTCAAGATAAAAGTCTATATTGACATAAGAAATAACAATACTTCAAGCATACTAACAAAGCAATCATGTCTTCTCAAAATACTATGGCTAAAGAAAGTTATCCCTACAAAATCATATAGTCTGGCTATGCTCCCTCTTCATCACACAAAATATTCATGTCATGCACAACCCCGATTTCAGCCAAGCATTTGTTTTCATACTCTATCTTTTCAAACATTTCTACTTTCATGCAATACATGAGCGTGAGCCATGGATATAGCACTATGGGTGGAATAGAGGTGGTTGTGGAGAAGACAAAAAGGAGGGAGATAGTCTCACATCAACTAGGCGTATTAACGGACTATGGAGATGCCCATCAATAGATATCAATGTGAGTGAGAAGGGATTTCCATGCAACAGATGCACTAGAGCTAAATATGAATGAAAGCTCGACAAAAGAAACTAGTGGGTGTGCATCCAACTTGCTTGCTCACGAAGACCTAGGGCATTTGAGGAAGCCCATCGTTGTAATATACAATCCAAATTCTATAATGAAAATTCCCACTAGTATATGAAAGTGACTAAACATGAGACTCTCTACAACGAAGAACATGGTGCTACTTTGAAGCACAAGTGTGGAAAAAAGATAGTAGCAATTGTCCCTTTTTTTTGGCCTTTATTTTTTTTTCTTTGGCCTTTTTTTTCTTTTTTTTTCTTTTTTCGGAGGGGCTTTATAGATTTAGCCTTTCCTCCCATGGGACAATGCTCTAATAATGATGATCATCACACTTTCATTACAACTCGATATTACAACTCGATACTACAACAACAAAGTATGACTCTATATGAATGCCTCCGGCGGTGTACCGGTATATGTGCAATGAAACAAGAGTGACATGTATGAAAAGTTATGCATGGTGGCCTTGCCACAAATATGATGCGTGTCATATGAACGGAACGGTGGAAAGTTGCATGGCAATATATCTAGGAATGGCTATGGAAATGCCATGATTGGTAGGTATGGTGGCTGTTTTGAGGAATAATATGGTGGGTGTTTTGAGGAAGGATATATAGTGGTTTATGGCACCGGCGAAAGTTGCGCGGTACAAGAGAGGCTAGAAATGGTGGAAGGGTGAGAGTGCGTATAATCCACGGACTCAACATTAGTCATAAGAACTCATATACTTATTGCAAAAATCTACGAGTCATCAAAACAAAGCAATCAACGCATGCTCCTAGGGGGGATGTTGGTAGGAGTTAACCGTCGCGCGCCCCCGACCTCCACACAAAGGTTGGCACTCTACAAATACCTCATGCTCTAACTTCGTCACATAGCGGTTCACCATACGTGCATGCTACGGGAATCACTAACCTTAACACAAGTATTTCTCAATTTTATAATAACTCCACTAGCATAACTCTAATATCACTATCCTCATGTCTCAAAACAATTATCAAGCATCCAACATCTCATTCTATTCAATGCACTTGGTGTGAAATTTTTTACTACATTGACATTGGATGTTTATCATGTGAAGATTAGTTTCTTTAGCCTAAACATATTACCATGCTGTTTTAATAGACTCTAAAATAGATATAAGTGGAGCATGAGAGTTCAAAAATTTCTACAAAATATTACCACCACCGTGCTCTAAAAGATATAAGTGAAGCACTAGAGCAAAAACTATTCGACTCAAAAGATATAAGTGAAGCACATAGAGTGTTCTATCAATTCCTAGGCCATAATTAACTCTCTCAAATAGGTGTGTCCAGCAAGGATGATTGTGGCAAACTAACAAGCAAAGACTCAAATTATACAAGACGCTCCAAGCAAAACACATATCATGTTGCGAATAAAAATATAGCTTCAAGTATAGTTACCGATGGATGAAGACGAAAGAGGGGATGCCTTCCCGGGGCATCCCCAAGCTTAGGCTTTTGATTATCTTGAATTCCTTGGGGTGCCATGGGCATCCCCAAGCTTAGGCCTTTGATACTCCTTGTTCCATAGTCCATCAAAGCAATACTCAAAACATGAAAACTTCACAACACAAAACTTAGACAAAAATTCTTGTGAGCTCCGTTAGTATAAGAAAGCAAACCACTACTCAAAGGTCCAGCAATGAATTCATTCTTTGTTTATATTAGTGTTAAACCTACTGTATTCCAACTTCTCTATGGTTCATATCCTCCAATACTACTCATAGATGCATCGGAATAAGCAAACAACACACGAAAAACAGAATCTGTCAAAAAACAGAACATTCTGTAGTAATCTGCAGGTTTCGCCTACTTCTGGAACTCCAAAAAATTCAAACTAAATTGGTAAATTTGCGGAATTTGTCTACCAATCATCTACAAAAAGAATCAACTAAATAGCGTGCTCCAGTAAAATCTGACGACTACTTTAGCGAACGCTAACGATTCTGTTTTTCACAGCAAGATCACATAAACTTCACACAAATCTTCCCAAAGGTTCTACTTGGCACAAAAACTAAACAAAACATGAAACCACATCTAATAAGAGGCTAGATGCAGTATTTATTCTCTAACAGCAACAAAAAAAATTGGGTTGCCTCCCAACAAGCGCTGTCGTTTTACGCCCCTAGCTAGGCACGATATTTCAATGATGCTCACATGAAAGATAAGAATTGAAGCACACAAAGAGCATCATAAAGCATGTGAAAATCACATCTAAGTCTAACATACTTCCTATGCATAGGCATTTTATAGGAAAACAAATTACCAAGACAAGCAAGATCTAGCATATGCAAGGAAGAAGAAAGCGCCAATAGCAATCTCAACAAAACGAGAGGTAATTTAGTAACATGAAAATTCCTACAACCATATTTTCCTCTCTCATAATAATTGCATGTAGGATCATAAGAAAATTCAACAATATAGCTATCACATAACATATTCTCAACATGATCCACATGCATACGAAGTTGACATTCTTCCAAAATAGTGGGAGTAACATTAACTAAAGTCATGACCTCTCCAAACCCACTTTTGTCAAAAGTTTCATAAGATTGAACATTCTCCAGGTATGTGGGATCTAAAGTTGACACTCTTCCAAACCCACTTTCAATATTAAAGCAAACATTATTATCAATCTTATATTCACCATGGGGATTAAACAAATTTTCAAGATCATAAGAAGAATCACCCCAATCATGATCATTGTAACAAGTAGTAGACATAGCAAAACTAGCATCCCCTAGGGTTTTGCATATTATTAGCACAATTGACATCAATAGAATTTATTGTAACATCATTGCAATCATGCTTTTTATTTAAGGAGCTAACATGAATCAATTTTTCTTTTAACAATTCCTCACAATTTTCAGATTCATAAATTTCAAGCAAAACCACATAAAGATAATCTAGTGCATGCATCTCACTAGCAATAGGTTCAACATAATTGGATCTCTTAAAGAGATTAGCAAGTGGATGAGGATTCATACTTTAGCAAGCGAAGATGCAAGCTAAATGAGGGCACATAGCAACACAAGCAAACAAGAGGCACGCTAACGACAAACACACGGCAGAAGAAGGGCAAATAAAACGGAAAGGGTGAAGTGGGGGAGAGGAAAATGAGAGGCAAAAAATGTAATGCGAATGATAAGGGTTTGTGATAGGTAATTGGTATATGACTTTTGCGTAAGCCTCCCCGGCAACGACGCCAGAAATTCTTCTTGCTGCTTCTCGAGCTTGCGTTGTATTCCCTCGAAGAGGAAAGGGAGATGCAGCACGGTAGCGTAAGTATTTCCCTCAATTTTTGAGAACCAAGGTATCAATCCAGTAGGAGACCACGTGCGATTCCCTCGCACCTGCACAAGCAAATAAGAACTTCGCAGCCAACGCGATAAGGGGTTGTCAATCCCTTTACGGTCACTTACGAAAGTGAGATCTGATAGAGATGATAGTTTATATTTTGGGTATTTTTAGTTTATAAGAACAGCAAATAAAAGCGGTAAAAATAAAGTAGATGTAGATTGATATGTTGAGAATAGACCCGGGGGCCATAGTGTTCTCTAGTGGCTTCTCTCATGATAGCGATATTCTACGACGGGTAAACAAATTACTGTCGAGCAATTGATAGAAAATCGAATAATTATGAGACTATCTAGGCATGATCATTGTATATAGGCATCATGTTCGAGACAAGTAGACCGACTCATGCATGCATCTACTACTATTACTCCACACATTGACCGCTATCCAGCATGCATCTAGTGTATTGAGTTCATAAGAACATAGTAACGCCTTAAGCAAGATGACATGATGTAGAGGGATAAACTCAAGCAATATGATATAAACCCCATCTTTTTATCCTCGATGGCAACAATACAATACGTGCCTTGCTGCCCCTACTGTCACTGGGAAAGGACACCGCAAGATTGAACCCAAAGCCAAGCACTTCTCCCATTGCAAGAACTATAGATCTAGTAGGCCAAACCAAACCAATAATTCGAAGAGACTTGCAAGGATATTATGAGCACACATAAAAAGTTCAGAGAAGAACCAAATATCTTTCATAGATAACCTTGATCATGAACTCACAATTCATCGGATCTCGACAAACACTCTGCAAAAAGAGATTACATCGAATAGATCTCCTCGAAGACCGAGGAGAACTTTGCATTGAGATACAGAGAGAGAGAAGAAGCCATCTAGATACTAGCTATGGACCCGAAGGTCTGTGGTAAACTACTCACAACTCATGGTGAGGGCAATGATGATGATGATGAAGAACTCCGTGATGGATCCCCCTCCGGTGGAGCTCCGGAACGGGCTCCAAGATGGGATCTCATGGGAACAGAAGGTTACGGCGGTGGAATTAGGGTTTTCTCTCTGTTCTCGGAGGTTTTGGGGTACGTAGACTTATATAGGATGAAGGAGGGCACCGGGGGACGCTCGAGGGGGCCACGAGGCAGGGGGGTGCGCCCCCCACCCTCGTGGGCCACCTCTTGATCCCCTGACGTGGTTCTCAAGCTCCGCATGCGTGATTTTGTCCAAAAATATCTCTCGTGAAGGTTTCATTCCGTTTGGACTCCGTTTGATATTCTTTTTCTGCAAAACCCTGAAACAAGCAAAAAACAACAATCTGGACTGGGCCTTTGGGTTAGTAGGTTAGTCCCAAAAATGATATAAAAGTGAATTATAAAGCCCATTAAACATCCAAGACTTTATAAATAATAGCACGGAACAATAAAAAATTATAGATACGTTGGAGACGTATCAGCCGCCACCCCTAGGGGGAACCCTAGATGGGGGCGCAACCCGTCCCCTCCCCCTATATATATGTGGGGTTTCGGGGCTTCCAGATGCATGAGTTCCTCTCTCTCTCTCTTGGCGCAACCCTACCCCTCCTCCTCCTCGTCTCTTGATGTGCTTGTCGTAGCCCTGCTGGAGTGCCACGCTCCTCCACCACCACCACGCAGTCGTGATGCTGCTGGACGGAGTCTTCCCCAACCTCTCCCTCTCCCCTTGCTGGATCAAGGCACAGGAGACGTCACCGGGCTGCACGTGTGTTGAACGCGAAGGCACCGTTGTTCGACGCTTAGATCGGATTCGACTGCGATCTGAATCGCTTCGTGTACGACTCCACCAACCGCGTTCTTGCAATGCTTCCGCATCGCGATCTTCAAAGGTATGAAGATGCACTCCCCTATCGTTGCTAGTAGTCTCCATAGATAGATCTTGGTGATGCGTAGGAATTTTTTTGATTTTCTGCAATGATCCCCAAAGTGGCATCATGAGCTAGGTCTATGCATAGTTACTATGCACGAGTAGAAAAAAAGTTTGTTGTGGGCGTAGATCATGTCAATTTACTTGCCGCTACTAGTCTTATCTTGATTTGACGGCATCGTGGGATGAAGCGGCCCGGACCGACCTTACACGTACGCTTACGTGAGATAGGTTCCACCGACTGACATGCACTAGTTGCATAAGGTGGCTAGCGGTTGTTTGTCTCTCCCACTTTTGTGACGCCCCCGATTTGTCCGTACACTAATCATGCACGCAAATGTGTACGGCCAAGATCAAGGACTCACTGGTAGATATCACAACACAACTCTAAAAGTAAAATAAGTCATACAAGTTTCATATTACAAGCCAGGAGCCTCGAGGGCTCGAATACAAGTGCTCGATCATAGACAAGTCAGCAGAAGCAACAAATATCTGAGTACAGACATAAAGTTAAAAAAGGTGCCATAAGATGGCTAGCACAAACTAGGATACAGATCGAAAGAGGAGCATGCCTCCTGCCTGGGATCCTCCTAAACTACTCCTGGTCGTCGTCGGCAGACTGCACGTAGTAGTAGGCGCCTCTGGTGTAATAGGAGTCGTCGTAGGTGGCGTCTGGCTCCTGGGCTCCACCGTCTGGTTGCATCATCCGAGAAGTAGGAACAGAAGGGGGAAAAGGGGAAGCAAAGCAACAGTGAGTACTCATCCAAAGTACTCGCAAGCAAGGATCTATACTACATATGCAATGGTAACAATGATATGGGTAGTATCGGTGGACTGAACTACAGCAAGCGGGAATAAGAGGGGGATAGCTAATCCAATCGAAGACTACGCTTCTGGCAGCCTCCATCTTGCAGCAGTAGAAGAGAATAGATGGTAAGTTCACCAATTAACAACGAATAGCATAAACCTACTCGGCGATCCTCCCGCACATCACCCTGTGAGAGAGCAACCACCGAGTTATATCTGGAACTCATCTGGGTGTGTTTTATCAAGTGTCCGGTTCTAGTTGTCATGAGGTCGGAATACAACTCCGGGTCGTCCTTTTACCGAGGGACACGGCTATTCGAATAGATTAACTTCCCTGCAGGGGTGCACCACATAACCCAGCACGCTCGATCCCATTTGGCCGGACACACTTTCCAGGGTCATGCCCGGCCTCGGAAGATCAACACGTCGCAGCCCTACCTAAGCACAACAGAGAGGTCAGCACGCCGGTCTAAGTCCTAAGCACACAGGGGTCTGGGCCCATCGCCCAATGCACACCTGCACGTTGCGAGGGCGGCCGGTGAGTAGACCTAGCAACCTCCATTACTAAGGAAGTTACGTTACATGGTCCAACCCAGCGCGTGCCGCTCAGTCGCTGACGTCAAGAAGGCTTCGGCTGATACCACGACGTCGGGTACCCATAACTATTCCCACGTAGCTGGTTAGTGCGTATAGGCCAACGGCCAGACTCGGATCAAATATCCAAACTCGTTAAGCATGTTATTATGAAAATACCACAGACAACGACCAGGGCCAGGCCACCTCTCGACTGGGTGTCTCAACCTGCCCTGTCGCTCCGCCAGAAAGATCCACGCAGAGGGCCGTCGGGAAAGTATGTCCTTTCAGCCCCCAATCCGTGAATCAACCGCGGGTACTCAACGAGCCGACCCGACTTTAGTCACAACATGTATCATGTATAAGTGTATGTAGTATATACCCGTGATCACCCCCAAGTGATCACGGCCCGATATAATAGCTGTGCAGACGGACAAGGGTGTAGGGCCACTGATGGAATACTAGCATCCTATACTAAGCATTTAGGATTGCAGGTAAAGTATCAACAGTGGTAGCAACAATGACAGGCTATGCAGCAGAATAGGAGTATCGAACGCAGTAACATGCTACACTACTCTAATGCAAGCAGTAGAGAGAAGAGTAGGCGATATCAGGTTGATCAAGGGGGGGGGGCTTGCCTGGAAGCTCGGCAGCCAAGGTGGGGTCGTCAACACCGTAGTCGATCGGGGCAGCAGCAGTGTCAGTCTCATAGTCTACCGGAGAGAAGAGGGGGAAGAAACAGTGAATACAATGCAAACAGATGCATGACGATGCATGACATGACATGTAACGGTGTTAGGTGTGCCCTAACGCAGTATCGGGTGATACCGATGAAGGGGGGAAACATCCGGGGAAAGTATTCCCGGTGTTTCGCGTTTTCGGGCGGATGAAACGGAGGGGGAAAGTTGCAGGTTTAGTATGCTAGGGATGTGTGGTTGACGAACGGTCTGTGTATTCGGATGCGTCTCGAAATTCTGAGCAACTTTCATATATAAAGTATTTTCATCCGAGTTATGGATTATTTTATATTAATTTTTAAAGTTTTAAATCATTTTCTAATTTATTAATTATTTAATAAATCAACATTATCCAGAACAGTGCATGCTGACGTCAGCATGACGTCAGCAGTCAATAGGACGTTGACTGGTCAAACTGACGCGTGAGACCCGCGTGTCATTGGCTGTAAAGTTAACTAACAGTTTAGTTAGGTTAATTATGATTTAGTTAAGCTAATTATAGTTAATTAACTTAATAAATTCTTTAATTAATTAATTAATTAATTATATTTTAATTATTATTATTATTATTTTTAATTCTTTTTTTAGAAACGTTCAGGGGGCGGGCCCTATTTGGCAGTGGCCCAAGGCCTAGCGGGTTTGGGCATTACGGGTGCGGGTGTTGGGCGCCGTAGCGGCATCTACATGTGAAGCGGAGTACATAGCTGCTTCCGAAGCAGCGCATGAAGGAGTCTGGATGAAGGAGTTCATCACTGATCTAGGAGTTATTCCAAGCGCGTCGAACCCGATGACTCTCTTTTGTGACAACACTGTAGCTATTGCCATTACAAAGGAGCCCAGGTTTCACAAGAAGACCAAGCACATCAAGCGCCGTTTCAACTCCATCCGAAATTATATTCAAGATGTAGACATAGATATTTGTAAAGTGCATACGGATCTGAATGTCGCAGATCCGTTGACTAAACCTCTTCCACGGGCAAAACATGATCAACAACAGAACTCTATGAGTGTTCGATTCATCACAATGTAACTAAATTATTGACTCTAGTGCAAGTGGGAGACTGTTGGAAATATGCCCTAGAGGCAATAATAAAATGGTTATTATTATATTTCCTTGTTCATGATAATTGTCTATTGTTCATGATTTAATTGTATTATCCGGAAACAGTAATGCATGTGTGAATACATAGACCACAATGTGTCCCTAGTAAGCCTCTAGTTGACTAGCTCGTTGATCAACAGATGCTTACGGTTTCCTGACCATGGACATTGGATGTCATTGATAATGGGATCACATCATTAGTTGAATGATGTGATGGACAAGACCCAATCCTAAGCCTAGCACAAGATCGTGTAGTTCGTATGCTAAAGCTTTTCCAATGTCAAGTATCCTTTCCTTAGACCATGAGGTTGTGCAACTCCCGGATACCGTAGGAATACTTTGGGTGTGCTAAATGTCACAACATAACTGGGTGGCTATAAAGGTACACTACGGGTATCTTCGAAAGCATCTGTTAGGTTGGCACAAACCGAGACTGGGATTTGTCACTCCGTATGACAAAGAGGTATCTCTGGGCCCACCCGGTAATACATCATCGTAATGAGCTCAATGTGACTAAGGGGTTGGTCACGGGATGATGTGTTGCAGAACGAGTAAAGAGACTTGTCATGACGAGATTGAACAAGGTATCGGTATACCGACGATCGAATCTCGGGAAAGTACTGTACCGATAGACAAAGGGAATCGTATACAGGATTGATTGAATCCTTGACATTGTGGTTCATCCGATGATATCATCGTGGAACATGTGGGAGCCAACATGGGTATCCAGATCCCGATGTTGGTTATTGGCTGGAGATATGTCTCGGTCATGACTGCATGGTTCCCGAACCCGTAGGGTCTACACACTTAAGGTTCGATGACACTAGGGTTATAGGGAATGTAGTACGTGGTTACCGAATGTTGTTCGGAGTCCCGGATGAGATCGCAGATGTCACGAGGAGTTCCGGAATGATTCGGAGGTAAAGATTTATATATGGGAAGTCCCGTTTTGGTCACCGAAATTGTTCTGGGCGTTATCGGTAACGTACCGGGACCACCGGAAGTGTTCCGGGGGTGCACTGGGATGGGCCACCAGCCCCAGAGGCTTGCATGGGCCAAGTGTGGGAGGGGACCAGCCCTAGGTGGGCTGGTGCGCCCCCCCCCCACCAAGGCCCAGGGCGCGTGGGATGGGAGAAGGGGCAAAACCTAGGTCCAGATGGGCCTTAAGGCCCACCCTAGGGCTGTAATGCCCAGGATGGGACTATACCTCCTACGTGTCGAGGCACGACTTAAAGGTATAAGCCCATCCTAGAATGATCTCAAGTTTGGTATCTTTGCACGACTCATGTAAAAAGGGGGATTAAAATGCAAAAGGAGATAGTTGGCTTACACTCGCCACTTCACACAAATACAATACATAAGCAAAACATCATTCAGAACATCACAACCCGACTACGGGTGAAGAACCAAAAGAAAGATACCAAAACAACATAAAACCACAGGTCAGGATCGAATCCTAGTAGAAACCACTACTGAACATCGAAACGTCACAAACACTCTCTTCATCGAGCTCCTGGTGAAGAACTTGAACCAGCTCCTGCTTCAAACTCGGCTGAACCTGCATCTGGTGTTGTAGTAACTGTGAGCCACGAGGACTCAGCAATCCCATAACCATGGGTAACAAGACTAGCAAAGCTTTATGGGTAGGAAGAGGTAAAGTGGTGAGGCTGCAGCAGCGGCTAAGCAATATATGGTGGCTAACTTACGAGTACCAGAATAAGATGAGAAGCTACGCAAACGGTCGCAAAAGGAGTGATCGCTAAAGATCCTAACTACATACGGTCAAACATAACCCCACCGTGTTCTCTTCTCAAAGTGAAAAGAGACAGTCACGGTTACTCACACAGTTGTGTGTTTTACTTCGGATCATCTGTCAAGTTTTCTACAACCGGACATTAACAAATTCCAATCTGCCACATAACCGCGGGCACGGCTTTCGAAAGTTCATAACCCTGCAGGGGTGTCCCAACTTAGCCCATCACAAGCTCTCACGATTAGCTGAAGTGATAAATATAATATCATCACTCCTTATCTTAGGGAAAATCCGATCAGGCTCGGCATCCCGGTAGCACAAGTCATTTCGACAATGGTAAAACAAGTCCAGCAAGACCTCCCGGCGTGCCGACACCCTGATAGTAGCCGCGCGTATCTCGTCTCAGGCCACGTCCGGATGAGCAGTACGTACAGATACCGAAGACCCCAGCGAACTGGGTGGTATCCGCAAGTGGCTCTAGTTTGGGACCAACACCATCAGCACTGGCCCCCCCTGTTATGTAGAATTAAGAATCCTCGGGTAGCGCTAACTCCCTATGCAAATTTAATTAATTAATTAAGTTGTTATTATGAGCAAATAAAACCAATGTTGGGCCTTGCTGGAGGAGTTTTATTCAAAGTCGAACTGTCAAGGGGTCCCCATTACACCCATCGTGTTAGGAACGCAAAATCAAGGAACATAATGCCGGTTTATCGGCGCCTAAGGTGGCATGAGTGGAACAAAACACCGAGCAAAAGGCCAAGCCTTCCACCCATGCCCAGTATATAAGGTGTGTTAATAATTATTATAGATATTGTGATATATCCAACAACAAGTTCCCTCCTGGAACAGACTTCATCTTCACCTGCAACTAACAACGCTATAAGAGGAACTGAGCAAGCGAGGCTGAGCAAGCGGGTAACATAGCCAAACAGTGGTTTTGCTAGGAAGGTGTCAAGGTTAGAGGTTTCATGGCAACAAGGAGAGGGGTGACATAAAAGATGGGTATCGCGACAAGTAACGATAGCATCGAGACAACTAAGCATGGCAATGGTAGTAAAGGTATCCAAGGGTATGATCATCTTGCCTGGGATTCCACAAGGGAGAAGAACGATTCCAAGAAGTAGACGGAGCAACAGTCGAGAGAATCCTCACAACTCCGGAACGAAACCGAAGCTAACAAGAGAAGCAACCGGAAAGAAGAAAACAACACGGTAATCACACAATCATCAACATGGCATACGATGCACATCCAAGTATGATGCATGTCCGGTTTAAATATGCATGGCATGACAAGATGCACAAACAAATACTACAAGTTAAGTGGAGATCAATATGCAACGGGTTGCATATTGACGAAACACCACATTTAATTATTTAGTTGATTCTCGTTTATTACAAGACAAGATTAAATGTTTTTAGCATGGCAAGAGGTGAAACATAAAGAAACTACACTATTTAGGCATTTTAAATGAGGCCGGAAATAACAACAACAATCCCGGAAACTCCCCATGCGCATAATTATGAATTTGGTACTGTTCTGCCTATTACCACATTTTAAATTTGTTAAACAGCAAAACAAAGTGCATTATGTTATTCTACACATTTTTCTACCCCATTTACATATAAAGTTTATTAAAAACCGAGCTACGGTTATTTAGTTATGAAATAAATCATTTTAGCAAGTTAATTACACAAATTAAAGCAAACAGCAAATTAAACATTTTTAACAGGGGTGAAAGTGGCAAATTATTAATCTACACAAAATTCTAAGCATTTTTCATATATAAAGTTTTTACATGTGATGCATGGTTGTGAAGTTATTAAATGCATGAACTAGAGGGACTATTCTGCAAAGCTGTTTTCTCCTGGGGAAAAAAAAAGCTAAAACGCAGAAAGGAAAAAAAAACACATGCTGGGCCGAAACTGACTGGCCCAACAGTGCAGAGGGAGGGTCAGAGGGCTGCTCACATCGGGCTTTAGCCCGGCTGGCGAAGAGGCCGGCTGGCTGCGGGGCTTGCAGCCACGGCAGCAGGAGAGGCCGGGTCGGGGCGCTAACGGGCGCGGTCGACGCAGCCGCCCGAACCGAGCGGAACTGCTAGCGTCGCTGTCCTCAGTGGCGCTGGAACGGCGGGACGAGGCTCCCCAGCGGCTGGAACTGCGAGGAGGTGAGGGAAAACGGGCGGATCCGGAGCCGGGCACCACGGATCCGTCGGCGTCGCGGCAGGAGGGAGCTCGCTGGGTTCACAAGCGGGGAGAAGGACGGCGGTTCCTGGCCGGCCGCTGCTGGCTCCGTCTTGAGGAAGGAGGAAGGCGGGCCTGGCCGGCCTGGGGCGCGCAGGGCGGCGGCCATGGCGAGCGGACGGCGCGGCCATGGGGCGGCCGGCTCGCGGAAGAAGCGGCGGCTGTGGCGTGCGGCCTGGAGGCTCGATCCGGAGGGAAGGCGCTCGAGCGAGGCGGCTGGAGGGGAAGAAGGCGCGACGCTCGGGAGCTCGAGGGAGGAGGGCTCGGGCGAGGAAGATCGACGACGTTCATGGGATTGGATCGAGGCAGGGAGGAGCTGCCTCTGGATTGGCCGGGCATGGAAAACCAAGTGGAGTTTGGTGGTTGGCCAGGGAGGAATCCCGAGGAGGACTTGGTGAAGTGGCGGCGGCTAGAGGATCCCTAGAAATTAGGGATTGGTCAGGGATTGGTCTATATATAGGGACAAAGAGGAGAGGTTGGATCATCTGATTGAAAACGAACGGTTGAGATAAAATAGGCTTCGGAAGTCCAAATAACAAAACGGAGATATTTTAGGGATGTTTGGGGATGATCCGGACCCATCGGTAACGAGAACCCCGGGTCGGTTCGGGGCAGTTTCGGACAAGCAGTGAGGAGATGAAAAGTGGCCTGTGTAGAATGTGTAGGCTGAGAAGAGACAGATAGAGAGAGGGGGAGGCCCGCGGGTTTTCGGAGACCGAAAACGTCCGACGTTTTAACCGGCTACTAGTGCCGCTATATTTAACCGTTGGGCTACTAAACGAACTCCGAATGCGACGAAATTTGACAGGCGGTCTGTCTACACTACAATAAGACCACACGTCAAGTTTCACCCCATTCCGAGAGCGTTCTCCGGCCACTCATAAAATAAATATTCGGAGGTGCCGCGGGCGCGTGCGAGTGTGTCTGAGCTCAGAACGGACAACGGAGAGGACAGGGCAACTACGGGCGGAGGCAAGTTTTGAAAACATGCTGAAGAAAAGCACATGATGACATGATGCAATGCAAAATAAATAACAGAAACACACGGGAGAAACCGGAACATCTGGAATCTTCTGGGACATCGGTCTTCGGGTGTCACAACTCTCCCACACTAACAGAGGATCTCGACCCGAGATCCTAGAGATATCATCGGGTAAAAACGGAAGAGGAAGAGGTAAAACAAAGTTGCTTCTTTGACAGACGAGTGAAACCACGGAACCTTGAGAGGTTAAACAAGTTGAAAGAAAGAAAAAAGAAAAAAAATGCAACGGAGATGAACGAAGATGAAAACACTCCGTTAGAAAAGAGGAACAAGTAACATTATGAGAACCTTGAAGGTTGAAAGACAGGAAACAAGAGTTCACGGACCAAAAGAGTATGAAACCGCAAGGGTATAGCCAAGGAATAAGAATGACAGAATTTGGACAGCACTCCGTTTGAAAATGGAAGGAATTAACAGGAACTTGGCAAGTTGAGATGATACTTGATGAAAACAACAACATATTGCCTCCGAAACAATTAAAAGAAAGGCACAAAGGGGTAAGAAAGAATTCAGATAGCACTCCGGTTGAAAAGAGAGGCAAAAACTTGGTAAGATGAGGGAACTAGAATAAAGAATACAACACTCCGGTTAAATGATAAGCACGGAAAAAAAGAACATGATCTTGATAAAAACGATAATATGATTTGTAGAGAGCAACAAGAAAAGACCTCCGGAATGAAAGAATAGGAAATAGATCGTTGGGAAGAAGAACGGAGAAGAAGATGACAACTTCTCTCAAAATTGAATTTGAAAGAGCATCCTTACAAAGAAGGGTTGAACGGAATTGTTGGAAATTCAACAACGAAAGAATAAGCTTGATGTGGCCTTATGGAAAACATCTCAAAATTAAGAGGTGACAACCAGCCACTAATGAAAACAATTGATTGGATTGAGATCAACAAGGAGATGAAAACTTATCTCACCGGAATGATAAATGAAGAACTTGGGTCATTTATAAGCACCATAATAGCAACAATCCTTAGGGAAAACTTTAGGTGAAAAACAACCCAAGATAACTCGAACGAATAATTGAAGGGGTTGAAAGGATCTCCTGAACACGGAAAATGATGGGTTTTAAATATCTCATTCTTGATAACTCGTGAATCATGAAACATGAAGGAATTGTCAAGAATGACATAACACCATCTGAAAAGATAAGGTAGAAAGGATTGCAATTGAAAGCATGATGAAGAATGCTTGAGCTCCAACAAGAATCTTGATGAAGACTTCGAGGATGAATTAAATGATGATGAACCACCATGAAGAACTCCGGTAATGAAAGCATAAGAAGTGAAGATGAAAAGAATAAGATTCAAGGCCTGCGGTGAATTAGATGGAGCTTGAAATGATAATTGAAATAACTTGGAACTCCGGAAAACAAGATGAACAACTTAGAACCGAGAATATGATAAGATGAACAAGCTCCAGACAAAAGAATTAAGTCACCTGAAGGAACAAGAATAAGAATTATGCTATGCATCTCCTTCACCAATTTAAATTGATGACAACCAAGGATTTGGCATACTACTTATTCTCGTTGGAAAGGAATAAAGAGAGATCTAGCACAAGTTTGGGTAAATCTTCAACAAAGCACCGGTAGGAATGTGAAAAGAACAAATGAATTAAAATGATAACAACGGAAGAGTAAACTTGAAAGAACCACCGTAAGAATATGGAGACGAACGAAGAGACATCAATGAAGAATATTTGGAGAACGAAGTTGAAAACTGAGAACGAAGAATCTTCTGAAATGATGGCCTTCGGAGGAACACAAAGGAAAAGAATTCATGAAATGCTTCGGATGGGTATGAATCTTCAAGAGAACGGGCCAAGATTTAAAAGAAACACTTCTTCGGTCTTCAAATGCTGAGAATGAAGACGAGAGATGCCATAAGAATTGTTGAGCACTCCGGAACGAAGAATTAAAAAGGTTGAACCAATGATGAACAAGAATTTGAAAGCGATCTTGGAGAAGGCATGTGACTGATGGAAATCATTCTTACGTCACACTTGAAAGGAATTTCAAAACCTCCGGGAATATGAGAAGAGTCAGGTAAGATCCTGGGAAAAGACCTGTGGGTTAGGGCCCACTCAAGAAATAACCGTTGAAAAGATTGCTTAAGAGATATTGCACTGGTTGAATTAAAAGGCTTGAGTAAGATAACAATCCTCAAAATAGCTTGAAATGATTAAGAATGGAATTATGAATCTTCAGCACTCCAGATATGAATAGCAAGAGGAGAGTGATTAATTGGTGCACCGGAATAAGAAAACATTGTGAAAAGAGTAAAAAGGATAAGAACAACACCAAAATCTTGAATTAAAACCACCGGAAGAATTAGAGACCAAAAGAATGATGAACTAGAAGCTCTTGAGCATCTTCACGATAAATCACCGGATAAGAACATTGAAGGAAAAGAATGAAGAACCATCACATGAATAAAATGGATATTTGATTTGAGAATTCCTTACTCCGAGAAGAAGAAGGGTGGGAGGGTGGGGAAAACAAAGACAACTTGGGATGAACAAAATGGACACCGGTTGAAAAGAATTTAATATGACCATCTTGATGATGAAGAAGGACCTGCATTCCCATAGAAATATGAGAATACCGATTAGGAAAGGTATGGAATCAACATTTGACATCGAAGCAACTCGAATACCAGAATCAAAACAAGAACAAAGGATAGATAAGCAACATGATCTTCACAATATCATCCGAACAGAGAATTGAACGGATGAATTCCGCAGGTACATCAACTTGACAAGAAGCCACTTGGAGAACAAAAAGTAAATAAAAAGGAACAAGGTACAGATGGAACAAATACAAGATAGAAGTTTCGTCCGACATATTCGTGCTGAAAGCTCATGGAACGTGTTACAAAAGGGTTTTGTCATCCCCGGATCAGCATAGCCAAGGACCCTTTAAGATGCAACTCCCGATCAGAACAAGTCCATAAAACCACTTCACTCAATGTAGAACCCCAAACTTCATATCGAGCATCCGTTGGAAGAATGCCTAGAACTACTTGATGAACCCACCTATAGATTTCCGAAAGTTTCCAGTTATGCAATCAGGTGTTGGGGATACACGGGAAGCACCGCGCAATCAACTCTAAACCTACATCCAGGTGTATCCATCCTTCAACACATAACCAGTCTTTCTCGGAAACTGTTTACCTCGGACCTTCGAAAAGCATCCACTATAACAAGCTATGGCAATACTCTCGAACTACCTCCCCAGTACTGGGTGATGTCGGGGTTATCTTGCCACTGGTCGTATAGGAGAGATTTTCGATGTCGGCCGTCTTAAGTATTTAGTACTGCCGCGATATGCTTGTTACAATGATACCCCGAAGCTCAACTCCTCGGTAATAGGAGGCATCGAGAACAATATCCATGTCACAAGAACATCGAAACAATCCCAGAATACTCGCGGGATCCTAAAAAAAATTTGGTGCAATTTTTGAAAGTAGAAGAGAAAAGAGTAATCGTCAGGAGTCCTCACCAGAGAGAAAAGGGATGAGAAGCAACGAAATCCTACTCTCCGATATAATATAGGACTCAAAAAGTTTTTCAGTGTGTGCCTAGACTCAACCGTCAACGATTCGATCAAACAGTGGGGGCTTCTAGGTCGGAGAAGGCTCTGAATACCAACTTGTAATGCCCAGGATGGGACTATACCTCCTACGTGTCGAGGCACGACTTAAAGGTATAAGCCCATCCTAGAATGATCTCAAGTTTGGTATCTTTGCACGACTCATGTAAAAAGGGGGATTAAAATGCAAAAGGAGATAGTTGGCTTACACTCGCCACTTCACACAAATACAATACATAAGCAAAACATCATTCAGAACATCACAACCCGACTACGGGTGAAGAACCAAAAGAAAGATACCAAAACAACATAAAACCACAGGTCAGGATCGAATCCTAGTAGAAACCACTACTGAACATCGAAACGTCACAAACACTCTCTTCATCGAGCTCCTGGTGAAGAACTTGAACCAGCTCCTGCTTCAAACTCGGCTGAACCTGCATCTGGTGTTGTAGTAACTGTGAGCCACGAGGACTCAGCAATCCCATAACCATGGGTAACAAGACTAGCAAAGCTTTATGGGTAGGAAGAGGTAAAGTGGTGAGGCTGCAGCAGCGGCTAAGCAATATATGGTGGCTAACTTACGAGTACCAGAATAAGATGAGAAGCTACGCAAACGGTCGCAAAAGGAGTGATCGCTAAAGATCCTAACTACATACGGTCAAACATAACCCCACCGTGTTCTCTTCTCAAAGTGAAAAGAGACAGTCACGGTTACTCACACAGTTGTGTGTTTTACTTCGGATCACCTGTCAAGTTTTCTACAACCGGACATTAACAAATTCCAATCTGCCACATAACCGCGGGCACGGCTTTCGAAAGTTCATAACCCTGCAGGGGTGTTCCAACTTAGCCCATCACAAGCTCTCACGATTAGCTGAAGTGATAAATATAATATCATCACTCCTTATCTTAGGGAAAATCCGATCAGGCTCGGAATCCCTGTAGCACAAGTCATTTCGACAATGGTAAAACAAGTCCAGCAAGACCTCCCGGTGTGTCGACACCCTGATAGTAGCCGCGCGTATCTAAGTCTCAGGACACGACCGGATGGGTGATCCTACAGGTTATACCAGATACCTCGGGTTTCCCCAAGGCGGCCCCGCAGTCTCCCCGTTTGGGACCAACACCATCAGCACTGGCTCCCCCTGCTATGTAGAATTAAGAATCCTCGGGTAGCGCTAACTCCCTATGCAAATTTAATTAATTAATTAAGTTGTTATTATGAGCAAAATAAAACCAATGTTGGGCCTTGCTGGAGGAGTTTTATTCAAAGTCGAACTGTCAAGGGGTCCCCATTACACCCATCGTGTTAGGAACGCAAAATCAAGGAACATAATGCCGGTTTATCGGCGCCTAAGGTGGCATGAGTGGAACAAAACACCAAGCAAAAGGCCAAGCCTTCCACCCATGCCCAGTATATAAGGTGTGTTAATAATTATTATAGATATTGTGATATATCCAACAACAAGTTCCCTCCTGGAACAGACTTCATCTTCACCTGCAACTAACAACGCTATAAGAGGAACTGAGCAAGCGAGGCTGAGCAAGCGGGTAACATAGCCAAACAGTGGTTTTGCTAGGAAGGTGTCAAGGTTAGAGGTTTCATGGCAACAAGGAGAGGGGTGACATAAAAGATGGGTATCGCGACAAGTAACGATAGCATCGAGACAACTAAGCATGGCAATGGTAGTAAAGGTATCCAAGGGTATGATCATCTTGCCTGGGATTCCACAAGGGAGAAGAACGATTCCAAGAAGTAGACGGAGCAACAGTCGAGAGAATCCTCACAACTCCGGAACGAAACCGAAGCTAACAAGAGAAGCAACCGGAAAGAAGAAAACAACACGGTAATCACACAATCATCAACATGGCATACGATGCACATCCAAGTATGATGCATGTCCGGTTTAAATATGCATGGCATGACAAGATGCACAAACAAATACTACAAGTTAAGTGGAGATCAATATGCAACGGGTTGCATATTGACGAAACACCACATTTAATTATTTAGTTGATTCTCGTTTATTACAAGACAAGATTAAATGTTTTTAGCATGGCAAGAGGTGAAACATAAAGAAACTACACTATTTAGGCATTTTAAATGAGGCCGGAAATAACAACAACAATCCCGGAAACTCCCCATGCGCATAATTATGAATTTGGTACTGTTCTGCCTATTACCACATTTTAAATTTGTTAAACAGCAAAACAAAGTGCATTATGTTATTCTACACATTTTTCTACCCCATTTACATATAAAGTTTATTAAAAACCGAGCTACGGTTATTTAGTTATGAAATAAATCATTTTAGCAAGTTAATTACACAAATTAAAGCAAACAGCAAATTAAACATTTTTAACAGGGGTGAAAGTGGCAAATTATTAATCTACACAAAATTCTAAGCATTTTTCATATATAAAGTTTTTACATGTGATGCATGGTTGTGAAGTTATTAAATGCATGAACTTGAGGGACTATTCTGCAAAGCTGTTTTCTCCTGGGGAAAAAAAAGCTAAAACGCAGAAAGGAAAAAAAACACATGCTGGGCCGAAACTGACTGGCCCAACAGTGCAGAGGGAGGGTCAGAGGGCTGCTCACATCGGGCTTTAGCCCGGCTGGCGAAGAGGCCGGCTGGCTGCGGGGCTTGCAGCCACGGCAGCAGGAGAGGTCGGGTCGGGGCGCTAACAGGCGCGGTCGACGCAGCCGCCCGAACCGAGCGGAACTGCTAGCGTCTTCGTCCTCAGTGGCGCTGGAACGGCGGGACGAGGCTCCCCAGCGGCTGGAACTGCGAGTAGGTGAGGGAAAACGGGCGGATCCGGAGCCGGGCACCACGGATCCGTCGGCGTCGCGGCAGGAGGGAGCTCGCTGGGTTCACAAGCGGGGAGAAGGACGGCGGTTCCTAGCCGGCCGCTGCTGGCTCCGTCTTGAGGAAGGAGGAAGGCGGGCCTGGCCGGCCTGGGGCGCGCAGGGCGGCGGCCATGGCGAGCGGACGGCGCGGCCATGGGGCGGCCGGCTCGCGGAAGAAGCGGCGGCTGTGGCGTGCGGCCTGGAGGCTCGATCCGGAGGGAAGGCGCTCGAGCGAGGCGGCTGGAGGGGAAGAAGGCGCGACGCTCGGGAGCTCGAGGGAGGAGGGCTCGGGCGAGGAAGATCGACGACGTTCATGGGATTGGATCGAGGCAGGGAGGAGCTGCCTCTGGATTGGCCGGGCATGGAAAACCAAGTGGAGTTTGGTGGTTGGCCAGGGAGGAATCCCGAGGAGGACTTGGTGAAGTGGCGGCGGCTAGAGGATCCCTAGAAATTAGGGATTGGTCAGGGATTGGTCTATATATAGGGACAAAGAGGAGAGGTTGGATCATCTGATTGAAAACGAACGGTTGAGATAAAATAGGCTTCGGAAGTCCAAATAACAAAACGGAGATATTTTAGGGATGTTTGGGGATGATCCGGACCCATCGGTAACGAGAACCCCGGGTCGGTTCGGGGCAGTTTCGGACAAGCAGTGAGGAGATGAAAAGTGGCCTGTGTAGAATGTGTAGGCTGAGAAGAGACAGAGAGAGAGAGGGGGAGGCCCGCGGGTTTTCGGAGACCGAAAACGTCCGACGTTTTAACCGGCTACTAGTGCCGCTATATTTAACCGTTGGGCTACTAAACGAACTCCGAATGCGACGAAATTTGACAGGCGATCTGTCTACACTACAATAAGACCACACGTCAAGTTTCACCCCATTCCGAGAGCGTTCTCCGGCCACTCATAAAATAAATATTCGGAGGTGCCGCGGGCGCGTGCGAGTGTGTCTGAGCTCAGAACGGACAACGGAGAGGACAGGGCAACTACGGGCGGAGGCAAGTTTTGAAAACATGCTGAAGAAAAGCACATGATGACATGATGCAATGCAAAATAAATAACAGAAACACACGGGAGAACCCGGAACATCTGGAATCTTCTGGGACATCGGTCTTCGGGCGTCACAAGGGCGCTCCCCTCTCTCCCCCCTCCTGGCCGCCCCCCGGATGGGATCTAGGTGCTGCCGCCACCCATAGGGGGGGAACCCTAGATGGGGCGCAGCCCCTCCCCTCCCCCTATATATATATGGGGTTTCGGGGCTGCCAGATGCACGAGTTCCTCTCTCTCTTGGCGCAGCCCTACCACTCCTCCTCCTCCTCTCTTGCGGTGCTTGGCGAAGCCCTGCTGGAGTGCCACGCTCCTCCACCACCACCACGCCGTCGTGCTACTGCTGGACGGAGTCTTCCCCAACCTCTCCCTCTCCCCTTGCTGGATCAAGGCGCACGAGACGTCACCGGGCTGCACGTGTGTTGAACGGGGAGGCGCCGTTGTTCGGCGCTTAGATCGGATTCGACCGCGATCTGAATCGCATCGTGTACGAGTCCACCAACCACGTTCTTGCAACGCTTCCGCACCGCGATTTTCAAAGGTATGAAGATGACTCCCCTCTCGTTGCTAGTAGACTCCATAGATAGATCTTGATGATGCGTAGGAATTTTTTTGATTTTCTGCAACGATCCCCAACACCCGGATCCCCCAAACGCTCGCGCTACACCTCCGTGCGTAGCCGAACCGCGCCGTGGCGTGCCCTCCAGGAGCAGATGATGGCTTCTCGCCCCTCGTTGGTTACCCCAAGTGGAAGGTTTGAGATGCAGTGTAGCGGAAGTTTTCCCTTGGCAAAGATACCAAGGATCGATTTCCCCTGAGACTCCCAGTTTCAACAAGAAGGTGTCAACTGCTAACGGCGCCAGATATTAGCAATCAACGTGGACCTGCACACAGATACAAATAACTTTGCTCCCAACGAGTACAGAGAGGTTGTCAATCCCTCCGGCCTTGTCGTTTACAAAGGATCAAACGCAAGTGATAATAGTGATAGGTTTTGCTGCAAATAGTAAGTAAAAGCGGAAAGTAAATAGCGGATGTGATCAATGATGGTAATATGGACCGGGGTCCCATGATGTTCACTAGTGATGTCTCACTCCCAAAAGACGATAAAACAGCTATGTGAGGTAAACGAATTACAGTGGGCAATTGACAGAATTATGTGCGCAAACCAATGCTAACTATGTTACAAGAAAGTTAGAGGTTCAAAGCATGGGCGGTACGCCAAGGCAAGTAGACCGAAATCCATCTGCATCTACTACTAATCATCCACCTTGAGATATCTATCCAGAACATCTCGCTGGTATTAAGTTGCGAGTCCCACCCATAGTGTAAACTCAAAGCAACAGACAACTGCATTAAAAGAACTTTGCATAAAGTAAACAATCCTTGCACCCACGGGCACAAGCACCGTTGTTTTCCCCCTTGTGGCAACAGCACATCCCCTAGACTCATGTTTCTGTCACTCAAGCTAGTCATCGAGGGGCATGAACCCACAATCAAGCATAACGTTCCCTCTTGGAGTCACTACCTACTACTTGGCCAAAGCAATAAATAACAACGGAGAACATGCAAGAATTACTTACGAACATAAATATAAAAGAGGTAGATCGAATATATTACTCAAACACAATCTAAACATAATCTCACAATCTATCGGATCCCGGCAAACTCAACATAGCAACAGCATAAGGATTACATATGTGCCTCGATCATGTAGGGCAGCTCACGAGGACTAATTAGTGAAGCACAAGAACGGGAGGAGAACATCACATAGCTACTGGTCATGGACCCATGGTCCAAGGGAGACTACTCACAACTCATCCGGGAGGCGTCCATGGTGGTGGAGAAGCTCCCGGTGGTGATCCTCCCCTCCGGCAGGGTGCCGGGAAGAGTTTTCCTGGCGCTCCCGATCTTGGAAGCGCGGCGGCGGCGGAACAGAGATGAGATCGCGAAAAAGGGTTCCCGTCTCGAGGGTTTCGGGACACGATATAAATATATGCCAAAGGGGGGCATCAGCGGAGGCCTGGGGGGGCCCAGGCGCCCCCCCGCCGCGGCCAGGAGGGGGGCCGCGCCACCAGGGCGCCTGGAGCCCTGGTGGCCCCCCTCCGGCCCTACTTCGGCTGCCGGGAAGCTTCTGGAACGCTGATTTTTTATATAATTTTTCCGGGATTTTTCTGGCAGTTCTCGTAATGGGAAAACCTGAAATACAAAAACAGCAGAAAACAGAAATTGGCACTGGGGTGCACTGAGTTAATAGGTTAGTCCAAATATGATCAAAAGTGTATGGAAGTGTATAAATATCATAGCAATATCACCCAAAAGAGGCATGGAGCAAGCAGAAATTATAGATACGTTTTGGACGTATCAACATCCCCAAGCTTAATTCATGCTCGTCCTCGAGTAGGTAAATGATAACAAGAATAATTTCTGTGGTGACATGCTATTAACCATATAATGATTTTTCATAGTCATATGACAAAAGCTTACTGAGACAATGAATCTGTAGTAATTAAGTTGCCTCATGAGAAAATCACAAAGAACTGAAAGTTTTACAACATGATACTGAAACATCAAATAGATTTGTAATGAGCATGGTGTGCAAATATGATAAAGTGATATCTTGCTTGCCCCCTTTAGTGAAGCAAAACATAAATGCAGGGGCACCTCCAAGGTTTAAGTGATGACTAGATACAATAATTTCAGAATAAACGATATCACAATCATGCAAAAGACAATGCTACTTTGGGACAATGCACATTACACTCAGATTGACAATCATGCTCTCAGTAGTTGGTGCTTTAAAAGAAGGTGGAGACTCTCGAACCGTGGCTTTTGTTGGCAAGGTTGAAAACCCATTGTCGGAAACAAAGACAAAACATGTACCAGAGCTCTTGGTTTTAAAAACAGAGGTAATAATTATTTTTTAGATCATGCATGTTCCGTCAACGAATGCTAGCAGATAGCTCAATCACTTCTTGAGATGGACAAGTTTCAAGGAACGGCTCCCGAATGAGGACGATCACATCCTCTTAATCTCCTTTGTTTATCACTGCCAAAGTTTTCTGATTTCTCATGAACAAAGCATGAAGGAGGGTTTGTTTGTTATATTAATTTTGAGCCGGGCGCACTCAATGCCAGTTCCTTCTCGTGTTATGGGTTTGCACATTAGACATGCAATCCCGGGGTGAAGCTTGTCCAACTTAAAAAGATCATGAATTAACTACTACTTCCTCATGAACTTAAAACAGAGGCACAAAATAGGAATGCATTTTTTTGAATAATTTCGAGATGGTACATGAAAGTCTTCGTTAGGAATGGCAGGTAAATACCATGTAGGAAGGTATGCTGGACTCATATGGCATAACTGGTTTAAAGGAATTTGGATGCACAAGCAGTCAGTCCGCTTAGTACAGGCGAAGGTTAGCAAAAGACTGGGAGCGACCAACTAAGAGAGCAATGATGGTCATAATCATGCAGAGCGACAAAGCAACATTGAATCAGGCATGGTAGTTATATCGCTACTCAGAAACAAAAGATCATCAAGGCTTGACAGACTTTCTTTACGGTCTTAAATATGCGTGAGCATACGCCAAGTCAATCAAAATAAATTCTTGAAGGAAGATATTACTAAACCATACCACATCATAGGCAAACAAATCATGTTGGTACTCCAATAACACATTGGGAACCCCCCAGCTATTTGAGACTAACCATAAGAAAACATGAACTACTAAGCACCATTATGCACGTAGCATTTTTATCATAGACATATCAACCATGCAACAGAAGCAAACTCTCTTAATAAGATAATCATGATAAATAAAGAGAGTTCAAGCAACCAACTAAACAAAAGCTCTTTAAAAAGATACTAAGAGCTGAACATGATAGTAGCTATTGAAAGACAAAGAACACACACAGCAAAGATAGACATGGAAATTCTATGTTATGTTCTAGGTAGAAGTGGAGCGTGTTTCTCTCCCACATAAAGAAAGCTGAGTTCCGACTCGTTATGAAAATCTAAATAAAACTAAAAAGGAAACTAAAAGTAAGACGCTCCAAGCATAGCACATAACACATGAAGTGATAAAAATATAGTGGAACGAAAGACGAACTGATAATGTTGATGGAGAAGGGGATGCACGGGGGCATCCCCAAGCTTAGACGCTTGAGTCTCCTTGAATATTTCTTGGGGGTGCATGGGGGCATCCCCAAGCTTGAGCGTTTGACACTCCTGAATCCTTTTATCATCTTCCCTCGCACACTTGAAAACTCCCTTCATACATAACTCATCATAATCTGATTAGCGAGGTTAGTACCCATAATAAAATAATCGTTCCTTGCTGGAAATAAGGATATTCTTGAAGGTCTACTGTTTCTCAAGATTGCCAAAAGGTTTTTGCAAAGAAAAAGCAAGCTCTAGGTTTGCAAAATGAAGGAAAGGCAAAACAGGACAGAATCTTTGAAAAACAGAACAGCAGGTAGTAAATGATTTTTTCGGGGAACTTCTGCAACTCTAATCAAAAAACTCAAAACAGACGCACAAAAGACAATTGTATAGAGCACGCTGTCGAAAAAATTCAGACCAAAACGATGATCTGGTGATTTTATACGAATTTTTCTATCCAAGGACATAATCTGTTTCCTGGACAGCACGTCACAACTTTTGAACTTTCTTGCAATCAGAGGCTACACTTGGCACAAAGTTGAAAAGTAAAGATACAATGATGATGCTACTGTAATAACAACATCAAGACACAACAAAAGCAAAATAAAATTTTATTCATGTGGGCTGCCTCCCAAAAGCGCTTTCTTTTATGCCTTTAAGCTAGGCATAATGCAAAGAGATCAAGTTTTATCAAGAGTAAAAGAATAGCTAGCCTGTATAACGGACTCAAAAGGTAACTTAATCTTCTTTCGAGGGAAGTGTTCCATCCCTTTCTTGAGAGGAAATTGGAATTTTATATTCCCCTCTTTCATGTCAATGATAGCACCAACGGTGCGTAGAAAAGGACGTCCCAAAATAATTGGACAAGAAGGTTCACATTCAATATCCATAATAGTAAAATCAACGGGAACATAATTGTCATTGACAATGATAAGAACATCATCGATCCTTCCCAAAGGTTTCTTTATGGAAGAATCAACGAGACGAACACCAAAAGAACAAGAATCAAAAGGTTTCAATTTAAGCATATCATATATTCTTTTGGGCATAACAGAGGTACTAGCTCCAACATCACATAAAGCATAGCAAGAGAAGTTATTCAACTTAATTTTAATCATAGGATCCCAACCATCTTCTAGCTTTCTAGGTATGGAGGCTTCTACTCTAAGTTTCTCCTCCCTAGCTTTGATAAGAGCATTAGTGATATGCTCTGTGAAGGCAAGGTTAAGCATGCTAGTGCAGGGATCTCTAGACATCTTGTGAAGGAAATCAATAACTTCGGTAAGAGTGCAATTATCAAAATCAAGGTCAGTACTATCAAGTAAGGTGGTAGTGGTGTCCTTTAGGTTCACTTGTTTGGTAGTTTCTATAGTCATAGCATCACCATTAATAGGTCCAATGGGACCAGGAGTGCATTGGGTGCTAAGAGTTTGGATATCCTCAACAACTTGGATAGTAGCAACAGTGTGGTGGGTAGGAAGGTTCTTAATTCTATCTTCTTCCTCCCTTTCTCTAGCCCATCTCTCTTTAAGTTTAGCCATCATCCTAATGTTTTCATTAATTTGCACTTGAATAGCATTCATAGGAGTGACCTTCCTCTCCTCAAGAGGAGAAGTTCTAATTTTAAGCAATTCTACCTCATTGGATAAATTGTCTACCTTCGAAGAGAGATCATCTAGTTTGTTTAGTTTTTCTCCTACACTCTTATTAAAGGCTTTTTGGGTAGTGATGAAGTCTTTAAGCATGATCTCTAGTTCAGTAGTGGAGTTATTGGTGATAGGATAAGCATTGTTGTTCCCATAAGAATTAGAGGGGAATGGTCTAGGATTGCTACCAAAATTACTCCTATAAGCATTGTTGTTAAAATTGTTTCTAGAGATAAAGTTCACATCTACTTGTTCTTGAGCAATCAAAGAATTTAAAGGAGCATCACGAGGATCAACAGAAGATTGCTTCGAAAGTAGAGACATGATCAAATCAACTTTTTCATTTAGGGAGGAAATCTCCTCGACAGAGTTTACCTTCCTACCTGTTGGAGCGCGTTCGGTGTGCCACTGGGAATAGTTGGTCATCATCTCATCGAGAAGCTTCGTGGCAGCACCAAGTGTAGTTGACATAAAAGTTCCTCCCGCGGCCGAATCTAACAAGTTCCGCGAGGTAAAGTTCAAGCCTGCATAAAAAGTTTGGATAACCATCCAAGTAGTCAAACCGTGAGTAGGGCAGTTCTTGATAAGAGATTTCATACGTTCCCAAGCTTGGGCAACGTGTTCATTATCCAATTGTTTAAAATTCATTATGTTACTTCTTAGTTGGATAATTTTAGCAGGTGGATAGTATTTTCCAATAAAAGCATCTTTGCACTTGTCCCATGAATCTATGCTATTTCTAGGCAAGGACTGAAACCATATTTTAGCTCCTCCTCTCAAGGAGAAAGGAAAAAGCTTAAGCTTAACAATATTACCATCTATTTCTTGGTACTTTTGCATATCACAGAGTTCAACAAAATTGTTTAAGTGTAAAGCAGCATCATCTCCAGCACCGGAGAATTGATCTTTCATAACTAGGTTCAGTAAAGCAGGTTTAATTTCATACGAAGGTGCTGAAGTGGCAGGTGTAGTGATAGATGTGCAGATAAAGTCATCGTTGTTGTGACTAGTGAAGTCACACAACTTGGTGTTCTCGGTGGAACCCATAGTAGCAAGCAAGCAAGATAACTATTTTTGTGATTTTCGATAAAAGATACTCAAGCAAAAAAACTGAAAGGTAAACTAACAAGACTAAAAAGCAAAGGTAAAAGATAGCATGCAACTCCCCTATCCTGAAGAGTGGAGTCCCCGGCGACGGCGCCAGAAAATTTTGCTTGATGGCTTCTCGCCCCTCGTTGGTTACCCCAAGTGGAAGGTTTGAGATGCAGTGTAGCGGAAGTTTTCCCTTGGCAAAGATACCAAGGATCGATTTCCCCTGAGACTCCCAGTTTCAACAAGAAGGTGTCAACTGCTAACGGCGCCAGATATTAGCAATCAACGTGGACCTGCACACAGATACAAATAACTTTGCTCCCAACGAGTACAGAGAGGTTGTCAATCCCTCCGGCCTTGTCGTTTACAAAGGATGAAACGCAAGTGATAATAGTGATAGGTTTTGCTGCAAATAGTAAGTAAAAGCGGAAAGTAAATAGCGGATGTGATCAATGATGGTAATATGGACCGGGGTCCCATGATGTTCACTAGTGATATCTCTCTCCCAAAAGACGATAAAACAGCTATGTGAGGTAAACGAATTACAGCTGGGCAATTGACAGAATTATGTGCGCAAACCAATGCTAACTATGTTACAAGAAAGGTAGAGGTTCAAAGCATGGGCGGTACGCCAAGGCAAGTAGACCGAAATCCATCTGCATCTACTACTAATCATCCACCTTGAGATATCTATCCAGAACATCTCGCTGGTATTAAGTTGCGAGTCCCACCCATAGTGTAAACTCAAAGCAACAGACAACTGCATTAAAAGAACTTTGCGTAAAGTAAACAATCCTTGCACCCGCGAGCACAAGCACCGTTGTTTTCCCCCTTGTGGCAACAACACATCCCCTAGACTCATATTTCTGTCACTCAAGCTAGTCATCGAGGGGCATGAACCCACAATCAAGCATAACGTTCCCTCTTGGAGTCACTACCTACTACTTGGCCAAAGCAATAAATAACAACGGAGAACATGCAACAATTACTTACGAACATAAATATAAAAGAGGTAGATCAAATATATTACTCAAACACAATCTGAACATAATCTCACAATCCATCGGATCCTAGCAAACTCAACATAGCAACAACATAAGGATTACATATGTGCCTCGATCATGTAGGGCAGCTCACGAGGACTAATTAGTGAAGCACAAGAACGGGAGGAGAACATCACATAGCTACTGGTCATGGACCCATGGTCCAAGGGAGACTACTCACAACTCATCCGGGAGGCGTCCATGGTGATGGAGAAGCTCCCGGTGGTGATCCTCCCCTCCGGCAGGGTGCCGGGAAGAGTTCTCCTGGCGCTCCCGATCTTGGAAGCGCGGCGGCGACGGAACAGAGATGAGATCGCGAAAAAGGGTTCCCGTCTCGAGGGTTTCGGGACACGATATAAATATATGCTAAAGGGGGGCATCAGCGGAGGCCTGGGGGGCCC
>LR738715.1:757119661-757131553 GCA_902687465.1 Secale cereale | reverse complement strand
CGCGGCCAGGAGGGGGGCCGCGCCACCAGGGCGCCTGGAGCCCTGGTGGCCCCCCTCCGGCCCTACTTCGGCTGCCGGGAAGCTTCTGGAACGCTGATTTTTTATATAATTTTTCCGGGATTTTTCTGGCAGTTCTCGTAATGGGAAAACCTGAAATACAAAAACAGCAGAAAACAGAAACTGGCACTGGGGTGCACTGAGTTAATAGGTTAGTCCAAATATGATCAAAAGTGTATGGAAGTATATAAATATCATAGCAATATCACCCAAAAGAGGCATGGAGCAAGCAGAAATTATAGATACGTTTTGGACGTATCAGCAGACGCCCCACCCACGTGCACCCTCCTGGCGCTAGATCTGCGAGCATCCGCGCCGTGACCTGCACGCCAGAACCATCCCACGCCGTGACGTGCACGCCAGAGCCATCTTGCATCGCGCCGTTGACTTGCCGCACCGCTGTCTTGCCACGCTGCCTCAAGCGTTGCGTCCCCACGCACTCCAGCCAAGGCCAACGGCCCGCATCGTGAAGCTCGGCAATGGAGGTGGAGAGGGCCCCGCCGCCTTCAGGCCACGCGGGCTTTCCTGGCAACCCATGCAGGCGGCGGCGGGGCGAGAGGTGCCGGAGGTGAGGAACTGGCGGCAGCTAGGGTTTACTCCCGGGCCGCCCACGGGAGCGACACGGGAGTCGCCGATCGATGATTTTCATGCCTTGCCTTCTGTAAGACAATTTCTCACTTTGAAGCACCGGGTCTAGATAGATTTCTAGAATTAAAATGCCCACATACGTCACAAAGTTTGCCATCTAACGCGAACATGTATTTATCCACAGACGTGTCCGCTTCTTTGAATGCCCACAAACCGAACGTAGGGCTAGGTTTGCGGGTGTCCGGACAGCACCACGTAGGACTATGACACCTTCTGCCTACTAAAATCCCCCTCTCGTGCCAGTTTTCTTCCAATCTACCGCTACTTCTCTCTTACTCTGCATCCGCACCCCCCTTGTCTGACGTCGTCGTTGTACCTCTCCAACCGCCGCCCAGCCATTATCGGACGTCTTAAGCCCCCACCCACGTGTCTGTCTGCTTTGGACTACACCGCCCTCCACCCAGAATCCGGCAGTCAGGTACCCTCCACCCCCTCTACCGACGTCGTCCAAGACAGACACCACGCCCTGCAGGTGTTCGGTCAAATGTCATTGACCTTTTTCTTTACCTTCTTGTTGAGGTACTTGGTGATGGAGTATGAGTTACTGTGCGAATCATGAAAGGTCGTATATACGGAATTAGTAGGCATGGGGCTCGACCTTTTGACAAAACATGCATGCTTCATTTCACGAGTAAAACACTTCGCACCCTACGGTCTTTGTCGGTTCCTCGATGTCGACCCATAGATACACCAGGGTTTCATGGTGGCGCCTCTTCGGTGGTGGCGGGGACACCGGCTTGGCAAATAAGGTTTCCTCGAGTCTTGTCGTCTCGAGGGTTTCATCAGCGGCGGCGTCAATGGCTCGATCGCATATATTTCTATTGGCCTTTCTAGCGGGCGAGGTTAGGATTTGTCGGTGAGGCAGCAACAATGACTTTTCTTTGCAGTTTGGTCCTTTGGCCTTGTCTTCGTCGCACCAGTGTGGCTTCTGGTGCCAACGTAAGGTCTATGAGAAATAATGGAGGCTCGACTCTTAGATTTGCGACTCTTCCGATGACGACTACTTCTCCTACACGGCGCTGGTTCGGCAAGACCATGGTAAACCACTATAAGCTAGCTTTGGCGATGAGGCGTCGGGGGCGGCTCGTCATCAGCCCGTCGGGGAGGACGAAGACGGTCGGCTCCCTAAGGATCTCGTTGTAACTTTTTTATTTTCCAGTGTTTGTTTTTTTTCTGCA
The DNA here is from genome assembly GCA_902687465.1 of Secale cereale. Taxonomy (NCBI): domain Eukaryota; kingdom Viridiplantae; phylum Streptophyta; class Magnoliopsida; order Poales; family Poaceae; genus Secale; species Secale cereale. The sequence goes on along the minus strand of LR738715.1, from coordinate 757,129,670 downwards.
CTTATTTTCCAGGATGTCTGTACTGATGATTTGGTTTATGGGTCATATTACATTTTCATAACGAGGAAAAAAGAAATGACGATTAAGTAGGATTGGTTTATTCCCTTCTAGTAGTAGTAGCATTCACTGACCACAAAGTGAAGCAGCTAGGAGGAAATGCCGGTCTAAGCTGAAAACGATCGGCGAGCTTAATTTTGTCAACACGAATTTCCTCGGCAATCAGGTACAGATATCATGCTCCTGTATCTTATTAATTTCCCCGTTGAGAGTTGTGACGCCCGTACGCGTTTCCTTCCGTATGCACGATCACAAGAAGCTGCCATCTCAACTGCCCGCTCCCCCGCACTACTACTACTATATGATTGTACACCGAACTAAACCAAATTAACTACCACGTATGTATCTTTCGCTTGAATTTCTCAGAAGAAAAACAACCTGATATCCTATCATGAGGCGTGATCTTTTATTTTAATTTTTCTGATGATGATGCCGGCTGAGGTAAGGCAGCCACGTTCCAGTGGCCGGCCAACGAGTGGCATGCATATTCGCAGAGATATAACACCAGTAAAATATGACAAGGCGAAAATCGTGACTTGCATTTTCCTTTTCCATGGTCAAATTAATCCATCAAAAGCTAGCCACGCTAAGCCTTTTAACTGCAAAGCCACAAAGGTATTGCTCGAGAAAAAAATGGCTTTACTGCAAGAGATCGGACAGAATACATACAATCTCAAAAGGAGAGGAGAAGGATAATGTTTTGTTACTCTGGGTCAAAATTAAACCAGTTGCGCCTCTCCACGATGGACGTGGTGTATGACCCGTGACAACGAAATCGTGGATTGGAGACAGATAAACACTTGCCTGAAGACTGTAACGGTCCACGGCTAGCTTAATTAATCAGCTGAGTCATTGCTGCATGATTTAGTCAAAAGATGCTGCCCAGTTCCCAGAGAATATTAGGACCATATATGCTCGTATCGAAATCCATGGGCACAACTGCCAACTTCCAACACTTACAAAGGAAAGTGAGAGTGAAGAAACGCGGCAAGAGCTAGACTTGCCGTCTCTCTTTTCTTTTGAAATGGAGGCAAAATGCTTGCCTCATTCATCAATTAAGGGGGTTTGGAGTACACGGAAGCGGCTTAATATCTGGCCCGTCAATAAAAATTATATCAACCGATTAATCTCGCGGCATGATAGCGCTGAAGTGTCGGCTCCCTCGATGACCCAAAGCTTGGCCTCATCCTATATAAGCTTTACAGAAAACGATCCCCTTCCCCTCTCGCGACCGCGTCGCCCCCGCGGGCGGGCGGTCACGCCCCAGCGCCTCCTCCCCGAGCTCTCCCCCTCCCCTCTCTCCTTGCCGCCGTCGCTGGCGTCCGGCGCCGGGCCTGGCCCGGGCGGCGCTGGCGGCGGCGGCCACTGGCCTTTCCCCTCGCGCGTCGCTCTGACGCAGGGCGGTGCGGTGCTGCGGGGTGCTCCTAGCCGGCGGCGGTCTGGCGCGACGACGGTGCTCTCCGGCGTGGTGGCGGGGGATCTTCTGGGCGGCGGGACGGCGCGGTGGTGCGATCTGGCGGTACCCGCTCGGCCTAGATCTGGGCCCCTCGGGCCCCATCTGGGTCTGGGCGGGCCGACGGCAGAGAGGGTTGTCGGCGTGGCTTCCGGGAGGCAGGGGAGCGGCGATGGGCGGGTGGATGCTGGCGGCGCTGGTGCCGCCCTGCTGCAGCGTGGCCGGCGGGGCTTTACGGGCCCAAATCCGGACTGGCCGGGCTAGGGGTGGCCTGTTATGCCCTGCTGCTGTGTCCGGACGGCGACCGCGACGGTGCCGGAGACTCGGGCCTCCCGCACGACGGCGGTGGAGGTAGCTCCCTCCTGTGTGGCTCCGGTGCTGCTGCTCCTGTCGCCTCGTGCATTTCTCTCCATCCTCTTGGCCTCGTGGTGGTGATCACAGTGAGGCGGCGTGGGTGGCGTCAAGATCGTGGTGGCGCATGCTGGTGGGCGGCGAGGTGGCTGGTTAGCTCCGGCCTGGTTGGGCGGTGGGGTTTGGAGTGCGCGAGAAATCTCTTGCCGGCTCTTCTGGCTCCGATGCGGTGACACCTGCGGTTGCCACCATCCCTTCTTGGAGGGTGTCGGATGTATCCATCCCCCACTCCCCTTCGCGTGCCGAGGGAAACCCTAGGACACGTCCGGGCAGCAGCGTCGTTGACGTCGCATCCCTTGTTGGAGGTGCTGCTTGGTACGCGACGGATCGGAGCCTTGGTCTGTGGTGGGTCAATTTTGGAGGGCGCAGTGGTGGCGGGTCATCCGCGCTTTGTCGAGCTGTCGCTGTTGGCATTTCTTTTTTCTTCTTTGTTCTTTCTCTTTTCTTTAGGCTTGTTGTGCTTCTTGTTTCGAATCAGACGAACGATCGATCAAACTTGACGATGGTTACAGGGGGGGGGGGGGTTATATCTCCCTTGGAGAGACACGACGGTCCAGAGGAGGGACGCGTCGGTTCCAGGGAGATGGCGACGGTTCGAGAGAGAGAGAGCAACCGTGCGCTCAATGGACAAGGGGAGATTTCCCTAATTACAGATTATTTTTAATCTTAACACTCCCCCTAATCTACGCTTGACCATGTAGAATCATCTTCACAACTCTCCAGGAAGCTCTATCATCTCAAAGGATTGTCCTTCAAAAAGTTCTTCATGAAATCCATGATGAGATCCTGAAACACACACTCACAAAAAAAGATAGTGTAATGTGATGTTGAACAAGAGTGTCTCAAGAAGAGACTCCCCCTGACGCTTGCAAGTCCCGAAATCTTCTCATACCAATTCCATGAACATATTTTTGGAATGTTGAATTTGGTAGAGACTTGGTAAATAAATCAGCAAGGTTGTCGCATGATTTGACTTGCAGAATGCTTATTTCCCCGCTTTTCTGAAGATTATGGAGGAAAAACCATTTAGGAGAAATATGCTTGGTGATATTGCTCTTGATGTATCCTGTTTGCATCTGTGCAACACAGGCCGCATTATCTTCATAGATAATGGTAGGTGATTTTATCGAACCAATTCCACATGACTGTTGTATGTGGTTTATCATTCTGCGAAGCCATACACATTCGCATGTCGCTTCAAATAATGAAATTATTTCAGAATGATTGGTAGATGTTGCCAACAGAGTCTGCTTTGAAGACTTCCATGATATAGCAGTACCACCATGTAGGAACACAAAACCGGTTTGAGATCTGGCATTGTGGGGATCAGACAAATAACCGGCATCTGCATATCCAATCATACCAGAGTCCAGATTTCTTTGGAACTGGTAAAATAGGCCAAGATCCTTTGTGCCTTGGAGATATCAAAAGATATTCTTCACTCCAGACCAATGACGTTTAGTGGGAGCTGCGCTATGTCTAGCAAGTAGATTTACTGCAAATGCAATATCAGGTCTTGTGCAATTTGCAAGATACATAAGCGCTCCAATGGCACTGAGGTATGGAACTCCAGATCCCAACACCTCTTCTCCATCATCCCTCGGTCTGAACGGATCTTTCTCTACGTCTAGAGATCGAACCACCATAGGAGTTTTAGATGGATAGGATTTGTCCATATTGAATTTTTCCAATATTTTCTGGATATAGGCAGCTTGGTGTACCATGATACCTGAGGGAAGGTGCTCAAGTTGAATACCTAAGCAAAATTTGGTTTTACCCAAATCCTTCATCTCAAATTTCATTTTTAGGTGATTGCGTGATTCATCAATGTCTGGTGTGCTGCCAATGATATTGAGATCATCAACATACACGGAAATGATGCAAAATCCCGTCGAGGACTTCTTGATGAAAGTACATGGGCAATCAGCACTATTGGAGTAACCTTTCTGAAGAAGGAACTCACTGAGTCGGTTGTACCACATCCGCCCCGACTGCCTTAAGCCATATAATGACTTATTCAGCTTTACATAATACATGTTGCGTTTTGCATTTTCATTCGGGACAGAGATTCCATCAGGAACCTTCATATATATGTCCGAATCTAGTGACCCGTAAAGATATGCGGTCACGACGTCCATCAACTGCATAGATAGACGATTTTGCACTGCCAAAGATATAAGATATCGGAAAGTGGTTGCACTCATTACTCGAGAGTATGTTTCAGTGAAATCAATGCCGGTTTTCTGCGTGAAACCTTGTGCTACGAGCCTTGCTTTGTATCTCACCACCTCATTGTTCTCATTCTGTTTCCGGAGAAAAACCCATTTGAATCCCACAGGGAAAACACTGGGAGGTGTCGGTATTGCTTCAGTGAATACCTTTCTTTTGTTAAGCGAGGCAATTTCTGCTTGGATTGCATCCTTCCGTTTAGGCCAGTCGGAGCGCTTTTGGCACTCTACGATAGACCTTGGATCATGATCGGTGAGAAGGGTATCTGCAATCTTTTCAGCAAAATATATGTCGACAGTCGTAGTCTTACGGTCAAATGATTCTCCAGAATCAATATAGTTGATAGAAATTTCATGTACCCCTAGTGACTCTTCGTGATTTCCCAATACGATTGAGTCTGGGTGTTCCGATGTCCCAGCTAGAGTGTGCAAGCTGGAGTTGGGTTGTGGAGGTTGCCCTTCCACTGGGTGTATACTACCCATCAGGTGTTTGCCAACGTTGAGCTGACTTGCATTTACCGTCTTTGAGGAATTTCTCCTCTCTCTCCTTTGCTGCTTGCGAAAAGCAGGATCCGGGCCAGAGGCCATACTACTCCCCCTCTTTTTGGGAACGGGGAGTTGAGTGGTTTTAGTTGGTACCTCCACTCTTTCAGGCGCGTTTCTGGCTGGATTCAAGGATTTTGTTACACCTTTTAGATCAGTAAATGAATCTGGCAGATTATTTGCAAGATGTTGCAAATTAATGATCTTCCGAACTTGAAGTTCGGTCTCTTGGGTACGTGGATCAGAGGATGAAATGGCATGAGCATTCCAATCAATTTCCGGGCATTCTTTCTGGTACTTGAAATCTCCCCCTAATGCCGGAAAATGTTCCTCGTTAAATATACAATCAGCGTGACGGGCTGTGAACAGATCCCCAGTCAGGGGTTCCAGGTACTTGATAATCGACGGCGATTTGTATCCCACATAGATCCCCAATTTCCTGTGTGGGCCCATAGATGTCCGCTGAGGTGGTGAGATCGGGATGTATGCAGCACATCCGAACTTACGCAGATGGGAAATGCTTGGAGGATTTCCACGTACTAATTCCAGAGGGGAAGAACTGTGATATGCAGTTGGCCTCAATTGTATCAAGTCAGCAGCGTGTAAAACGGCATGACCCCAACAAGAGGTTGGCAAGTTGCAATTCGTCAACAAAGGTCTTGCAATGAGTTTAATCCTCTTAATCAACGCTTCAGCCAAACCATTTTGTGTATGGACATATGGAACAGAGTGCTGAACTTCAATCCCCAAAGCCATGCAATAATCATTGAAAGCATGTGAGGAGAATTCTGCAGCGTTGTCCATTCGAATTGTCTTAATTCGACTTTCAGGATAATGGGCTTGCAACTTAATGACTTGCCTCATTATCTTGGCAAATGCATGTTCCGTGTGGATAGAAGACACACGTGTGACCATCGTGTAGATGCGTCAATCAGAACCATGAAATACCTGAAAGGTCCAGATAATGGCTGAATGGGACCACAAATGTCTCCTTGAATATGTTCAAGGAACTGAAGTGGTTCAGCTTGTATTTTGAGATGTGAGGGCCTCAAAATTAGCTTTCCCGTGGCACAAGATGTGCACACAAAATCAGAAGATTGAGGAAATTTTGACTCAACAAATTATGACCAATGGAATTGCTGGTAATTTTTCTCATCATCCCGATTCCGGGATGGCCTAGGCGATCATGCCAGGTTTGGAATGCATTAACATTCTGAAAAATTACTTTATATGCAACATGTTCTATGGGTTTGATGTACGTATAGTACAAACCGGACGATAGAGAAGGAATTTTCTCATGTACCTTTTTGCCATATCCGTGATCTTTGGTAAAGAGTAGATACTCCTCTTTGTTGTCTTCATGGGTTTCAATGTGAAAACCATTTTTACGGATATCTCGATAACTGATCAGGGTACGTGAAGAATCGGGATACAGTAAAGCATCCTCAATTGTCACATGTGTACCACTTGGGAGGGTGAAGATGGCACGTCCAGTACCAACAATCACAATATCGCGTCCAGCGATAGTAAGAATATCTCCATTCGTCTTTTTCAGAGTTTGGAAGTATTTCATCTCCCTCAGTATGGAGTTTGTGGCACCACTGTCCATAAGGCATAATTCCTCTTCCATCGGATTGTCCCCGTAGAGAACTATATAAAACAAAGAATTTTCAATAAGAAAAACTCATGGTAATATATAGTATACAATCTTTATTATATCAAATGCGCTGATACAATACAATATAAAGACAACAACAAACTTATGTTCTTATTACAATCGTCACAAATGGACATAAATGAGTAGATCACTAGGAGATTGAGGGACTAGTCGAAGTCGCCAAACACGTTGTTTGCGGTGTACTCAATCAACGTGTTCTCCATTTCAGCAGGATCCTTAGGCAGATAAGGAATCATGGCGTTGCTCGGTCCAGGAGGGACATCGTGCGAATCACCGGCTCCTTGTGCGCTATGCGGATGAAGGTTGAAGTTGGCTTCAAACCTTTTCCCTTGAGGTGCTTTGCGTCCCTGAGATTGCTGGTACAACATAACCAGATGCTTGGGCATTGTGCACTTTTCAGTAGAATGCGTGTAGCATCCACACTTGTTGCAAAGCTTAGATTTATCAAATCTGGGCTTTGAAGTGCCTTTTCCCTTGCCTGGGTTTCTGGATCTTCTGTTCCCATTGCGCTTTCGCTTATGCTCGAAATTGGATTGTTTACCCCGAAAGGTACCATTAAACTTTTGTCTATTCCCGATATTCATATGAACTTCAGGTAAAGGTTGTGCCCCAACTGGGCGCCGAGAGCCATTCTTAGCAAGTAGCTCATCATGCTTTTCAGCCTGAAGTAACATGTGAATAAGCTCGGAATAGACAGTGAAGTTACGAGCACGGTACTGTTGTTGGAGGATCCTATCTGAAGGGAGCATAGTAGACAGAGTCTTTTCTATCTTCTCCCCCTCGGTAGGTTCCTTCTCACAAAAGCGCGGTTTGGAACATATCTTATGAACAGCATGATTGTATTCATCGATGGATTTGAAATCCTGGAGACGGAGATGAGTCCAATCATGGAGTGCTTCTGGCAGGACTACTGCCTTCTGTTGTTCATACCTCGTTTTGAGGGCCAGAAACAGAGTACTAGGAGATTCCTCCTGTAAATACTCAGACTTGAGATCTGGATGAATATGATGCCTTATGATGAATAAAGCAGCATAGTTCTGCTGTTCTGTCAGCGGCGTGGCTCCAGTCGGGAGAGGAGTCTCAGGGGGCTGGATTGCACGCGCAATCCCACGGGACGCAAGACTGATCTTGATGTCCATAGCCCATGTAGGATAGTTGTGGCCATTGAGGGCAAGCTCCTCAAACTCTTTGGCAGTCATCTTTGCCTACATGAGGAACCAGAGATAATTAATTTACAGGTAGTAAATTAAAAACCATCATGGTTTTGTAATAAGAACGCAAAAATTTGATGCTCAAGTGAAAACTTGAAAAATTCTCAACCTCAATTGTGTAAACATAACACATTGAAGATCACTTAGATCTCACAGTAATAGGCCATATTGCCATTACCTTGTGTATGCTACAATTCATATATAAGGAGGTAGAAATATTCAAAAATTTGCAAGTTTGGTATGCGAGAGAAGATGATCTCGATCGCAAAGACATGTTCAAGAGAACTTGATATGTGGTAAACACATGGAACATGTCTTTCTTCCCGAATGAAATCCGGTACTTTATTTATATTAGCAATCCAATACATAATATAAACACACTAGTAATTACACAAGTCATATCCTAGATTAAATCTAGAACTGGACTATAATGTAAGTAGCAGTCAAACTAGGTACTAAACAGTACTAATTTTAGTCTAAAACTATATTAATACAATAACTAGTACTAACTAGTACTACTAAACAGAGAAATAAGAAAGGAAAAAAAACAGCCACAAGGAGCAGCCCGAGGCTTGGGTTTGCTCGGCCTGAGGCCCAGCCAACCAACACCGCATAAGAAGCGATGAGGATACTGGAGCGGTTATGGATAAGGTTGTCGACCACAACCCGCACCACCCGCACGCACCATAGCCACACCTCTCGTTCTACACCTCCTGCACGGCGCGGCTGGCAGAGGACCAAGCCGCCACACTCCCCCAGCGCCTCCACGCCTTCACCGGCTTGACGCGGACGAAGCAGCCTCATCCGAAGAAGCGACAACAACGGCAGCAGCAGGGACATGGCGGCCACCCTGAGGCAGGGGGGCGGCTAAACCGAGGCTCGCCGGAGCCCACGAGCCTGGGCGACGGCCAGGGCGGCGGTTGAGGGCTGTGACGGCGCGTCCGAAGAGGCGGCCGAAGCGCCGCTCCGCGCGGCTGCTCGAGCCCGCGGCTTTCTCCTGTTGAGGCGTGCCGGCGGCGGCGGCGCCCTCCATGCCGACTCCAAGGCGGACGACGCCAGAAGCGCCGGATGGCGCGGAGATGAAGGCGAGCGCTTCCTCTGCATTCACCGTCGAGCGCATCGACATCGGGGCGTAGCCAGACGGGCGGAGGCTCGGGCCAGTGGCCACGGCATCAGGCGTCGGCGTCGACGGCGGGATCCATGCGACCGGCGGAGGAGGGGGTGGAGGCGGAGACCCAGTGGGCAGGGCAGGCGCGTCAGCGGACCCGTGCATCATGGGGGCGCTCGGGCCGGACACCAGCCAAGGGTCGTACCCCATGGGCGCTAGACCACGGGTGCGGGGAGCACCGCAGTGGGCGCGTCCAGGAGCACGGGGACCGTGTCCAGGGGCGTGGTGAGCACCGCGACCGGCGCGTCCAGCGGCGCGGTGGCTGCCAGGAGCGCCCCGTCCAGCGGCGCTGCGGCCGAACCGTCGGATGGCTTGCATCCGGCGACGGAAACGGCGGAGGCCACCAACTCCATGGCGGCGAAGGGAAGCGAGGCGGTAGCGGCGACCGTCCTCGCGGATCAGGCGGAGGAAGAAGGGGACAAGCCCTGTCATCTCACCGGCGGCAAGTGCCCTTCCTCCCTTCCTTTCTCCCTTCGCTCTTGCTTCTCGCTGGTAGTTTCTACGTGCTGATAACGTGTTTCAAATCAGACGAACGATCGATCAAACTTGACGATGGTTAAGGGGGGGGGGTTATATCTCCCTTGGAGAGACACGACGGTCCAGAGGAGGGACGCAACGGTTCCAGGGAGACGGCGACGGTTCGAGAGAGAAAGAGAGCAATCGTGCGCTCGATGGACAAGGGGAGATTTTCCTAATTACAGATTATTTTTAATCTTAACACTTCTCGCCCGAGAATTGCTATGTAATCGGTGTTGGTTGTTTTGTAATACAAAGCGGGGGAAATCCTTTTTCGGTATAAGCTTTACAATGTAGAATGGCACCATGTATTTCTTCCAAAAGATGTTAGCGTTCCTCCCATTCCAGATGACTCAAGAGATAAGCATAATGAGGGTGGTCATGGCATTCCAGTGATCTTCGACGTGTTGGTCCACCAATTCTTGATAGTACGCTCATTCGCCCGTCGATCTATCAGCAAGGCCCCTAAGAGCAACTCTAGCAGACCCTGCAAAATGCCTCGGCCCGCAAAATAACCGCCAAATTGCGGGTCGGGGCGAGAAAATCTGCACGATCAGACCTCGCATTCCGCCCCGGCCCGCAAATATTTTTGCGGGGCGCGGTAAATCTTCTCCTCCAACCTCTATCTTCACGGGCTGGGAGGCCGACCCGAACTGAACCCCTATCCGGCGCGAGATTTGGCGGGAGGGACATTTCCACGCGCCCTTTCCCGCTCCCCGTACCCTCCGCCACCACCACCCCACC
>LR738715.1:757076923-757110031 GCA_902687465.1 Secale cereale | reverse complement strand
GAGGGGCGCGCGCGCGGGGGGGCGGGCGGGGTGGTGGTAGGTAGGTGGAGGGAACGGGAGGGAGGGAGGGGTGGTGGCGCCCCGCACCGTTCGTGCGCCCGAGGTGCCCGCCGGAACACACGGCGCCGCGTGCGCGATTTTCACTGCAAAAAGGCTGATTTTTTTCCCTTGGAAACAGAAGGTGAAGCTGCCAGCTGCAGGACGGAGGACATGCTGACCGGTGAGGCTGGACGGCGGATTCAGACGGTGGCACATGGCATGCCATCCATCCAAATGTGGAGGTAATAGCACTGCAGGTCCTGGAACTTGTCTACTATGTGATGATTTAGTCCTAAAACTTGCAAAAATGAACTATGCCCCTGTTTGGATACTCTAACTCAGTTAGAGGTTAGAGTTAGATTCTAACCCTCAACTAGCCCTAAACTAACTTTAACCAAAGTAGTGTTTGGATGACAAGGTTAGATTGACAATAAATGCTCTTTCTCAATCATTTGACTACTTTGGACCCTATTTCCTGCCGGATTTGATGTGGCCGGCTCTTGTGTGGCCTCTCGCTCACAATTGACATAAACGAACCATTTTTACAAATCAAGCATGCAAAACATGATAAATTTTATTTTGTCCATACAAATGAGATGTCCCACTTAAACATACAAGTCGTCAATCGAGCTTCACAAAAAAAATTAGAATCCATGAAACAAAGCATGAGCTAACTCATCACGGAAGGCATTCATATTGATATCTTCAACAAGAGGTTCGTCTTCTGGCCAGGCGGACCTAGAAGAACTAGGCATTGGGTTATAATTTCCATCCGCATCACAGGCATCAAATTCCCTATCTGCCGTCGTTTCCTCCTCCGCGATGGGTAGCGGGGCCGCTTGCCGACAGTTGCGAACCCCACATGTTGAAGCTGTCTCCGTCCATCGCGGGTGCTCTGCTCCAAGCTATACTACCTGCACCAGAACTTATGAGATACATTTCTAACTTTGATTATTTATAAAAGCTACTGCATAACAAAAATGAAATTGTACCAAAATATTATTTAATGATGAAGTATTGAGTTGATCACACTATATAGATCAACTATTCGTTTCTTAATGCTCTAAATTTGCACAAGAACATCTGCAACAAGAGAGGAGGCTTAACAGGGTTCGACTATCTTTCTGATGTAAAATGCATCATTGTTTTTTTAACCATCACTGCCCTTTCTGTTAACAAAAATAGTACAAAATCTAGGTACGAACTAATCAGAAGTTCCGCCAACAAATTAGGATGCAAGAATCTAGACCAGCAAGAAATTTCATGCGGGGAGAAGGTGGGCAGAGTACTCTTGTAGACAACCATTGCTCTTGCTAATGCATGCACCAGCCACATGCACACAGCCGCCGCCTAGCCCTCAATCATCGGCCACTCACGCCACCCAAGCCCCAGCTGCCGGTTCCGACGGATCCAGCCGCGCCGCCGGCTCAAATCCCCGCCACGAGCCGTTGCTGGATAGACGGACGCGTAGGAGGAGATAGAGAAAAATGACCGGAGGAGCAGGGCGAGCTTCGGCCGGAGGAGGGTGAGCGCCGTCCGGAGGAGGGTGCGGCGCTCGGGCCAGCGGCGCGGTGGGGAACCAGAGGAGTCGCGCGAGGAAGGGATCTGGTGCGGGAGGGAGGGATCTGGTGTGGTAGAGGGCGACCGGAGGAGGGCGAGCAGCGGCGCGGCGCTTGGGCTGGCGGCGCGATGGGAACGGAGAGGAGTCGTGCGAGGGGTTCGGGAGGGATCTGGTGCGGGTTGGGGGATTTTTTTTTAGTTTTCTTTTACTGGGCCTCAGGAGAACTAACCCAACTAGCACCTCTCCACTGGGCTAGTTTTTTAGCTGGGTTAGATTCAACTAAGAGGGTGCTTGGATATGTTTTAGTCCCATGACTAAGAGGGTGCTTGGATACGTTTTAGTCCCATGACTAAAAGTAGTGGGATTAAAACTTGCTAGCCTCACCCATGCTTGGATCCAAATACTAAAGAGACTAAAATTAAGTTAATGAGCATTTATTATCCTCCAAACCCTTCAATCCAGAACTTGCATGTGTTAGAGAAGAGAAGTTAAATGAGGAGAGAGAGGACTAATTCACATTTTAGTAGGGGTACCCCTGACTAAAAGATTTTAGTCTCAAGACTAGTTTTAGCCCCTCTTTAGTCAAAGGTGCTTGGAACTTTAGCCTCTTAAAGAGACTATTTTTAGTCAGACTAGTTTTAGTCCCTTGGATCCAAGCAGGGCCTAAAAGTAGTGGGACTAAAACTTGCTAGCCTCACCCATGCTTGGATCCAAATACTAAAGAGACTAAAATCAAGTTAATGAGCATTTATTATCCTCCAATCCCTCCAATCAAGAACTTACATGTGTTAGAGGAGATGAGTTAAATGAGGAGAGAGAGAACTAATTCACATTTTAGTAGGGGTACCCTGACTAAAAGATTTTAGTCTCAAGACTAGTTTTAGCCCCTCTTTAGTCAGGGGTGCTTGGAACTTTAGCCTCTTAAAGAGACTATTTTTAGTCAGACTAGTTTTAGTCCCTTGGATCCAAGCAGGGCCTAACTCAAACTAACCCCTCCTGTTTGGATAGGTTAGGGTTATTTTAGTCCAAACTACCCCAAACTAGCTCTAACTCATGCATCCAAACAGGCCCTATGTAGTCCTACAACTTGCTCACAATGTGCAAATTCAGTCCTGAGCCAATGAGAAGCGGCCAAGTGGCACCAAATGGACCGAGCTAGTCAAATATCGAACATTTGCAGATACCTCCCTGCCATTTTGTGAATTCAACCCGCACCACCCACCCACCCAATGGAACTGCTGGTCTGCTGTCGCTGCTGCACATGGCAGCACCGGGGTTTCACCAATCCAACTCCTTGAATTTGTTGTTTTCAACATGGACATCTCCGAATATCCTCTGTTTCCCGCTACCTGCTGGTGCTGCTGCCGTCGCGACATCGCCGGATGGTTGATCAGTCGCTCATCGCTTCGCACTTCACCGCCATCGGCAGCCGGTCGAACCGGCCTCGGGATAGTAGCGTTCCACTGTCTTGGGAATCTCCGGCACGACTGCTCCTTCTTGTTCTTCTTGCATGGCCATGGACGCCGCGACTTCTTCTTCTTGCTTGGTCGCTGACGCTGCGGCGGCCACGGTGGCAGCCAATACAGCGGCGGCCTCCTCGTCCAGCATGATGGACATGAAGTGGGAGTAGCCCTTCTGCAGCATCCGGTAGAGGAACAGGACCAACATGCGGGCCTGGTCACGCACGCGTCCAGGTCGTGGTGCTCGTCGACGAGCTCCAGCTGCTCAGCGAACGACGCCGACCGGTCCGGCTTCAGCTTCAGCGTCAGCAAGATGTGCGCGTGCACCACCTCCGACAGCGCGCAGCTGCACCGCACGTCGAGGAGCGTGTTCGCCGTCATACGCCGCTACTAATCCTATCCATCACTCGTAGACTGTTAGAAGGGAGAGAAATGATTTGGTGGAATAGTTGTTGTATTGATTGATCCTCGTGGGCATATATATAGGAGTACATGATCTACTTGGAGTACAAGGCAAGCCAGAATAATTCCTAGTCTAACCTATATTTCCTAATACAATCACGTTACTCAACATCCCCCGCAGTCACAACGGTAGCGACGCAGACGGTGAGACTGGAGAAGAATCCGAAGGCAAGCCGACGGACACCCCCCCTCCCACACACACATTCGGAACGGTCGACGCATCGCGGAGTCGTGGCTGGAGTGGAAACCGACGAGTTTGCTCAAGCAGGCGGTAGCCCTTTGTGCCGTTTGTCGATGTAGCCGAGAACGTATTTGGTGGAGCCGTGGTCGAGGTAGCCATGCGAAGAATGCCGTGGTCGATGTCGAGTCGGGGTAGCCGGTGTCGAGGAAGTCGTCGTGGAGCCGCGGGCGCAAGGGGGCGCCGAGTTAGCATGGGCGATGTGGTGTCGAAGTAGTGGTGCGCCGGGAAGAAGATGTTGTTGACGACGCGTCGCGGCGGGTTTGCCAAGCCCGGAGACACATTGTAGACGAAGGCACGCACCGGTGTTGCCAGCACCAGGCATGCATAGACGGACGAAGACGAAGTTCACGAAGCGCCGACCAGGCTTGCCAGGCCCGGGGAGACGTCGTGGATGAAGGCACGCATCGGTGTTGCCAGCACCGGGCATGCGTAGATGAGGGACCTGCACGAGCTGTACGCCATGTCGGAGAAGTCGGAGGGGCCAGGAGAGAAGAACTCGACGACGATTGCGGCGTCCATCGGCGCGGGGCTGATGTCACCAACGTTGGTCGGAGTAGACGAAGTGGTTGGGGTAGATGACGGCGACGCTGGCGACGGACTGGTGCTTGGACAAAGACTAAGGGGGTGGACGGGCGGCTGCGGCGGCTACGGGGGTAGCGGCGGCGGCTGGGTTAGGAGCGCGGTGACGATGTTCGAAGTAGGCGAAGAACCCTGACAGCGTGACGAAGACCGGCGCGGACGGTGACGTTCCCGCGCCAAGGGAGATGGCGCGACACATACCACGGGAAGTCGACGCGCAGTGACGGCGGAGTGGACCGCGGGCCGCGGCGCTACGGCCCGAAGGGGCGACGCAGCGGCGGCAGCGGGTCAGGGCGACGGCGGCAAGACCTCGGGGCGGCGGCGGGGATCGCGGGCCGCGATGCTGCGGCCTGAAAGAGCGACGCAACGGCGGTTCGCGAGTTGGTGCAACCGCAGGGACGGCCTCGGGGCGGCGGCGGGGACCGCGTATCGCGGCACTACGGCCCGAAGGGGCGACGCAGCAGCGAAGCACGAGTCGATGCAGCCGCGAGGAGAACCACGGGGCGGCGGCGCTGCGGCCCGACGGGACGATGCAGCGGCAACCCGATGCTCGATCAGCGAAGAGGCGCGCAGTACTCGGGACGATCTTCACGGGACCTGCGGAGGCGCGCGTAACCGACGGACTGATACGTCCAAAACGTATCTATAATTTCTGCTTGCTCCATGTCTCTTTTGGGTGATATTGCTATGATATTTATACACTTCCATACACTTTTGATCATATTTGGACTAACCTATTAACTTAGTGCACCCCAGTGCCAGTTTCTGTTTTCTGCTTTTTTTGTATTTCAGGTTTTCCCATTACGAGAACTGCCAGAAAAATCCCGGAAAAATTATATAAAAAATCAGCGTTCCAGAAGCTTCCCGGCTGCCAAAATACAGCCGGAGGGGGGCCACCAGGGCTCCAGGCGCCCTGGTGGCGCGGGCCCCCCTGGCCGCGCCGGGGGGGGGGGGGCGCCTGGGCCCCCCGAGCCTCCGCTGATGCCCCCCTTTGGCATATATTTATATCGTGTCCCGAAACCCTTGAGACGAAAACCCTTTTTCGCGATCTCATCTCTGTTCCGCCGCCGCCGCCGCTTCCAAGATCGGGAGCACCAGGAGAACTCTTCCCGGCACCCTGCCGGAGGGGAGGATCACCACCGGGAGCTTCTCCACCACCATGGACGCCTCCCGGATGAGTTGTGAGTAGTCTCAGTTGGACCATGGGTCCATGACCAGTTGCTATGTGATGTTCTCCTCCCGTTCTTGTGCTTCACTAATTAGTCCTCGTGAGTTGCCCTACATGATCGAGGCACATATGTAATCCTTATGCTGTTGCTATGTTGAGTTTGCTGGGATCCGATGGATTGTGAGATTATGTTCAGATTGTGTTTGAGTAATATATTTGATCTACCTCTTTTATATTTATGTTCGTAAGTAATTCTTGCATGTTCTCCGTTGTTATTTATTGCTTTGGCCAAGTAGTAGGTAGTGACTCCAAGAGGGAACGTTATGCTTGATTGTGGGTTCATGCCCCTCGATGACTAGCTTGAGTGACAGAAACATGAGTCTAGGGGATGTGTTGTTGCCACAAGGAGGAAAACAACGGTGCTTGTGCCGCGGGTGCAAGGATTGTTTACTTTACGCAAAGTTCTTTTAATGCAGTTGTCTGTTGCTTTGAGTTTACAATATGGGTGGGACTCGCAACTTAATACCAGCGAGATGTTCTGGATAGATATCTCAAGGTGGATGATTAGTAGTAGATGTAGATGGATTTCGGTCTACTTGCCTTGGCGTACCGCCCATGCTTTGAACCTCTACCTTTCTTGTAACATAGTTAGCATTGGTTTGCGCACATAATTCTGTCAATTGCCCAGCTGTAATTCGTTCACCTCACATAGCTGTTTTATCGTCTTTTGGGAGAGAGACATCACTAGTGAACATCATGGGACCCCGGTCCATATTACCATCATTGATCACATCCGCTATTTACTTTACGCTTTTACTTACTATTGCAGCAATACCTATCACTATTATCACTTGCGTTTGATCCTTTGTAAACTACAAGGCCGGAGGGATTGACAACCTCTCTGTACTCGTTGGGAGCAAAGTTATTTGTATCTGTGTGCAGGTCCACGTTGATTGCTAATATCTGGCGCCGTTAGCAGTTGACACCTTCTTGTTGAAACTGGGAGTCTCAGGGGAAATCGATCCTTGGTATCTTTGTCAAGGGAAAACTTCCGCTACACTGCATCTCAAACCTTTCACTTGGGGTAACCAACGAGGGGCGAGAAGCCATCAAGCAAAGTTTTCTGGCGCCGTTGCCGGGGACTCCACTCTTCAGGATAGGGGTTAGTTTACCTTTCAGTTTTTGCTTTAGTGCCTTTTATCCAAAATTACAAACAAAAAATTGCTTTTCTGCTAGTAGTCCTTTCTGTTTAGTCAAGCATGTTAGGATTTGGTGCTTTGAGGGAATCTGAAGTCCTAGATTTCCATCAAAAGGATGGAGAAAATATGAAGAAGGCATGGGACAGAATTTCTGATGCACATAGGAGAATTATGCCTTGGATACCTATAAAAATTGTGCTTATAAATTTTTACCATGGTCTTTTTAAATGGTGTAAACACTCTCTTGATATTATAGCTGAAGGAGATTTCCTAGAGTGTGATGAAGCTAGAGCTCTTGAAATTATACATGGTCTATCTAGTTTTTTGTTTATGATCATAACTTTGATACTGTCATAGATAGACTTGCTACTATTGAGAAAAGAATGGATGCTCTAGACTTGATGAAGGTAGAGAAACCCAAACCCAATAAGAAAGACATTTTGGAAATAGACAATGATTGGGAGCCTTTTGTTAGGATTAGTATCTCTAATCAAGACTTCCTTGCTTATTGTGACATTGGATCTATGGTTTCTACTATGCCCAAAATTGTTCATGATTCTTTAAAGTTTAACATGGATAGATTACCATCTTATCATGAACAAACTAATGGGGATATTTCTGAAATCCAGGGAAGAATAAAATACATGCCAGTTAAATTACTTAAAGGGATTACAATGGTTGATTTCTTCATCATGGAGCCAAACCAAGGAAATATAGTGCTTGGAAGGGACTTCCTCCGAGCGGTAAAAGGCTTCATCGATATAGGTAAGGGACAAATCCGCTTACGGGGGAAGGCAAAAGGTGTGTACCCCTTTCCTAGAAGGAACAAGAGTGAACTTGTTGAGGAACCATTTGAAGCAATTTATAACTCCGATTATTACGATGGTTATTGATTCCTCTTTGCATTATGCCTAGCTTAAAGGCATAAAAGAAAGCGCTTTTGGGAGGCAGCCCACATGAATAAATTCTTTATTTTGCTTTTTGTTGTGTCTTGATGTTGTTACTACAGTAGCATCATCATTGTATCTTTGCTTTTCAACTTTGTGCCAAGTATAGCCTCTGATTGCAAGAAAGTTCAAAAGTTGTGACGTGCTGTCCAGGAAACAGATTCTGTCCTTGGATAGAAAAATTCGTATAAAATCACCAGATCATCTTTTTGGTCTGAATTTTTTCGACAGCGTGCTCTATACAATTGTCTTTCGTGCGTCTGTTTTGAGTTTTTTTATTAGAGTTGCAGAAGTGCCCCGAAAAAATCATTTACTACCTGTTGTTCTGTTTTTCACAGATTCTGTCCTGTTTTGCCTTTCCTTCATTTTGCAAACTTAGAGCTTGCTTTTTCTTTGCAAAAACCTTTTGGCAATCTTGAGAAACAGTAGACCTTCAAGAATATCTTTATTTCCAGCAAGGAACAATTATTTTATTATGGGTACTAACCTCGCTAATCAGATTATGATGAGTTATGTATGAAGGGAGTTTTCAAGTGTGCGAGGGAAGATGATAAAAAGATTCAGGAGTGTCAAACGCTCAAGCTTGGGGATGCCCCCATGCACCCCCAAGAAATATTCAAGGCGACTCAAGCGTCTAAGCTTGGGGATGCCCCCGTGCATCCCCTTCTCCATCAACATTATCAGTTCGTCTTTCGTTCCACTATATTTTTATCACTTCATGTGTTATGTGTTATGCTTGGAGCGTCTTGCTTTTAGTTTTCCTTTTTAGTTTTCTTTAGCTTTTCATAACGAGTCGGAACTCATCGTTCTTTATGTGGGAGAGAAACACGCTCCACTTCTACCTAGAACATAACATAGAATTTTCATGTCTATCTTTGCTGTGTGTGTTCTTTGTCTTTCAATAGCTAATATCATGCTTAGCTTTTAGTTTTCATACTTATCTTTTTAAAGAGCTTTTGTTTAGTTGGTTGCTTGAACTCTCTTTAATTATCATGATTATCTTATTAAGAGAGTTTGCTTCCGTTGCATTGGTTGGTATGTCTATGATAAAAATGCTACGTGCATAATGGTGCTTAGTAGTTCATGTTTTCTTATGGTTAGTCTCAAATAGCTGGGGGGTTTCCAATGTGTTATTGGAGTACCAACATGATTTGTTTGCCTATGATGCGGTATAATTTAGTAATATCTTCCTTCAAGAATTTACTTTGATTGACTTGGCGTATGCTCACGCATATTTAAGACTGTAAAGAAAGTCTGTCAAGCCTTGACGATCTTTTATTTCTGAGTAGCGATATAACTATCATGCCTGATTCAATGTAGCTTTGTCGCTCTGCATGATTATGACCGTCATTGCTCTCTTAGTTGGTCGCTCCCAGTCATTTGCTAACCTCCACCTGTACTAAGCGGACTGACTGCTTGTGCATCCAAATTCCTTTAAACCAGTTATGCCATATGAGTCCACCATACCTTCCTACATGATATTTACCTGCCATTCCTAACGGAGACTTACATGTACCATCTCGAAATTATTCAAAAAGAAAGAAAATGCATTCCTATTTTGTGCCTCTGTTTTAAGTCCATGAGGAAGTAGTAGTTAATTGATGATCTTTTTAAGTTGGACAAGTTTCACCCCGGGATTGCATGTATAATGTGCAAACCCATAATACGAGAAGGAACTGGCATTGAGTGCGCCCAGCTCAAAATTAATATAACAAACAAACCCTCCTTCACGCTTTGTTCATGAGAAATCGGAAAACTTTGGCAGTGATAAACAAAGGAGATTAAGAGGATGTGATCGTCCTCATTCGGGAGCCGTTCCTCGAAACTTGTCCATCTCAAGAAGTAATTGAGTTATCTGCTAGCATTCGTTGACGAAACATGCATGATCTAAGAAGAAAATAATTATTATTACCTCTGTTTTTAAAACCAAGAGCTCTGGTACATGTTTTGTCTTTGTTTCCGACTACGGGTTTTCAACCTTGCCAACAAAAGCCACGGTTCGAGAGTCTCCACCTTCTTTTAAAGCACCAACTACTGAGAGCATGATTGTCATTCTGAGTGTAATGTGCATTGTCCCAAAGTAGCATTGTCTTTTGCATGATTGTGATATCGTTTATTCTGAAACCATTGTATCTAGTCATCACTTAAACCTTGGAGGTGCCCCTGCATTTATGTTTTGCTTCACTAAAGGGGGCAAGCGAGATATCACTTTATCATATTTGCACACCATGCTCATTACAAATCTATTTGATGTTTCAGTATCATATTGTAAAACTTTCAATTCTTTGTGATTTTCTCATAAGGCAACTTAATTACTACAGATTCATTGTCTCAGTAAGCTTTTGTCATGTGACTATGAAAAGTCCTTATATGGTTAATAGCATGTCACCACAGAAATTATGCTTGTTATCATTTACCTACTCGAGGACGAGCAGGAATTAAGCTTGGGGATGTTGATACGTCCAAAACGTATCTATAATATCTGCTTGCTCCATGCCTCTTTTGTGTGATATTGCTATGTTATTTATACACTTCCATACATTTTTGATCATATTTGGACTAACCTATTAACTCAGTGCACCCCAGTGCCAGTTTCTGTTTTTTGTTGTTTTTGTATTTCAGGTTTTCCCATTACGTAAATTGCCAGAAAAATTCCGGGAAAAATATATAAAAAATCAGCGTTCCGGAAGCTTCCATGCGGCCAAAATACAGCCGGAGGGGAACCACAGGGGCTCCAGGCGGCCTGCCCACGCGGCCCCCCTGGCCGCGCCGGGGGGGCGCCTGGGCACCCCTGACCCCCTCTGATGCCCCCCTTTGGCATATATTTACACCGTGTCGCGGAAACCCTCGAGACAAGAACCCTTTTTCGCGATCTTATCTCTGTTCCGCCGCCGCCGCCGCTTCCAAGATCGGGAGCACCAGGAGAACTCTTCCCGGCACCCTGCCGGAGGGGAGGATCACCACCGGGAGCTTCTCCACCACCATGGACGCCTCCCGGATGAGTTGTGAGTAGTCTCCCTTGGACCATGGGTCCAAGACCAGTAGCTATGTGATGTTCTCCTCCCGTTCTTGTGCTTCACTAATTAGTCCTCGTGAGCTGCCCTACATGATCAAGGCACATATGTAATCCTTATGCTGTTGCTATGTTGAGTTTGCTGGGATCCGATGGATTGTGAGATTATGTTCAGATTGTGTTTGAGTAATATATTTGATCTACCTCTTTTATATTTATGTTCATAAGTAATTCCTGCATGTTCTCCGTTGTTATTTATTGCTTTGGCCAAGTAGTAGGTAGTGACTCCAAGAGGAAACGTTATGCTTGATTGTGGGTTCATGCCCCTCGATGACTAGCTTGAGTGACAGAAACATGAGTCTAGGGGATGTGCTGTTGCCACAAGGAGGAAAACAACGGTGCTTGTGCCCGTGGGTGCAAGGATTGTTTACTTTACGCAAAGTTCTTTTAATGCAGTTGTCTGTTGCTTTGAGTTTACACTATGGGTGGGACTCGCAACTTAATACCAGCGAGATGTTCTGGATAGATATCTCAAGGTGGATGATTAGTAGTAGATGTAGATGGATTTCGGTCTACTTGCCTTGGCGTACCGCCCATGCTTTGAACCTCTACCTTTCTTGTAACATAGTTAGCATTGGTTTGCGCACATAATTCTGTCAATTGCCCAGCTGTAATTCATTCACCTCACATAGCCGTTTTATCGTCTTTTGGGAGAGAGACATCACTAGTGAACATCATGGGACCCCGGTCCATATTACCATCATTGATCACATCCGCCATTTACTTTACGCTTTTACTTACTATTGCAGCAATACCTATCACTATTATCACTTGCGTTTGATCCTTTGTAAACTACAAGGCCGGAGGGATTGACAACCTCTCTGTACTCGTTGGGAGCAAAGTTATTTGTATCTGTGTGCAGGTCCACGTTGATTGCTAATATCTGGCGCCGTTAGCAGTTGACACCTTCTTGTTGAAACTGGGAGTCTCAGGGGAAATCGATCCTTGGTATCTTTGCCAAGGGAAAACTTCCGCTACACTGCATCTCAAACCTTTCACTTGGGGTAACCAACGAGGGACCAGGTCGATCGCGCGGCGTGGATGAGGCGGATCGTGATGGCGAGCGGGTGATCAAGCCGATCGCGCGCGAGGTCGGGGACGCCGCTCGGTGAAGACTGGGTGGCGGCGAAGTCCGAGATGAAGCAGGAGAGGACGGACGGCATGGGACGTCGTGCGACCGGCACCCGGGCTGCCAAGCAGCGCTGGCGCCCGGGCAGCGAGGCCCGAGCGACCAACGTAGTAGGGGCTCCCGAGCTGAGACAGTCGACAAGCCTGACGTCGTCGGAGGCGAGGCCAGCGAGGTAGACCGCAGGGCCGCCGTGCAGACACGACGGAGGCGGGTGGTGTGGATAGATGGGCGGACCGACGCGCGAACGATGGCTATGATTGGCCGCCGCATGGTGTGAGGCCGCCGAATGGGCGATGCAGGTGTCCCGGTCGGAGCTGGGCGGTGACGGCCGGTGCAAGTAGCCGGCCAGTCGCTGTCGAAGTCGGAGTAGAGGCGCGTGAGGTCGACGGCTGCGACGGGCGACGCAAACCGATCTTAGATCGGAAAACCAAAAAGAAACCGTCGATCAAGATAACCGACGAGAGAGAGAGAAAAAATCAGAGCAAGGGCTCGGGAAAAAGACTCTCTAGGGTATCCGGTCAACGTGACCGGCGGACGAACCCTAGGTACGGGCGGCGCAGCCCCCGGCGGCGGTCAGGAGGCCGACCGCCCTGGGGCGGCGCGCGGGTGCGGAAGCGATGGCGGCTAGGGTTTAGGATCGACTTGCGATAGATACCATGTTAGAAGGGAGAGAGAGGATTTTGTGGAATAGTTGTTGTATTGCTTGAGCATCGTGGGCATATATATAAGAGTACATGATTTACTTGAAGTACAAAGCAAGGCAGAATAATTCCTAATCTAACCTATGTTTCCTAATACAATCACGTTACTCAAAACAGACAATCTCTCAGATGACCTCGGCCCCATAGGAAATAGGATAGGATTATCCAAGGAGCGGCCCGTCCTTGGCTGTCAATTATACAGAACTAATACTAGTACTACTGCCGATAGCAGTTTAATAAACCATCACATTGCCCGCTTTATTCTAATTCTAATTTCTTGCGAGCAATTATTGATTAGCATCTGGCTGAACTTTCCCTGAAGTTTATGACCTGACTCTGACAAGTTCAAAGTCCCGTTTTACAAACAGTTTAATCTTTGGTTTTCCGTTCACTGCAAGCATCCCCTCATCAAAAGAAAAATAAAAGTTTACTGCAAGCACAGGAACCAATAGTTTGTTTCAATTTGATGGGACCCCAGCGAAAATTTCTTGCCAGAAATCAAGTACCACTCAAGTTTCATGGAATCACTCAACGATTTTATTCTGTGAGGGAACTGAATTCACTTCTGTGTGTACATCAGATTTCATATGATCATCGTATGTATGGACATGTACAGAGTGGATGTATATGAAAAATTATTTGCTTTTCTACACCAGGGTATTGCCACTAGCTAAAGAAAGATGATCGGTTCTCGACTCAGGGTGCGTTGTGAAGACCGTGGCCTGTGGTCTCCACCTTCCTCCTCCTCAGTCCTTCAACTTCAAGGAACACACTGAGGAGTACACGTTCGCGCAGCTGGCGATGACAACGAAGGGCTCGCGCCAGAGGCCAAGATCGGCGCACGAAGCTCCGGCACGATATACCGGGGCAAGATCCCTGACGGGCGCGAGGTTGCCATCAAGCGCGGCGAGGCGTCAGGGCCAATGGCACGTAAGTTCCAGGAGAACGAGAGCGCGTTCGGATCGGAGCTCGCCTTCCTCTCCAGCCTCCACCACAAGCACCACCGGAAAAAAATGTTTTTGTCTAACGAATTATTTTTTTGTTTTGGCTTATTGAGTGTTAAAATGGTATAATTTTCGAGAAGTGCATTCATGGACGCAGTGGCATCTGCACGCAGCGCATCAACGGTGCGCGTGCCGTCGCGAATCGAATCAGCCGAGAGTGCTAGTTAGAGTATAGGCAAACGTTGGACAGCGATATGTAGCGTATATGTGTATTCGAAACTCTGCGCCTGACAGTACGACCTGACACGCCGAGTACATCTCGCAGGCGAAAGGACGAAAACCCCTTTCCACCACGACGAACGGCGGTACTGATCGCTGGCAAGTGGCAACGTCCTTTTCCACCACGCAGAAGCATCTTGCTGTCCTGATCCATCGCCGCTGTGCCGAGATGTCCCGGAGCTCCTCGTCTGCTCGTCGTCTCCGGGCAACTCCAACACCGCTGCCATTCATCTTGTGCCCAAGGTGCCCCGGGACCAGGATAAGGTGGTCTGTGTCCGGGACAGACCGGAACCCGGCTTCCCGTTCTACAAATGCCCGAACCAGGCACTAAGTTGCACTGAACACTCGATCCATCTAGATGAACCCGTTTTCTGTATTTGTTCATCATTCAGTTCGAAAATAAGTGCAGGACGGAAGGTGGTGTTTGTAGCTGTCAGGGCACCGGGTCGGAAGGTGCGCGCCCCATCGCGGGCGCCTGCGGACGCCACACCTCCGCCCCCAGAACTGAACGCACCGGAGAACTCGACATCAGACAAGGCCCCAACCTGGCCCAGAAGCGCCCGGCCCTGATCCAACGGCCCATCTCTGGCGAGTCCACGCCTACGACTGAATCGGCCACGGCCGGACCGGCGGCGCCCAAAACATACGCCACCTCGCGCACCACTGAATCTGTTGTCGCCCCCGTCGATCTGCAGTACCACAGCGCGGAGCAAGCTCGTAAGCCCTAGAGTCAACGAAGAACAAGGATAGAAGCAGAATTTAACTCACCCAGAGGCCAACGCCGGCGTCGTCCCTCCGGGGATCGCCATGATTAGATTTAGACAGACCTCGAGCGCCCAATTTGTTGCCGGTTCTATGTGGTCTTTGCCCTCAATCGAAAAAGAGAATTGATGTGAGACGCAGGACATGGGTACAGCCGTCGTACAGGCCCCAGACTGCGTCGTCCAGACAACTTTAGAGAAAGCAGTACTGGGCCTGCGGAGTAAAGAAAAGAAGAAAATGCACGCTCTGCGCGACAGGTCTCCTCTGCGTGAGATGTGCACCCCACAAGGACAAGCGTATTCAAATGTATCCATCGATGTATGTCCACTTTCCTGGTCTGAAGGAACTTTAGCGCACTGATCGCCTCGCCTGGACGACCGGTTGGATAGTTGCGATCAGCTGTCGCTGCGTACAGGACGGCCGTTCTCTTATAATTTCCAGCTTATACTACTCATTGATTCTATTAGAAATACGGAAGATTTAATCAAGGGATGCATGTATAGTATTATCTACAATCTAAGCTAGGGGCTAAGCTGGCCTTTTTTTATGAACACAAGGAGGGGCACAAAAGCTCCAGATGTTAAGCTTGCCAAGTGCATCTGTGAATGCATGCACAAGTGATGGAGAGATCTTGGGGCAGTGGCTACGTACGCTGCATGGTAAAGTAGGGGAGAGCTGAATGTGGCCCACGGTGATTTTCAGTTATGCTACATGAGTGTCCTGCAGGTTGAATTGCCAAACTGGTAGGGGGTAACTGCAAAATGTCCAGCAAGGACCAGACCTGCCAGCTGGCACCACTTGGCCGCCTTTGATTGGCTTAGGACTAAACTTGCACATTGTGTGCAAGTTCTATGACTACATAATTCAGTTTTGCAAGTTCTAGGACTAAACCATCACATGCTAGACAACTTATAGGACCTCTGGTGCTTTTACCTCCCAAATGTGCGATTCTACAAAAGAATAGAGAAATATGGCTCATCGAGATGTGACATGATTGTGGCCTTGTGTTTTTCTTTACCCAATACAATTGAAGTCTTTGTTGCTGCTGTTGTTGCGGCTGCGGCTGCTGCTTTTGTGCTTTCTTTTATTTATTTATTTTTATTCATATGGCCACATGAGTGTTACTTCAAATCCAATTTCATATGATAAAGAGCCAACTAAAATTCTGACATTGGCTACTAAAGGCAAAGAAGTGAAATAAAATCAAGAAGTCAATTTCATATAATTTTTAATCATATGGCCACATGAGTATTTTTTTTTACCCGCAAAAAATAACAATTTCTACTGCTTGCGTCCACTCGGCTTATGAAATTGGCAAAAGAGGAAATTGCAAAGGCGTATTGCACAAAAAAAGGGAAAACATGCATGGATTCTCAAACGAAGCCGTCAAATCGGAAATGATGTGCAAACTTCTATTGCTAAAGGTGCAGCAAAGGTGAAGAAAGACTTAATGAAGTTGGTAAGCAATTAAGCCAAAGGTCTTCATCCACCCATCAGAATCTCCGGTTGACGCATCATCCATATTTTTCCACCATGTCATTGATGCCCATATCATGGAACTCCATCACCGTGTATAATTGGTTATCCTTTATAGGTTTATTTCGATCCATGAACATAACACAAATTTATATATCATGAAAGGGCAGTACCAAATCACTATACATTTGATTAGCTACACTTTTGTTGCTACTCCCAATGGTAGATACATACTTATCATCCTAAGCATAAACATGGCCGATATATAATTATCATCCTAAGAAAATAAAATAACCTATGGAATGTCAACATCGTCCTTAGAACAAATTCGGTGCAAGTTATATTTTTGCCACACTAGCTTTACCGAAAAATAGAGGGCGGGTGTTGACACTAAATTTTGGCATGACAAAAATGCAATTAAGATAACCTTAAATAACAAGTGCACAACATGAAAGTTATTCGCTTTGTAGAAAAGAACAATTCTAAAATTGTAATATTTGAGTGATCTGCATCCAACTTTTCTCCGTCTGAGAGCAGTGCATCGATACAAACAAAGTTATTATTCCTTTTTGCCGTGGGGGAGGGGGGGTTATTCTTAACCTTCAAAAGATCGGGAAAGGTCATTCTAAGCCCTTTATCACATGTCTCTTTACATCCATGCCCTGAGAAAATGGTGCAGTGCAGCTGAGAAAAAAATAACTTAGTCTAACCAAGCCTTTTTACCAGTATAACCAGACCAGACCGCAGAAGAGTAGAGATTTTTTTACATGAGGAGAGCAGTTGTTACCCAAGCGTAACCGGTACAGAACCGAGAAGGAGAGGTCCTCATCAACACCTTAAGCACTAGCTTACTAGTGTAGGGGAACACAACAGAAAACAAAAAATATCGATACAACGAGCAAGCCCAGGAACACTATGGAGATGTCATACAAGGTTTGATCTGATCTGTACCGACTCGTAGCACAGCTGAAGAAGAGTCGGTGGAGATCTTTGGTGCAGATCCCTGTAGCTAGGATTTACAACCTCCCAACCACGAGAATGAATTCCCTCGCTGGACAGCCCTTCGGGAGGCGGTCGGACAGTCCCTCGGATGATGTGATGGACAGCCCTCCGGGAGGACCCTTGAAGCTCGAATGGTAACTCGAGCAGGCCTTCGGGAGGACCCTCGAACAGCCCCTCGGGCAAAAGATCAAAACTATGACCTATCTACGGGGTTGCACACATACGGTGTCAGCTATCCGGTAGGGGTTCGCCGTCCAGAACAAGTTCCCACCGGAACCCAGACAGTCTTTCGGCTCTACGAAACTATTTCACAGCGAGGAAGAGAGAAGGCCAGATCATTGCATGGCATTTGCATGTGAGGAAAATGTTGGGAACGTAGCATGCAATTTCAAAATTTTCCTACGCTCACGCAAGATCTATCTAGGAGATGCATAGCAACGAGACGGGAAGAGTGTGTCCACGTACCCTCGTAGACCGAAAGCGGAAGCGTTAGATTAACGTGGTTGATGTAGTCGAACGTCTTCGCGATTCAACTTATCAAGCACCGAACGTACGTCACCTCCGAGTTCTGCACACGTTCAGCTCGATGACGTCCCACGAATTCTTGATCCAGCAGAGTGTCGAGGGAGAGTTCCGGCAGCACGACGGCGTGTTGACGGTGATGGTGAAGTAGATCGCGCAGGGCTTCGCCTAAGCACTACGACAATATGACTTGAGGTGTAAACTGTGAAGGGGGGCACCGCACACGGCTAAGAACAATTGATGTGTCTTCTAGGGGTGCCCTCCCAACGTATATAAAGGAGGGAGAGGGAGGGGGGCAGCCATAGGGGGCACGCCAAGGGGAGGGAGTCCTACTAGGAATCATATTCCTAGTAGGATCCCCCCTTTCCTTCTCATGGAGGGGGGAAGGAGGAAGGAGTGGAGGTGCAAAAGGAAAGGGGGGTGGCGCCCCCTCCCCTACTCCAATTCAGCCTCTTTCCATGGAGGGGGCGCGCCACCCCTACATGGGCTGGTGTGCCTCCCTCTTATGGCCCATAAGTCCCATAACTTTCCCGGGGGGTTCCGGTAGCCCCCCCCCCCGAAACTCTGATATGTACCTGGTACCCCACGGAACCCTTCTGGTGTCTGAATACTATCATCCAATATATGAATCTTTACCTCTCGATCATCTTGATACTCCTCGTCATGTCCGTGATCTCATTCGGGACTCCGAACAATCTTCGGTCACCAAAAACACATAACTCTTAGTACAAATCATCATCGAACGTTAAGCGTGCGGACCCTATGGGTTCGAGAACTATGTAGACATGACTGAGACACTTCTCTGATCAATAACCGACGACGGAACCTGGATGCTCATAGTGGTTCCCACATATTCTACGTAGATCTTTATCGGTCAAACCGCAATGTCAACATACGTTATTGATATGTCTCCGTCGTATCTATAATTTTTTATTGTTCCATGCCAATATTATACAACTTTTACATACTTTTGGCAACATTTTATACTTTTTTGGGACTAACATATTGATCCAGTGCCCAGTGCCAGTTCCTGTTTGTTGCATGTTTTTGTTTCACAGAAAATCCATATCAAACGGAGTCCAAACGTGATAAAAACTTACGGAGATTTTTTTGGAATATATGTAATTTTTGGGAAGAAGAATCAACATGAGACGATGCCTGAGGGGCACGAGGTAGGGGGCACGCCCTAGGGGGGTGGGCGCACCCCTGACCCTCGTGACCACCCCGTAAGGCAGTTGGTGCCCTTATTTCGCCGCAAGAAAGCTAATATCCGGATACAAATCGTGTTAAAATTTCAGCTCAATCGGAGTTACGGATCTCCGGAAATATAAGAAACGATGAAAGGCCAGAATCTGGAACGCAGAAACAGAGAGACAAATCCAATGCCATGGAAGCCAAGGACCAGAGGGGAAACCCTTCTCCCATCTAGGGAGAAGGTCAAGGAAGAAGAATAAGAAGGGGGGCTCTCTCCCCCTCTATCCCCGTGGTGCCGGAATGCCGCCGGGGCCATCATCGTGTGACAGCGATCTACACCAACACCTCCGTCATCTTCACAAACATCTTCATCACCTTCCCCCATCTATCTACAGCGGTCCACTCTCCCGCAACTCGTTGTACCCTCTACTTGAACATGGTGCTTTATGCTTCATATTATTATCCAATGATGTGTTGTCATCCTATGATGCCTGAGTAGATTATCGTTGTCCTATCGGTAATTGGTGAATTGCTATGATTGGTTTAATTTGCTTGTGGTTATGTTGTTGTCCTTTGGTGCCCATCATATGAGCGCGCACATGGATCACACCATAGGGTATTTGTATGTTGATAGGACTATGTATTGGAGGGCAAGAGTGACAGAAGCTTCAACCTAGCATAGAAATTGATGCATACGTGGTTGAAGGGGGACCAATATATCTTAATTCTATGGTTGGGTTTTACCTTAATGAACATTACTAGTTGCGGATGCTTGCTAATAGTTCCAATCATAAGTGCATAGAATTCCAAGTCAGGGATGACATGCTAGCAGTGGCCTGCTACTTCTCGAGCTTGCATTGTATTCCCTCGAAGAGGAAAGGGAGATGCAGCACAGTAGCGTAAGTATTTCCCTCAGTTTTTGAGAACCAAGGTATCAATCCAGTAGGAGACCACACGCAAGTCCCTCGCACCTGCACAAACAAATAAGAACTTCGCAGCCAACGCGATAAGGGGTTGTCGATCCCTTTATGGTCACTTACGAAAGTGAGATCTGATAGAGATGATAGTTTATATTTTTGTTATTTTTAGTTTATAAGAACATCAAATAAAAGCAATAAAAGTAAAGTAGATGTAGATTGATATGTTGAGAATAGACCCGGGGGCCATAGTGTTCTCTAGTGGCTTCTCTCATGATAGCGATATTCTACGGCGGGTAAACAAATTACTGTCGAGCAATTGATAGAAAAGCGAATAATTATGAGACTATCTAGGCATGATCATTGTATATAGGCATCACGTCCGAGACAAGTAGACCGACTACTACGTGCATCTACTACTATTACTCCACACATCGACCGCTATCCAGCATGCATCTAGTGTATTGAGTTTATAAGAACAGAGTAACGCCTTAAGCAAGATGACATGATGTAGAGGGATAAACTCAAGCAATATGATATAAACCCCATCTTTTTATCCTCGATAGCAACAATACAATACGTGCATTGCTGCCCCTACTGTCACTGGGAAAGGACACCGCAAGATTGAACCCAAAGCCAAGCACTTCTCCCATTGCAAGAACTATAGATCTAGTAGGCCAAACCAAACCAATACTTCCAAGAGACTTGCAAGGATATTATGAGCACACATAAAAAGTTCAGAGAGGAACCAAATATCTTTCATAGATAACCTTGATCATAAACTCACAATTCATTGGATCTCAACAAACACACCGGAAAAAGAGATTACATCGAATAGATCTCCTTGAAGACCGATGAGAACTTTGTATTGAGATCAAGAGAGAGAGAAGAAGCCATCTAGATACTAGCTATGGACCCGAAGGTCTGTGGTAAACTACTCAAACTCATGGTGAGGGCGATGATGATGATGATGATGAAGACCTCCGTGATGGATCCCCCTCCGGTGGAGCTCCAGAACAGGCTCCAAGATGGGATCTCACGGGAACATAAGGTTATGGCGGTGGAATTAGGGTTTTCTCTCTATTCACGGAGGTTTTGGGGTACGTAGACTTATATAGGAAGAAGGAGGGCACTGGGGGACGCTCGAGGGGGCCACGAGGCTGGGGGGCGCGCCCCCCACCCTCGTGGGCCACCTCTTGACCCCTTGACGTGGTTCTCAAGTTCTTCGTGCGTGATTTTCTCCAAAAATATCTCTCGCGAAGGTTTCATTCCGTCCGGACTCCGTTTGATATTCTTTTTCTGCAAAACCCTGACACAGGCAAAAATAGCAATCTGGACTGGGCCTTTGGGTTAGTAGGTTAGTCCCAAAAATGATATAAAAGTGTATGATAAAGCCCATTAAACATCCAAGACTTCATAAATAATAGCATGGAACAATAAAAAATTATAGATACGTTGGAGACGTATCATGGCCTCTCCCACATAAAACTTGATATCGGTCTAGTAACGTAGTCAATTGCTTAGGGACAATTTCGCAACTCCTACCACCACTTTTCCACACTCGCTATACTAACTTTATTGGTTCTTTATCTAAACAGCCCCTAGTTTTTATTTACGTGCTCTTTATATTCTCGCAAACCTATCCTGTTACACCTACAAAGTACTTCTAGCTTCGTACTTCTTCTAGGTAAAGCGAACGTCAAGCGTGCGTAGAGTTGTATCGGTAGTCGATAGAACTTGAGGGAATATTTGTTTTACCTTTAGCTCCTCATTGGGTTCGACACTCTTACTTATCGAAAGAGGCTACAACTGATCCCCTACACTCATGGGTTATCAAGACCTTTTGCTGGCGCCGTTGCCGGGGAGCAATAGGGTGGGGTGAATATTCTCGTGTGTGCTTGTTTGCTTTATCACTAAGTAGATTTTATTTGTTGTTCTAAGTTGTTCTCTATCTTTAATTATGGATATGGAACACAAAATACCCCAAAAAATAGGTGTACTTGCTACTCATGGAGATGGGGAACCTCCTAAAACTCTCGATGCTCATTATGTGAAAGATATTATGTACTACTTTGATAATCCTGAGACTCTCTACAATGAAGAACTTGGTGCTGCTTTGAAGCACAAGTGTGGAAAAAAAAGATAGTAGCAATTGTCCTTTTTTTTCTTTTTTTTGGGCCTTTTTTTTTTCTTTGGCCTTTCTTTTTTTCTTTTTTTGCGGAGGGGCTTTATAGATTTAGCCTTTCCTCCCATGGGACAATGCTCTAATAATGATGATCATCACACTTTCATTACAACACGATATTACAACTCGATACTACAACAACAAAGTATGACTTTATATGAATGCCTCCGGCGGTGTACCGGTATGTGCAATAAAACAAGAGTGACATGTATAAAAATTATGCATGGTGGCCTTGCCACAAATACGATGTCAACTACATGATCATGCAATGGCAATATGGCAATATGATGCGTGTCATATGAACGGAACGGTGGAAAGTTGCATGGCAATATATCTCGGAATGGCTATGGAAATGCCATGATAGGTAGGTATGGTGGCTATTTTGAGGAATAATATGGTGGCTGTTTTGAGGAAGGAAATATAGTGGGTTTATGGCACCGAAGAAAGTTGCGCGGTACAAGAGAGGCTAGCAATGGTGAAAGGGTGAGAGTGCGTATAATCCAAGGACTCAACATTAGTCATAAGAACTCATATACTTATTGCAAAAATCTACGAGTCATCAAAACAAAGCAATCAACGCATGCTCCTAGGGGGGAGGTTGGTAGGAGTTAACCATCGCGCGCCCCCGACCTCCACACAAAGGTTGGCACTCTACAAATACCTCATGCTCTAACTTCGTCACATAGCGGTTCACCATACGTGCATGCTACGGGAATCACTAACCTTAACACAAGTATTTCTCAATTTCATAATAACTCCACTAGCATGACTCTAATATCACTATCCTCATATCTCAAAACAATTATCAAGCATCCAACATCTCATTCTATTCGATGCACTTGGTGTGATTTTTTTTACTACATTGAAATTTGATGTTTATCATGTGAAGACTAGTTTATTTAGCCTAAACACATTACCATGCAGTTTTAATAGAATCTCAAATAGATATAAGTGAAGCATGAGAGTTCAAAAATTTCTACAAAATATTACCACCACCGTGCTCTAAAAGATATAAGTTAAGCACTAGCGAAAACTATTCCACTCAAAAGATATAAGTGAAGCACATAGAGTGTTCTAACAATTTCTAGGCCATATTTAACTCTCTAAAATAGGTGTGTCCAGCAAGGATGATTGTGACAAACTAACAAGCAAAGACTCAAATTATACAAGACACTCCAAGCAAAACACATATCATGTTGCGAATAAAAATATAGCTCCAAGTATAGTTACCGATGGATGAAGACGAAAGAGGGGATGCCTTCCCGGGGCATCCCCAAGCTTAGGCTTTTGATTATCTTGAATTTAATTGGGGTGCCATGGGCATCACCAAGCTTAGGCCTTTGCTACTCCTTGTTCCATAGTCCATCAAAACAATACTCAAAACTTGAAAACTTCACAACACAAAACTTAGACAAAAATTCTCGTGAGCTCCGTCAGTATAAGAAAGCAAACCACTACTCAAAGGTGCAGCAATGAATTCATTATTTGTTTATATTGGTGTTAAACCTACTGTATTCCAACTTCTCTATGGTTCATATCCTACAATACTACTCATAGATGCATCGGAATAAGCAAACAACACACGAAAACAGAATCTGTCAAAAACAGAACAGTCTGTAGTAATATGAAGGTTTCGCCTACTTCTGGAACTCCAAAAAATTCAAACTAAATTGTTCAATTGCGTATTTTTTCTACCAATCATCTGAAAAAAGAATCAACTAAATATCAGGATCCAGTAAAAATCTGAAGACCACTTTAGCAAGCTCTAACGATTCTGTTTTTCACAGCAAGATCACATAAACTTCACACAAGTCTTCCCAAAGGTTCTACTTGGCACAAACACTAAAAAAAACAAGAAACCACATCTAATCAGATGCTAGATGCAATATTTATTCCCTAACATCAACAAAAACAAAAAATATAAAGTTGGGTTGCCTCCCAACAAGCGCTATCATTTTACACCCCTAGCTAGGCACGATACAAGATAAATCTATGTATTGCCATCTTTGGAAGGCAATCCATAAGTGGCTCTCATAATAGACTCATATGATAATTTGATTTTCTTTCTAGGAAATTGTTCCATGCCTTTCCTTAACGGAAATTGGAATCTAATATTTTCTTCCTTCATATCAATAATTGCACCAATCGTTCTAAGGAAAGGTCTACCAAGAATAATAGGACATGAAGGATTGCAATCTATATCAAGAACAATGAAATCTACGGGCACATAATTCCTATTGGCAACAATAAGAACATCATTAATTCTTTCCATAGGTTTCTTAATAGTGGAATCGCAAGATGCAAATTTAAAGAAATATCATCTAGCTCATGGAACCCTAGCAAATCACACAAAGTTTTTGGGATGGTGGAGACACTTGCACCCAAATCACACAAAGCATAGCATTCATGATCTTTTATTTTTATTCTAATAGTAGGTTCCCATTCATCATAAATCTTTCTAGGGATAGAAACTTCTAACTCAAGTTTTTCTTCATAAGATTGCATCAGAGCATCAACTATGTGTTTGGTGAAAGCTTTATTTTGACTATAAGCGTGCGGAGAATTTAGCACGGATTGCAACAAGGAAATACAATCAATCAAAGAGCAATTGTCGTAATTGAATACCTTGAAATCCAAAGTAGTGGGTTCATCACTATGCAAAGTTTTAATCTCTTCACTCCCATTTTTAACAATTTTAGCATCAAGATCTAAAAGCTCCGAATTATTGGGACACCTTAAAGCAGAATCATCTCCAATCCTATCTTCATCAAGATTTATACTAGAAAACAAGGATCTAATAGGAGACACATCAATAACTTTCATATCTTCATATTTATTTTCATGATAACTAGAAGAACACGCTTTAATATAATCTTCTCTTTTAGCACGCATCCTAGCGGTTCTTTCTTTGCATTCATCAATGTAAATTCTCATAGCTTTGAGAGACTCATTGATATATGTTGGGTAACGTAGTATTTTCCAAATTTTCCTACGATCACGCAAGACCTATCTACTAGATGCATAGCAACGAGGGGAGAGTGTGTCTACGTACCCTCGTAGACCGGGAGCGGAAGCGTCAAGTGACGCGGTTGATGTAGTCGAACTTCTTCGCGATCCAACCGATCAAGTACCGAACGTACGGCACCTCCGCGTTCAGCCCACGTTCAGCTTGATGAGGTCCCACGAGCTCTTGATCTAGTTGAGCTTCACGGGAGAGTTTCGTCAGCACGACGGCGTGGTGACACATATGACGAAGTTACCGTCGCAGGGCTTCGCCTAAGCGCTGCAACGATATGACCGAGGTGTATTACTGTAAAGGGGGGCACCGCACACGGTTGGGAG
This sequence comes from Secale cereale, assembly GCA_902687465.1. Taxonomy (NCBI): domain Eukaryota; kingdom Viridiplantae; phylum Streptophyta; class Magnoliopsida; order Poales; family Poaceae; genus Secale; species Secale cereale. The sequence goes on along the minus strand of LR738715.1, from coordinate 757,084,849 downwards.
AAATCAACTGATCAACTTGTGTGTCCTTAGGGTGCCCCCTCCCTACGTATATAAAGGAGGGAGGGGAGGCCGGCCGGCCTCTCTAGGCGCGCCAAAGGGAGGAGGAATCCTCCTCCTAGTAGGAGTAGGACTCCTCCTTTCCTAGTCCTACTAGGAGGGGAAGGAAGGAGAGGGGGAGGAGAAGGATAGAGGGGGCGCAACCCCTCCCCTAGTCCAATTCAGACTAAGCCCATGTGGCGCGCGGCTAGCCCTCGTGGCTTCTCCTCTTTTTCCCTTAAAGCCCACTAAGGCCCATATGTACTCCCGTATTCCTGTAACTCCCCCGATACTCCAAAAAATACCCGGATTGCTCAGAACCTTTCTGATGTCCGAATATAGTAGTCCAATATATCTATCTTTACGGCTCGATCATTTCGAGACTCCTCGTCATGTCCCCGATCTCATCCGGGACTCCGAACTACCTTCGGTACATCAAAACTCATAAACTCATAATACCGATCGTCATCAAACGTTAAGCGTGCGGACCCTACGGGTTCGAGAACTATGTAGACATGACCGAGACTCATCTCCGGCCAATAACCAATAGCGGAACCTGGATGCTCATATTGGCTCCCACATATTCTACGAAGATCTTTATCGGTCAAATCGCATAACAACATACGTTGTTCCCTTTGTCATCGGTATGTTACTTGCCCGAGATTCGATCGTCGGTATCTCAATACCTAGTCCAATCTCGTTACCGGCAAGCCTCTTTACTCGTTCTGTAATACATCATCTCGTGACTAACTCATTAGTCATTTGCTTGCAAGGCTTATTATGATGTGCATTATCGAGAGGGCCCAGAGATACCTCTCCGACACTCGGAGTGACAAATACTATTCTTGATCTATGCCAACACCACGGACATTTTCGGAGACACCTGTAGAGCATCTTTATGATCACCTAGTTACGTTGTGACGTTTGATAGCACACAAGGTGTTCCTACGGTATTCGGGAGTTGCATAATCTCATAGTCATAGGAACATGTATAAGTCATGAAGAAAGCAATAGCAGTAAAACTAAACGATCATAGTGCTAAGCTAACGGATGGGTCTTGTCCATCACATCATTCTCCTAATGATGTAATCCCGTTGATCAAATGACAACTCATGTCTATGGCTAGGAAACATAGCCATCTTTGATCAATGAGCTAGTCTAGTAGAGGCATACTAGGGACATACTGTTTTGTCTATGTATTCACACATGTACTAAGTTTCCGGTTAATACAATTCTAGCATGAATAAAAGACATTTATCATGATATAAGGAAATACAAATAACATCTTTATTATTGCCTCTAGGGCATATTTCCTTCAGTCTCCCACTTGCACTAGAGTCAATAATCTAGATCACATCACCATGTGATTAACACCTAATAGTTCATATCACCATGTGACTAACACCCATAGTTCTCATCGCCATGCGACCAATACCCAAAGGGTTTACTAGAGTCAACAATCTTGTTCACATCGCCATGTGATTAACACCCAAAGAGTAATAAGGTGTGATCATGTTTTGCTGGTGAGAGAAGTTTAGTTAATGGGTCTGACACATTCAGATCCGTATGTATTTCGCAAATTTCTATGTCTACAATGCTCTGCATGGAGCTACTTTAGCTAATTGCTCCCACTTCCAATATGCATCCAGATCGAGACTCAGAGTCATCCAGATCGGTGTTAAAGCTTGCATCGACGTAACTCTTTACGACAAACTCTTTATTACCTCCATAACCGAGAAATATGTCCTTAGTCATCCAGTAACTAAGGACAATTTTGACCGCTGTCCAGTGATCTACTCCTAGATCAAAAAATTGTACTCCCTTGCCAAAATCAGGACAGGGCATACAATAGGTCTGGTATACAACATGGCATACTTCATAAAACCTATGGCTGAGGCATAGGGAATGACTTTCATTCTCTCTCTATCTTCTGCAGTGGTCGGGCATTGAGTCTTACTCAACTTCATACCTTGCAACACAGGCAAGAACTCTTTCTTTGACTGTTCCATTTTGAACTACTTCAAAATCTTGTCAAGGTATGTACTCATTGAAAAAAAACTTATCAAGCGTCTTGATCTATCTCTATAGATCTTGATGCTCAATATGTAAGCAGCTTTACCGAGGTTTTTCTTTGAAAAAACTCCTTTCAAACACTCCTTTATGCTTTCCAGAAAATTCTACATCATTTCCGATCGACAATATGTCATTCACATATACTTATCAAAAAGGATGTAGTGCTCCCACTCACTTTCTTGTAAATACAGGCTTCACCACAAGTCTGTATAAAACCATATGCTTTGATCACCTCATCAAAGCGTATATTCCAACTCCAAGATGCTTGCACCAGTCCATAGATGGATCGCTGGAGCTTGCACACTTTGTTAGCACCTTTAGGATTGACAAAACCTTCTGATTGCATCATATACAACTCCTCTTTGAGATATCCATTCAAAAATGCAGTTTTGACATCCATTTGCCAGATTTCATAATCATAAAATGTGGCAATTGCTAACATGATTCGGATAGACTTAAGCATCGCTACAGGTGAGAAAGTCTCATCGTAGTCAACTCCTTGAACTTGTCGAAAACCTTTCGCAACAAGTCGATCTTTGTAGACAGTAACATTACCGTCAGCGTCGGTCTTCCTCTTGAAGATCCATTTATTTTCGATGGCTTGCCAATCATCGGGCAAGTAAACCAAAGTCCACACTTTGTTCTCATACATGGATCCCATCTCAGATTTCATGGCCTCAAGCCATTTTGCAGAATCTGGGCTCATCATCGCTTCCTCATAGTTCGTAGGTTCATCATGGTCTAGTAACATGACTTCTAGAACTAGGTTGCCGTACCACTCTGGCGCGGAACATACTCTGGTTGATCTACGAAGTTCAGCAGTAACTTGATCTGAAGTTTCATGATCATCATCATTAGCTTCCTCACTAATTGGTGTGGGAATCACTGGAACCAGTTTCTGTGATGTACTACTTTCCAATTCGGGAGAAGGTACAATTACCTCATCAAGTTCCACTTTCCTCCCACTCACTTCTTTCGAGAGAAGCTCCTTCTCTAGAAAGGATCCATTCTTAGCAACGAATATCTTGCCTTCGGATCTATGATAGAAGGAGTAACCAACAGTCTCCTTTGGGTATCCTATGAAGACACATTTCTCCGACTTGAGTTCGAGCGTATCAAGTTGAAGCATTTTCACATAAGCATCGCAGCCCCAAATTTTAAGGAACGACAACTTTGGTTTCTTGCCAAACCATAGTTCATAAGGCGTCGTCTCAACGGATTTAGATGTTGCCCTATTTAACGTGAATGCAACTGTCTCTGAAACATAACCCCAAAACGATAGTGGTAAATCGGTAAGAGACATCATAGATCGCACCATATCCAATAAAGTACGGTTACAACGTTCAGACACACCATTACGCTCTGGTGTTCCGGGTGGCGTGAGTTGTGAAACTATTCCACATTGTATTAAATGAAGACCAAACTCGTAACTCAAATATTCATCTCGACGATCAGATCGTAGAAACTTTATTTTCTTGTCACGATGATTCTCTACTTCACTATGAAATTATTTGAACTTCTCAAATGTTTCAGACTTGTGCTTCATCAAGTAGATCTGCTCAAATCATCAGTGAAGGTCAGAAAATAACGATACCCGCCGCGAGCCTCAACACTCATCGGTCCACATACATCAGTATGTATGATTTCCGACAAATCTGTTGCTCGCTCCATAGTTCCGGAGAACGTAGTTTTAGTCATCTTGCCCATAAGGCACGGTTCGCAAGCACCAAGTGATTCATAATCAAGTGATTCCAAAAGTCCATCACTATGGAGTTTCTTCATGCGCTTTACACCAATATGACCTAAACGGCAGTGCCACAAATAAGTTGCATTATCATTATTAACCTTGCATCTTTTGGCTTCAATATTATGAATATGTGTATCACTACGATCGAGATCCAACAAACTATTTTCATTGGGTGTATGACCATCGAAGGCTTTATTCATGTAAACAGAATAACAATTATTCTATGACTTTAAATGAATAACCGTATTGCAACAAACATGATCAATTCATATTCATGCTTAACGCAAATGCCAAATAACATTTATTTAGGTTCTACACTAATCCCGAAAGTATAGGGAGTGTGCGATGATGATCATATCAATCTTGGAACCACTTCCAACACACATCATCACTTTTCCTTTAACTAGTCTTTGTTCATTCTGCAACTCCCGTTTTGAGTTACTAATTTTAGCAACTGAACCGGTATCAAATACCCAGGGGTTGCTATGAACACTAGTAAAGTACACATCAATAATCTGTATATCAAATATACCTTTGTTCACTTTGCCATCCTTCTTATCCGCCAAGTATCTAGGGTAGTTCCACTTCCAGTGACCATTTCCTTTGCAGTAGAAGCACTTAGTTTCAGGCTTGAGTTTAGCTTTGGGTTTCTTCACCGGAGTGACAACTTGCTTGTCATTCTTCTTGAAGTTCCCCTTCTATCCCTTTGCCCTTTGCTTGAAACAAGTGGTCTTGTTAACCATCAACACTTGATGCGCTTTCTTGATTTCTACCTTCGCCGATTTCAGCATCGCGAAGAGCTCGGGAATTACTATCGTCATCCCTTGCATATTATAGTTCATCACGAAGTTCTACTAACTTGGCGATAGTGTCTAGAGAACTTTGTCAATTACTATCTTATCTGGAAGATTTACTCCCGCTTGATTCAAGCAATTGTAGTACCCAGACAATCTAAGCACATGCTCATTGGTTGAGATATTCTCCTCCATCTTGTAGGCAAAGTTCTGTTAGAGGTCTCATACCTCTCGACACGGGCATGAGTATGAAATACCAATTTCAACTCTTGGAACATCTCATATGCTCTTTGGCGTTCAAAACGTTTTTGAAGTCCCGGTTCTAAGCCGTAAAGCATGGTGCACTAAACTATCAAGTAGTCATCATACTGAGCTTTTGTCAAAAACGTTCATAACGTCTGCATCTGCTCCTGCAATAGGTTTGTCACCTAGCGGTGCATCAAGGACATAATTCTTCTGTGCAGCAATGAGGAAAATTCTCAGATCACGGAACAAGTCCGCATCATTGCTACTAACATCTTTCAACTTAGTTTTCTCTAGGAACATATAAAACAAACGGGGAGCTACATCGCAAGTTATTGATCTACAACATAGATATGCTAATACTACCAGGACTAAGTTCATGATAAATTAAAGTTCAATTAATCATATTACTTTAAGAACTCCCACTTAGATAGACATCCCTCCGGTCATCTAAATGATCACGTGATCCAAATCAACTAAACCATGTCCGATCATCACGTGAGATGGAGTAGTTTCAATGGTGAACATCTTATGTTGATCATATCTACTATATGATTCACGCTCGACCTTTCGGTCTCCATTGTTCCGAGGCCATATCTGCATATGCTAGGCTCGTCAAGTTTAACCCGAGTATTCTGCGTGTGCAAAACTGGCTTACACCCGTTGTATTTGAACATAGAGCTTATCACACCCGATCATCACGTGGTGTCTCGGCACGACGAACTTTCGCAACGGTGCATACTCAGGGAGAACACTTATACCTTGAAATTTTGTAAGGGATCATCTTATAATGCTACCGTCGTACTAAGCAAAATAAGAAGCATAATGAGATAAACACCACATGCAATCAAAATATGTGGCATGATATGGCCATCATCATCTTGTGCTTTTGATCTCCATCTCCAAAGCATCGTCATGACCACCTTCGTCACTGGTGCGACACCTTGATCTCCATCATAGCATCGTTGTCGTCTCGCCAACTATTGCTTCTACGACTATCGTTACCGCTTAGTGATAAAGTAAAGCAATTACATGGCGATTGCATTTCATACAATAAAGCGACAACCATATGGCTCCTGCCAGTTGCCGATAACTTTACAAAACATGATCATCTCATACAAAACCGTATAACTCATCATGCCTTGACCATATCACATCACAACATGCTCTGCAAAAACAAGTTAGACGTCCTCTACTTTGTTGTTGCAAGTTTTACGTGGCTGCTACGGGCTTAGCAAGAACCGTTCTTACCTACGCATACAGAACCACAACAATGTTTCGTCAAGTATGTGTTGTTTTAACCTTCACAAGGACCGGGCGTAGTCACACTTGATTCAACTAAAGTGAGAGAGACAGACACCCGCCAGTCACCTTTAAGCAACGAGTGCTCATAACGGTGAAACCAGTCTCACGTAAGCATACACGTAATGTTGGTCTGGGCCGCTTCATCTCACAATACCGCCGAAGCAAAGTATGACATGCTGGTAAGCAGTATGACTAGTATCGTCCACAACTCACTTGTGTTCTACTCGTGCATATCATCTGCGCATAGACCTGGCTCATGATGCCACTATTGGGTAACGTAGTATTTTCAAAATTTTCCTACAATCACGCAAGATCTATCTACTAGATGCATAGCAACGAGGGGGAGAGTGTGTCTATGTACCCTCGTAGACCGGGAGCGGAAGCGTCAAGTGACGTGGTTGATGTAGTCGAACTTCTTCGCGACCCAATCGATCAAGTACCGAACGTACGACACCTCCGCGTTCAGCACACGTTCAGCTTGATGACGTTCCACGAGCTCTTGATCCAGTTGAGCTTCACGGGAGAGTTTCGTCAGCACGACGGCGTGGTGACGGATATGATGAAGTTACCATCGCATGGCTTCGCCTAAGCGCTGCAACGATATGACCGAGGTGTGTTACTGTAGAGGGGGGCACCACACACGGTTGGGAGAGATCAACTGATCAACTTGTGTGTCCTTAGGATGCCCCCCTCCCCACGTATATAAAGAAGGGAGGGAAGGCCGGCCGGCCTCTCTAGGCGCGCCAAAGGGAGGAGAAATCCTCCTCCTAGTAGGAGTAGGACTCCTCCTTTCCTAGTCCTACTAGGAGGGGAAGGAAGGAGAGGGGGAGGAGAAGGAAAGAGGGGGCACAACCCCTCCTCTAGTCCAATTCGGACTAAGCCCATGGGGCGCGCGGCTAGCCCTCGTGGCTTCTCCTCTTTTTCCCTTAAAGCCCACTAAGGCCCATATGTACTCCCGTATTCCCGTAACTCCCTCGGTACTCCGAAAAATACCCGGTTTGCTCGGAACCTTTCCGATGTCCGAATATAGTCGTCCAATATATCGATCTTTACGGCTCGACCATTTCGAGACTCCTCGTCATGTCCCCGATCTCATCCGGGACTCCGAACTACCTTCGGTACATCAAAACTCATAAACTCATAATACCGATTATCATCAAACGTTAAGCGTGCGGACCCTACGGGTTCGAGAACTATATAGACATGACCGAGACTCATCTCCGGCCAATAACCAATAGCGGAACCTGGATGCTCATATTGTCTCCCACATATTCTACGAAGATCTTTATCGGTCAAACCGCATAACAACATATGTTGTACCCTTTGTCATCGATATGTTACTTGCCCGAGATTCGATCATCGGTATCTCAATACCTAGTTCAATCTCGTTACCGGCAAGTTGATACGTCCAAAACGTATCTATAATTTCTGCTTGCTCCATGCCACTTTTGGGTGATATTGCTATGATATTCATACACTTCCATACACTTTTGATCATATTTGGACTAACTTACTAATCCAGTGCACCCCAGTGCCAGTTTCTGTTTTCGGCTGTTTTTGTATTTCAGGTTTTCATGTTTCGAGAACTGCCCAGAAAAATCCAGAAAAATTATATAAAAAATCAGCGATACAGAAACAACACTGCGTCCGAAGGGCAACCTAGGGGGGGGGGGCACAAGGGCTCCAGGCGCCCTGTGGGCGCGCCCCCCCGTGGGCCGCGCCGGGGGG